>KE150775.1:325082-377535 GCA_000411095.1 Aethionema arabicum
CAAATTATAGGGATTGAAATACAATTTATAATTGAAACCTTAAAAATAAGGTTTTAAGGTTTGCGTTGGAAATCAAAAAACCTCAAATTTGGAGTTTTAAGGTTTGGGTTGGAGATGCTCTAATATGTGTTTCTAAAAAGAGAAAACTAAAAAAACAATGAGATATCTTTAAAATGTTTAACAGTTATGAGAATAGAATCTAAAAAAAGATATTTATGGAAAATTTGAGTAGATATTTATGGGATAATGAGATCGTATCTCACCTATGGTTTCAAGAGTTTGTCGCTTGATTTCCTTTTTTTTATGGATCATATATGGGTGTTATTAACTGAAACACAAATTAAACACACTTTTATTTTATCTTTTTAAGTAGAAATGTCAATTCGGGATAAAGCTTGTAGGCTAGCCTAGCCCTACCCTAGAAAACAACGGGTTTGGACTTTAATATATGAGCCCGAGAAAAGAAAATGGATTGGGTCGGCCCGACATTAAATATTCACGGGTTTCGGGGCGGACTAGCCCGCGGGCTACAATCTTCTATTAAAATGTATTAAAATATTGATTTATAGAAGAATTTATGTGATTAATGTAACATTATTCGCATTTACTTAATAATTTTAGAACTATGACTATAATTTTTTCATAACATTTATACATGTTTAGTAAATTATAATATTAATTTAGTTTTATGTGTAAATCATCAAAGTAATGAATATTTAGAAATTGTTGAACTCTTACAATTATGTATTTCACTAACTAGATTTGATTAATTTGATTTCATTTTGGTTATATTGATTTATTTGAATTTATATTATTTATTTTTATTTATATGTTCAAAAACCCTAAAAAAATTCAAAAACCCCTAAAAAAGTAAGACATATATAATATAGTCCGTAAAAAAAATGTAAAAAAATTTACTGCAGATTACCGAAATTACCTTTATAATCTTGAAATCTATACTATATAATGGGAGGAAACCCTCACTTCTGAGGTCCTGCGCATCATATTTTAGTTATCCAATTATTAGTTTACACTTCATCAAATTTACATTTAAGCAGCTTATCCCACGCCCTCTTAAAATTAAATACAAAATCTCAATTAATATCTGCCACAAAAGCGTTTCCACTTTCATAATCTTTCATCCTTGCTTTCCTTTCTCTTTGACCGCTTCACGTCAGACATACCGATTCAAATCTCTCGACTCTCTCTATCTCCCTCTCATTATTTTCAATCGGTAACTGTGTTTTTTTTAATAGGTGCAAAACCTAAATCTAACGCTTGGACAAACTTCTCCCCTCTTCTTCACCATTTCAGTTTCTTCTTGCTCTGTTTTTACACGTGCTCCGCTGTTAATATCCTTAACTACAACTCCAGTGTTTTCCATCTTTTTCGCCCATCTAACCACATGATAACGTTGAGATCAGGCGTCACAAAAAAGTCGAAATAAAGGTGTTATGGTGCGGGGGTCACGTTCTTCGCTTCATAACGAGTCTTGGAATTATTGTATAGTCTCTTTCTCTTTTCCTATGTGTGTTTAATCATGTATGTAGTTTATTGACATGGACATAGAGGAGGGTATTTGTAAGTTTACTCTATCTTTAAGCTATCTGTTAAAAAAAACATTTTAAACCTTGAAAACTTTAATTGCCAAAACCCCCAATCAACTCTCTCCTCGAAAGCTTTATAATTAATTATATATATATATATTGTATTAATTTTATATATAATGTATTATATATTGATTATATATAATTAATTATATATTAATAAAAATATGAAAGGGGTTTACATTAATTATAGGGAAATTTTTGCAAATACACTTTTGGGGGCATGTTTTTGCACTTTACACTCTTATAATGACATGGACTAAAAATGAACTAAAATTAACTTAAAGAGACAAAATTACCCTTAAAAACAAGTTTTAGCACTTCCTTCTTTTTACCTTAGATTAAAATAAGGTTTCTCTAGCTCAATTTCTCTAGGTAAAAAAATCCAAACAATCGTGAGCTCTAAAACGGCGCCATCTCCAGCAACTTGCAGAACCTAAACCTAAAAATCATCTATTATTATAACTACACAAAGTTTAAGCCCTTTTTACATCTAGGGTTCTTCTCTTCAAATTGGCGATAGAGATGAAGAAATTAGGAGGAGACGCCGACGACTATTGGCGGCGAACAGCGGGGAAAATCTGGTGACTTTTAGCGGTGGCAATCAGGCTGAAACCGGTTGTTGTTGGTGCGCAGAGATTTGGCGAAATCAGACAGTTCTTCGTTGCGAAAATCTTGCGGAATCTGGCCACTTCAGGCGGCGAAAACAGTGATATCGTCACGGATTTCGCGTGTTTAAATTCGATTTATAAGTTTGGATTGTGATTGTGTATATGTGGGCATGATTATATTATAGCTTCTGGTTTTAGAACTGATTACTGCACAGATTTAGGGTTTTTTGCATACGAATTTGGAACGTGAATTATTTTAATTGTTATATACCTTTTTGTTTAGCTTATAAATCGTATAAATGCTATATATTTTTTTACGTGTAGTTAAATCGTATAAAACATTATGTTTTTGTTTTGTGGTTGGATTATAATTGTTTGTCCCAACGGTGTTTTTGCTGGAGATTACATTATATCCTTAATTATAAGTCGTATAAGTGAATAGCTTGTCAATTGTATTTTTGATTGATGTTATCTTATATCTGCACTTGTAAATCCTATAAATGTTATGTTTTTTTTGTGTAGTAAGATGTGAATAGCTAGATTATCAATTGTATTTTTGATTGATGTTACTTTATATCGTTATATATTTTATAACTTTAAATTGTAATCCTTATAGGTTTAGTAACTTTAAATTACATATTTATATATTCAGTTATAAAGATTATAAAAACCATATACGTTTTATAACTTTAGATTATAATATATAATTAAGCCTATAATTACATGCTTATATATTCAATTATAAAGCCACAAAAAACTTATACGGTTTATAACTTCACCTTCTTATAAGCCCTACAAATGTAACAACAATTAGATCATAATCACAGTACAATTCAAACTTGGCAACGTTTTTAAAAATTGATAACATAAACCACGTAACGTTAAAATTGCTTATTAAAGTGTACGGATTTGATGTAGCCTATGAGTTTTAAAATTATAACATTGAATATAATACCATATACATATAATTAACACTTAATTATATAAAACATATAAATTATAACATTGAACATAATTAACACAAAACCGCGAAACAGAAATGAAAACAAATTCACAGAAAAGTAAATGTACCAATTCAATATAGCCAAATACAGATTCAAACGCTTACCCGAATACAACAATCAAACGGTTTTAGAAATTTTAGAAACTAACCTTACCAAAATCAACTTTAGAAACTGCAAAAAAAAAAGCCCAGAAACATGATGGTTGTTCATCATTTGTGAAACCTAATCAAATTGAGGAAAACAAGATTAGATTATAAAGGTCTTTATAAAATGTAAAATCGTTTTAACCCAAAAAATCCAAGAAAGATGTTTATTTATCTTTTAGTGAACTATAATCAAACATTGAAACACAAGAATAGATTATAGAGCTTACTATAAACTATAAATCGCTCAAATGCCGAGAAAATCGCTTTCAAACTAAAAAAATCTCGATAAATCGAGAACCCAAAACACAAAGGAAAGACGAAAAGAGGATCGATAACTCAAACCAGATAACCCGAATCCCTTGCCGTCGTGATTGCACCTCCGATCGCTGTCAAAACGAGCCTATCTNTATAAATTGTAAAATCGTTTTAACCCAAAAAATCCAAGAAAGATGTTTATTTATCTTTTAGTGAACTATAATCAAACATTGAAACACAAGAATAGATTATAAAGCTTACTATAAACTATAAATCGCTCAAATGCCCAGAAAATCGCTTTCAAACTAAAAAAATCTCGATAAATCGAGAACCCAAAACACAAAGGAAAGACGAAAAGAGGATCGATAACTCAAACCAGATAACCCGAATCCCTTGCCGTCGTGATTGCACCTCCGATCGCTGTCAAAACGAGCCTATCTTTGTCCTATTTGCCGGCGGATTGTCTTCCCCTTTGGTCGTCGCACATTAGTTACTAAAACCCTAGCTTCTAAAATATGAGTTTTAATTTATACAAAAGATATGGTAAATAAGTTATTTTTTATTGAATGGGTTAAAAAGTTATACTGCAATTTAATGTAGTTGTGAACATATTACAAGGTTTATTTTTTTTAAGGGTATAATTGGTAGTTTGTAACCCTTTTTATGTATAATTAAAACGAAATCCAATTGATGTAATTTTAAAAAACTCACCTTATAAGAGTAAATTTGGGATAATTTCTCTTAATTATATATTAATATGAGTATGAAATGTTTTTAGATTGTATTAATTATATATAATTAATTTTATATTAATAAGAATATGAAAAGTTTTTANTATATTAATTATATATTAATAAGAATATGAAAGGTTTATTATATTCATTAATTATATAATTAGTGAGAATTGGAAAGGTTATAAAAACTTCATCATTCCCACGATAGAAATGAAAGGACAGTTTTTTGTTTACTATAAAAATTCTTTATCTTCTCTTATTTTCAAGTTTTTTTTATTATTCACTCAAGCTTTTGTTTTTCAACCTCCGAACAAAAATGTGTTCTCAAAGTGAAAATCCTTCATCTCAATTAGGCATACCTTGCTTGTATGTTTACAATAACTTGGACAGAAACTTTGTTTTGTGGCCCTTGTCTATAGATGATAATGAAAGTATCTCGAAAATTAAAAGTAAATCTCATTCTATTCTTTCTAGGGGTTCTGTTATGATAACATAACACTTTGTTTTGGTGTATTCATGTAGAGAATATTTGCAAAGAATACACAACTTTGTATTCTAAAACTCGGGATATCAAGATTTCAGCTTTGAAGGTACATATTTTTAACAGGTGAAACGGCGTGGTTGCTTTTTTGACCTAATTGTGGCACAAAAGAAGAATGGTTCCTAACTGTGGAGTTTGAAATGAATGAAGAAAGTGCTGAAAAACTTCTAAAAGCTGCTACCAGGGTTCAAAATACAAAAACAACAAAAAGAAGATTGAAAACTGCTGATCCAAATAACACAACATCATCTAAAAAGGGTAAACATGTTTTTCGTTAATTTTGAATTTAATTGATTTTATTATTGTTTATTGACTGTACTTGTGATTTTTTTCTTCATTTTTGTTGACAGTAGCAAAAAAAAACGGACAAAACGAAGCAAAAAATCTGTTTCTGATTCTATAACGACAAAATCAAAGGAAACAAATATTGCTTTTGTTGCTGCTGAGCATCTCTCTGCCGAAACCCAAACATGTAAATTTCAATTTACTTTATAAATTTATTAACTTATCTGTTCCATATTTAATTTGTCCAACTAATAATTTTGACAATTGAGTTATTGTAGCTGAGAAGATAGTTGCTTCAAACACATTGGAAAGTACTGCTAATGTCCAAGTTATTGTTGTTGATGTTCAAGTCAATGCTGCTGATGTTCAAATCAATGTTGCTGATGTTCAAGTCATTGTTGATGTTGTTGAAGCGTATCCCAAAACTAGTAAATTTTAATTTTTAGAGTAAGTTTAATTAATAATATTCTATCTATTCTAGGTTAAATTTATAAACTTGTTGGTTATTGATTTTGTAGGTAAACAGATTGTAGGTGAAGAGAACGTTGGAGAAGTCATAGCTATGCATACAATGGATTCTATCGATAATCTTTCCATTGCTAATCCTCCATCGGTATTGGCTGCTGCTGTTTAAGTTGAATTTCTGTTTTTGTTTTCGATTTCTGTTTTTGTTTTGTTTTTTGGACTTGATGACTTTGTTATGATGATTTTATTTTATATTGCAATTTTTTGGATTTCATTTTTTTTTCTTATGTTTAACTTTTTGCTACTTCCATAATTAGGAAACGGTGATAGATTATCTTTCTTTTTCGAGAATGGTTTACTTTATATACTACAAGAAAATAGCCATTTTGCATCGTCCATAAACGACTCAAAGCCAATGCAGAACCCACTTTGCATCGGATTAGCATCGAATGACGAATCGATGCTAATAACTCGATGTAAATCGAGTGTCGACGCAATGACGACCCAAATTTACATTGCCAGGTTAGCGCGCCAAAGACGATGCTAATTTGCATCGATTTTGAATCTCGTACAATGATGCAAGATTGCATCGACTTTGGGTGGCCGCCAATATCATGCAAATTTGCATCCAATTTGAGTCGAACGTGGTGTGGTGCAAGTTTGCGTCTCATTTGCAAGCATGTAGATGCAACATTGCATCGTCTTTGTGTCCGCCTGTTCGATGCAAACTTGGATCGTTTTTGCATCCACCTTGGACGATGAAAATTTGTATAGATTTTGCATCGTGCACGTAAGTACACGCAATTTTCCATCGATTCTGGACGATGTAATTTTGCATCGATTTTGAAATATTTCAAATTTAAGTATTTTAAATATTATATTACCGGCAAGTGCTTCATTCACATTCGTAGGTAAAAGCTCTGCAAATGCAAATGAAAGTGGACGTTGCATGAAGACATGACAATCATGACTTTTCATTCCAGAGAACTTTTGCCCTTGCTCGACACACGTAGACAATTTAGACATATATCCATCAGAGAATTTTACCTCTAAAGCCATCCAATTGAATAGTCTTGTCTTTGCTTCTACCGATAACCTAAAAATAGGTAGAGGTACTTTCCTATCTCTACTAAATATGCAATTCGTTTCGGGAGCAAATTTCAGGTAAATCCAATTGCGATTTTATAGTGTCTTTACTTTTTACTTGCACGTTTAAAATCGTATTCATAATATTATCAAAAAAGTTTTTCTCGATGTGCATCACATCAAGATTATGTCTTAACAAATGATCCTTTCAATATGGGAGTTCCCAAAATATACTTCTTTTATGCCAATTATGTGAAGTAAGACGTCTGGCATGTTTGATGGAATATGTGAATTTCCCCCACTTTTGATAGTGTCTTCCGCACCAATCTCACAAATTTTTTCATATATTTCTTCGCGGGAATAATACACCGGTGGGGTGACACACACTGTCTTATTTTTTGTAAATAACCTTTTATTTTTCCGGTATGGATGATTCAATTTCAGAAACTTACGGTGACAATCAAACCAACTTGTTTTTCTCCCATGTTTAAGTTGAAAATCATCAGTTCGATGAAGACAATACGGACAAGATAACTTCCCGTGCGTGGTCTACCCCGATAACATTCCATAAGCAGGAAAATCACTAATGGTCCACATTAGCACTGCACGTATCTTAAAAAAAAATTCCTTGAGTAGTCATAAGCACGCACCCCGTTGTGCCATAGTTGTTCTAGTTCTTCAATGAGAGGTTGTAAAAAAATATCAATGGAACATTTTGGATGATGCGGACCAGGAATCAAGATACTCAAAAATAAAAATTCTCTTTTCATGCACATATCCGGAGGAAGATTGTAAGGTGTCAGAATTACGGATCACGATGAATATTGTCTACGAGACATTCCAAATGGACTAAATCCATCAGTGCATAGACCAAGATAAACATTTCTAATCTCTCTAGCAAAATCAGAGTGTACCGTTTGAAAATGTTTCCATGCTTTTGCATCTGATGGATGAATCATTTCTCCTTCTCTTTGTGAATGTTCACCATGCCATCTCATCGATGCAGATGTCCTTTCTGAGTGATATAATCGTTTTAATCTATCAGTGATAGGCATATACCACATTCTCTGATATGGTACCTTACTTTTTCCGATCTTTTGCGGCTTATATCTTGGTTTTTTACAAAAACGACATGCCTGCAACTTATCATCATCTTTCCAAAAGATCATACAATTATCAATGCATACGTCTATCATCTCAGAATGTAGACCAAGACTAAAAACCAACTTTTGTATCTCATAGTACGAGTCAACAAAGACATGATCTTCTGGTAAAGACTCGTTCATTAGATCAATAATTTGCTCCATGCAATTCTCACTTAGATTATTATCGGTTTTTATATTCATCATCTTAGACGCTAAAGATAATTTTGATAATCTTTCTCTACAACCATCGTAAAGTGGTTCATTTGCAGCATCTAACATATCATAAAACCGTTTTGCATCTATATTGGGTTCTTCTCCTATATTATATGCAGGTGTATTGGTTTCGTGTAATGCATCATTGACCATATCATGAAACCTATTTTGATGATGATCGGCTTGATATTCATGATGTGGTTGGTAATCAAATTGGTTTGCCCCATTATAACCAATATTAGATTCATCAACATCGTTATAATTACTACTACTACCCGCTTCAGCGTAATTATATCTTTCTCCATGTTGATACCATATAAAATAATGTGGCATAAACCCTTGATTATATAAATGTCTTGAAGATATTTCAACACGAATATATTTTGTATTTTTGCACTTACGACAAGGACAAAGCATCACACAATTTTCCAATGTTGTAAATTAGCCGCCTGATACATGAACATTTGAAGACCATCAGTGAATTCTTTTGTCACCATTCCGTCCGAATCTTTATGTGTATACATCCATTTTTGCAACTCGTATATGTCGCTTCCTGCCCCTATTTTCTTCCCCGGGCTGAGATTATAGATATTGTAAACGAGTTTTTTTTGTTGTATGAATAAAATGAGAGGAGAGGTGTATTTATATAATTTTTCAGAACTATTGCATCGACTTTGCATCGCGATTTGGCATCAAGATTGCATCGATCCAATATCGCATCCACTTTGCATTGTATTTGCATCTGATGTCGGCATCGTTGGCGTCGGATTTGCGTCGAGTAGATAAGACACAATGGGATGTCGGCATAAACTTCTAAACCACTTTGCATCGTCTATGCTATATTGCGTCGATATTGCATCGTCGTGTTGTTCGATGCAAAGTTGATGCAACATCGACGCAACTTAGCATCACATTTGCATCGACGGTGTTGTAAGAGGCAACGTCGATGCAAAATCGATGCAACGTAGCAGATGAATTGCGTCAAACCGTCTTTTTAAATTTAACCATAAAATTATTATTAAAATAGTCGTGAATATCAAATAACATATCAAATTAGTTGTTATAATAGTCAAAATATTAATTACAATTTGATAAAAAAACAATTTAGTCATTTTCAAAATAATATTAACAAAAATCTGATGCGTAGCGTGGGTTCAATCCTAATCTTCATCAATAATTAGAATAAATTTTTAATCAAAATGTTTTACATATATAATAAACAATGTATATATGATAAAAAAAAAGATTATTTTTAGTGACAATTATTTCTTTTATAATGTCAAAATAATATTAAACATAACGTAGTACAAAATAATAATTTTTTTTTCTAACAAAAACACAAATTAACTCCAAAAACTAAATAAACATTCACTTTGACTGTATCTTCTCCTCTATCCATTTGGACACAAACAAACATATTCCTGGTAAAGCTTAATAAATTTTATAAATAATCTTGCCACTATATACTACAAATAAATTTATAAATAATTCAATAAAAAGCTTTAAAATTAATTGAGAAAACGATTGATTTAATCATTCTTGAAACACGAAATTCTTATCACTAAATAATAGTAATTTTTAATGGATATTATAAAATAGGCTGATACAAATCAAACATCTAGGCGTTTTACAATTTTAAAATTGAGGTCCCTTTTAAAAATGATAGAATGATTGGTGGGCATCAACTGAGGGTGACATTTTTTTATCAATATGTTGATTTTTTCCATTTTTTTCTTGTTCCAAAATATTTTTTTTTGTGTGACAATAAATGTAAATTATTTATTCAAGAGTTCAAAGTTCAAACTAGATACAAGTCAATAATTTTAACAAGATTCATATTGTAAAGATTATTTTTCCATTTTATAAAAATATTTAAAACTTATTTCCAACAGTTTCTATAAAAATTATATAGATATTTCTGACACTCTAAATTCTTTTGGGGATATTCTCTACAAAACATGTCATTTCAAATATTGACGTGAAAACCATTTAATTGAAAAAATAAAAATAAAAAACTGCACTTTACCTTCCCCGTAACAGTATAATACTGAATTTGATCAACCTAGTCAAGAACATTTCAAGATTAGCCTTACATATATGTTCATGTTGTACAATATATGTTTTTTTGCCAAAAATTGGTCAACAAATATTTGTGACCAATTTCTACTTTATCACATTTTTTGTCAAAAATATTTTCCCACCAAAATTTTCCATCAAATTTGATTTTTGACAATTGTTTTTTAAGGATTCGCTAAAAAAATTACTATTTTTAAATCAATTTTTGACTAAATTATTGATATTTTTTTAAGCAATGAACTCACTGCTTAATTCCCACTAATGATAAAAATACATCTATATGACCATTTTGGCACATCCAAAATCTGAAGTGGATGAGACTAGCTCGGATCAAGTAGCTTTACCAGTTGGAGATATTGTGAAAGCATCACCAACCTAGTTTCGAGTCTCTGAATATAAAAGAATTTTTACAATATTGGCTTAAAGATTCGTAATCACAGAGTGATCCAATCAAAGAAACTACGATTTACCAAAAAGTGCAGAATAAGTTTAAAGTTTATCTTACATTCTAAGTGCAATATATCCCCTCACCATATATATCTTCTTCACAAAAATAAATGAAATAATTTAATGGGTGCACGAAGGGAGTAATGGCCCATGGGACAACATTGACAGCTAATATTGGTTTGGTAGTAACCAATCTTTAATAGTAAACTGAACATAAAACCATTTTGTGGTTATTATACTATTAAGAGTTGAAAACAGCGAAGCTTTGATGGCAGTTTTTGTCAAAATGACAAGTCATATAAGTCATTACAACTTACCTCTTAAGACTTTTGTCCCAACAAAAAAGTTGTGAGCCCTTTTGTTCTCTTGGACACTTCTCTTTGTCCGATAAAACTTAACCCAGCCGTGTGTTTGGACTGTAAGACCAACTTTTCACGTGCTAACCACATGTAGTGTGGTCGGCTGTGTCATGTACATTTCCCTAGTTTTTTATATTACTTTTGTTTGCATTTTATTTTCATTATCTATTCGTCTTTTTTTTTTTATATAAGTCACACATCGGTCTTATTAGCTAAGCGTTCGGATTATTTGGATAATTTGGTTCGGATTTTGGGTTTACGAGTTTTAAAAAGTCGAATATTTGGGTCTTAAATTAATTTCGATTCGGAGTTTTTGGGTTTCGAGTCTTTCGAGTTTAAAAAAAAGTCAAACTATTGGGGTCTTAAAGTTCGGATCGGTTCGGAATTTCGGATCGATCGAAACCATAATCAAACAAAAAGAAATTATGCTTATGATCTTCAAAACATTATTTTTTTAATCCACACGTTATTGTTGTGAATATAATTAATAATAACTTTATCTTTAAATTTAATCGGATTTTCTGCGTTATTCGGGTTCGGTTCAGAATGAAACAGAAATCCAAACTAAACAAAAATTAGAATCGTTCGGGTTGTATAAATTTTTGGATCAGATTCAGTTTGGATTATTTCGGAACAGTTCAAATCGGATAAAATACCCAACCCTAATTAAAACACAAATTAAATGTAGTTTTCCGTTACTTGTTGGATTTAAATCCGAGTGTCTTTAAATAATTAGAGAGAAACAGTTATACTAAAAACTACTCCCTCCGTGTTAAATTAGTTGATGTTTTAGGTTTTATCTTTGTGTCATATTATTTGATTTTCTATGATTTTTTATTTAAATTTATTAATAAAAATAGTTATATTTGTGAGTTTCAAAAATGGAACTTAAAAATTAATGATTTGATTGGTTGTTATGTAATTAATAATAGGGAATTGTTGAAAACAATAGGGGGATTTGCAAAAATGACACTTTAATGAACTTTTTAGCAAAAATGGCACTGAAATGATATTTCTCACAAAAATGACATTTTGGATTCCTAGATGGACAACAATACCCTTTTTGTCATTTAATTATTAAAATTATTAACCGTATGTAAACTGTATGTAAACCGTATGTAAACTGTATGTAAACCGTATGTAAACTGTATGTAACCGTATGTAAACTGTATGTAAACCGTATGTAAACCGTATGTAAACCGTATGTAAACTGTATGTAAACCGTATGTAAACTGTATGTAAACCGTATGTAAACCGTATGTAAACTGTATGTAACCGTACAACCGTATGTAAACTGTATGTAAACAAGGGTATTATGGTCCATTCATTTGGAAGGGAAGGAATAGTGTTAAAAATGAAAATATAGCACTTTGAGATGCCATTTTTGACAATTCCTCAAAACAATATCACATTAATTAATTCTTAATTTGCTTGTAAACTCTAAAACATTATCTATTTTAACACGGAAGGAGTACTATATTACCTTGCTCGGTCTATCTATTGGTTTTTGATTATTTTTTTTGAATTTTAATTTCTTGCCTATTTAATTATTTTGTTCCTACTTTTCTACTTTGTTCCACATGTGGGTCTTTCTTTACCAAAGCATATTTGATGTATCAATTATGATTGTATTGTATGATATAGCAAACAATTCGATAATTTTTTATTATTATATTATGACATTGATCTTCTTAAATCTTTGTAGATTATTGCTTCAAATTATTGTTTTGGTGTAAGATTATAATTTGTATGTTGACTCTTGTTTTTAGTTAGTTTGGCTTATTACTTTACTTTGCGTGATTTATGAGGACATAATTTCATCTACACTTATAAACTTATAAGATTAAAAAACTGTATATACATATGATTTCGAAAAAATCTAATAGAAAATATTTACGAAAGAGTACAAATTGATACATTTTTCTTAAAAAAATATGTGTTTTGTCGTTTTGAATACATCTAATTAGTTACTAAAATTATGAATTGTTAAGAGATGAATCACTTAATAAAATACAAAATTTTGATTAAGTTATATTCATCAAAATGTATAAATATATATCATATAGATTTCAACGTTTATCATTTTATTTTATACAAAGCCAAAAGTTGTGTTAATACATATAAAAAAACACAACCATATATATTAGTTAGGTGAAATTTTCTGTTTTTAGAAATCCGTAAAATTAAAATAAAATTGTATGTCTAGTGGTGTTGGTTGTACTAATTGAACTTTTATGATTTGATTATATATATTTTGATCTATATATTATAAAACAGATCCATAGATGCTAATAATTTGATAGAACAGAACTAAATAATGTAATAAAGTGATTATAACAACAAAAGAAAAATTAATAATTTGATAGAGATCTACAAATGAAATAGTGAATAGAAAATGAAAAAGTAGAGTGAAGTGTTGAGGCAAAAGGGGACAAAGACAGTAAGACATTAAGTACATAATTCATTACTTATTTTACAATCAAATCTAGATCCTTTTCTCGGGAAAAGATTTTATTATTTATTATTTATAATAATAATTTATAGGCATTCTTTTGGTAACTTTTGATTATTTTGATATTTGTAAATTGTAATTATAACAATTTAATAAGTTTTGTTTTGCAGGCTTAATAAAATTATATAGACATATAAGAATGATGTGTTTCACTTCACGCCATGGTAAGTGTGACTCTTAAAGAACCAATCACCATTTTGTACATATAATATTGGATAGTTAACTTTGTTCAACATACATATAATTATTTATTCTGAAAAAAACATATAATTATTTATTTATTAATTTTCCAAACAATTTGATGTCTATATGCTATCTATCAAGCTAACATATTTCTATATGGATGATGCTCCATGATTACGCACCTAACAATGATTTAGAAAAATATTAAATATTTGTTTTTTCCTATAATTGAATCTGTGTTAATATCTTATACTAATTAATTAATATAAGAAATTTTATAATTGAAATGCTTCTTAATTTTATAATAAAGTCTAAATTTTATATATGTATATACTTCTTCTTATTATTATTATTAGTATTAATTTTGTTAACAAATGAATATTAGTGTATTGGATAGATTCATAATTTTTTTGAGTATGTATCATCAAATATATGTTATTTTTTTTCTATAAGATTCAAATTTGGGTCTGATAATCTTACAAACATCTTTCTAATTACTAAATTTATTACATATCATTAATTTATTATCGTATTTATATGTAAATTTTTTTTATTTACTAAAATATGATTATTTTTGTCTAACATCAATTTTGGAGCACACATCTCACACAATAGACAAATAATTACGCACACTACAACGAGCGAGAATCAAATTCCTAACCTCCAGTATAAAAGTTAGGGAGAACAAAACTTACTACTAACCCACCTATTACCGACAAATATAATTATTATGTATATAGTATAATTTTACATTTTTTTTGACAAATTTGAAAAATCAATTATATATATATACACACATTTTTAATACCAAAATTTATTTTAATATTTATTTTAATTATATTTAAATATTATTTTCATGTTACATGGTACTATATTTTAACAAAAATATCCATTAAAAAAAATTCAAAAAGTTGGATAATAAACGTGGAAGTAAATAGAGAACCCAAACAATGAATGTCAATTCCTCAAACCCACTTTGACCAAACACTGTTCCCCTCTCTCTCCTCTTTCTCTCTCTCTCTCTCTCTCTCTCTCTCTCTCNCTCCTCACTCTTCAAACAACCCAAAACCCATCTCAAGAACCAAAGATGATGGAACCAAGACACAACACCAACACAAACAATTGTGTTCATTTCCAAAAACCAACCTTTTTACCAATGCTATGTTCAAAACCATCCATCAAAAACGTAACTCTCCCATCTTCAATCTCAAATCAAGAACCATTTTCTTTAACTCAAAAAAAACAAGATCCTTTATCTCCCAAAATCAGTTGCATTGGACAAGTCAAACGCAGCAACAAAATCACCAATTTCCCCACCACAACAACAACAAGTACACCCAACAACACACACAATTACTTCAAACTTAAACGTCTCTTTTCTACTCCTATTACAGTAACTGTAAAACCCTCGAGTAAAGGAAGAAGAAGAAGAGAAGGATTTGTTAATGAGAGCAAAAAGAATATTCCTGTGATTGATGTGGTGGATTTAGATCCTCCATTACCGGTTTTGAAGAAGAAGATTGATTTTGTTAATGGAGATAAATCGATGGAGAATTTGTGGAAAAGGAGATCTGGTGGAAGATGTGAATTGAAGAGTTTGCAGATTCGAATTAATGGAGGTGGAGATGAGGAGATTAAGATGAAGGTAACTACTGTTTGAGTTTTTGGATCGTGTTTTTTTTTTTGGTTAATTATATGGTTTATATTTTATATAATATAGTTTTTTTTTGTAATTTTTAGTTATTGATATAATAGTATTTGTACAAATATGAAATTAATTAAAGAGATTTTAATGTTATTATATATGTCTATTTATTGGTATTGTTCATCTAATAGTGTTTCCAACCTTATTCTTTAAGGTTGAAATTGATGTTGATTTTTCGTTATCCATATAAATTATGTATAAGAAAAGGGGATTAATGTAAATACAATTTCTTTTATATTTTTCTATGTTTGAAATTTTTATTTTTTTTTTGGGTGAATTTTAAGTTTTTAGATAGATTATTAGGTGAGTTTAAGTTGTTTTTTTTATTTATCAGAATACGGTCGTTTTGGTCGGTTTATAATTTTAATGGCATATTTTGATTTGGGTCATTTTAAAACATGAGAGTGTTATTTACACAATTTTAAACTTAAGATTTAAATTACATATCAAAATATCTTATGGTTTAATTAGTAAAAGCGTGAAACTTTATGATTATTTTTTTCATTTTATCCCTAAAAAACACACTTTATGAAATTTCTCTCCGACCTATAGAATATTTTCTTAAATTTTTAGAAGAAATTTGCCAATTTTGTAGATAATCAATTATTTATTCTCGGTTAATTCCACGTTGTATTTATGAGTATTTGCAAAATAACATACTTTTATTACATAATTTTCTTAGAATAACATTTTTCATTTTAAAACATTTATTTAGAAAATTAGTCTCCAAAGAGATACTGTTAGATAAAGAAGTTCATCATCTTGTCGGGTATCCATTGTAATCGTATATAAATCATTATGTTTAGATGTGATGGATCATGTAACACTTAGTTTATTTAAAAAAATGTTATTAAATAAATTGCGATTGTGTATGTAATATTTTCTGGAGTTAGTTTTGTGACTTTGTTCTGTTAAAAAAAAATTTTTCTTAGAGTAAATACCACAAACCAATGATTTATTCGAAATTATTACAGAAATCCAAATTATGTGTAACTTGCATCCAAAGATTGAGATATCGATAAGTGTCAGGGAGATTAAACATTCCCAAATAATTAATCTCAATTGAATCATCAGATACATGCCACCTAAATCAGATTAGTTTAAGCACAAATACAAATGATGAACCACTAATTTCTATATTATTTGTGAATTGAAATTAAAAATATTTTTTATTTTAAATGTAGTTTTACTAAATTAAATCAATTAATATAGTTTAAAACAAGATTCTTTAAATTACTCTATTTTTTTAATCCCATTATTTTTTAGGGAACGTGGCGAAAAAATGTTTACGAATTTCAGTTTTAGTCAAAAAATACCTCAAGTTTCAGCATGACAAAAAAATACCTGATGAGAATTTTTATGGCGAGTTAGTACATCTGTTAATTTTCTTAACAGTTTCCGTTTGTGTTTAAGTTTAAAGAAACACTTTCATCAAAATAAAAAACTTATGAGTGTGGCAAAAAAATATTTACAGTTTGTTAGTTTAGCCAAAAAGTACCTACATGTTTGATTTATGGCAAAATAGTACCTAATATGAATCTGTCACAATTTTGTATATAATACGAATTTTGAAAAGTCCAAAAATATAATCATATATCTTAAAGTCAAAATAATTCATAAAAATATACATTACAAAACATAAACATCTTAAGAATAGTCAAAACTAGGTTCAGACGTTCAGATTATTAGGATAGTTCGGTTCGAGTTTTTCAGATTTTGGGTTTTAACAGTCGGACCAGACAGATTTTAAATTTACTTTGCTTCGGTTCGGATTTTCAATTTACTTCGGTTCCGTTTGGATTTTAAATTTATGTCGGTTTGGTTCGGATGTTAAATTTACTTCGCTTCGTTTCAGATTTTAAATTTACTTCAGTTCGGTTCGGATTTTAAATTTACTTTGGTTCACTTCAGATTTTTTATATTTTATTTTTTTAATGTACACGTTATTGTTTTAAACAAAAACCCAAACTAAAAAAAAAATAATATCGTTCGGATTTTGTAAATTTCTGGATCATATTCGATTTTGTAATGCTTTGAGCATGTTTACGATGTTTATCTTTTGTTTGTCTATTTTTATGAATCATTATGACTTTAAGATATATTATTTTGTTTTTGGACTTTTTGAAATTCATATTAGATACAAAATTTGACAAATTTGAGAGATTTGTATTAGGTATCATTTTTCCATAAATCAAACATGTAGGTACTTTTTGGTTAAATTTACAAATTGTGGGTACTTTTCCGCCACAGTTTAAGTTTATTAATTTTTGATAAAATTAACGGAGGTACTTTCTCGTCATAAAAATTTAAGACATGTACTTTTTGAAACTAGTTGAAACTGTTAATATATATTCCCACCATAGTTGAAACTGTTAATATCAATTGTTAGATTCCCACTATAGTTGAAACTAGATATGTCAAGTCCGGCTAAAATCCTTCCGACTGGATCCTTAAAAACATTGGAATTGTATTTAGAAATATGAGTTAAAAGAAAACCGATCGGACCAAATTTAAATATTTAGATTTGGATTTTATGGGCTTCAGATCAGACCGAACTAGCTCGATCGTGAACACTTGTGCTCTCTCGTCACTCAAATAAACATATCAAATCCTTAAGGCAAATACTATGGTGGATAACTTAAGGTTATGATTGGAGTAATTAATCTCGTGTTAACTGTTTTGAAGTGTAAGAAAAAAAACCGGTTTAATCGATCCTCTTTAATCCAAGAGATGTCGACTAAACCGATTTTTAAAAACCTTATTGTTTTTATCGAAAGGTATTTATTTATCAACCGAACCATACCAAGTGCATAAACCAAACCGGAGCCCAATAGAATATTATGTTTTTATATTTAAAAATATAATAACAAAATTGAAATAGTAAAATTAAATAACCACAAGAAGTTATTAGTATTTTAATAGCATCACAAATAGATCCATTGAAGACCGATCACCCAACGATGGATTTGGCTGAACTCTGGGCGATCTTCGGGCCGGGAGTCTCCGGCGCCATCTTCGGTACTGGCTGGTGGTTTTGGGTCGACGCCGTCGTCTGCAGTTCCGTCCAAGTCCCCTTCGTTCATTACCTTCCCGGTATACAAACCTAATTTCTCAAAAAATTCTGTCGTGACTCGTGATTTAGGGTTTCCGAATTTTGAGCGCTTTTGCTTGTTTCCTTTTGATCATCGCAGGCATATTCGCATCTCTCGCTGCATTGATGTTCAATTGCGTGAGAAAAGAGGACATCGATTACTCCCCTTACGATGAAGGCGAATGGAGGTTAATTTCAATTGCTTTCCTCCTTGATTATGCTCGATTTGATTCGTTTCAAGTAGTTGAGTTCGTTTGATTTTGTCTGGTTTCCGCTTGTTGTTTTGGATCATTGAAGACCATTTACATACGCAATCCCTTGCTCATAAAGTTCTTTAATCTGTTTCAACTAGAGATTACTTGAGATATCTTGCGTTATCAAGTTGTAGCTGAGATTTCGAGACTAATGAAAATCCCTGCTTCTATCACATGTTTAGCTAAGTGTTCAATTACCCTTTTCTGTGTTTACCTCCTTGCTTGCAGATTGAAGCTATGGCTTTTCGTTGCGTATGTTGTAGCATTTGTTTCCTTAGCAGCATCTGTTGGCTTGCTGATTCAAGATTCTGTTGTGAAGACGGGTCCTTCAGCTTGGACTGGTGTAGCGGGTATCTTGCAATGTGTATTTGTATTGATAAGGTAAAACCATTCTAGCTTGTAGTGTTTTAGGCTATGTACTTAAGCGTTTGCATTTATTTATGCATCAAACACTGCATTTTAGATAGAGGAATAAGAAGACTGAAGGTGAATAGTTTTAGTATAATCACTCAAACTTCAGCATAAAGATTATGAACTTTAGTGATAACTTGCGATTAGTCTTCTAGGTTAACATTTCCATAACTAACTGATGAACCTGCCCATGGGAGTTATACTTATGAAACAGTTTTCATGTCAGATTTGTAAGGATAACAGTTAAACCCCACACTAAGTTGGTAGTTCGTTAATGTTTAGAGTTTTCCTTACAAAATGCCTCGCCTTTAAGACTATAGGACCCTGATTTGTTTTGTTTCTAGTTTCTAGTTTCTTAGTTAAAAGTAGTATATCACAAATAGTAAAACCTGGAAAATATGCATATTTGCAAAGGCAAAATGTACTTAAAAATCTCCTATTATCGTCAAGTGTTAAATTGATACCTCATTTATTTCAAAAGTAACCTTCGATTTGTAACATGTAATCAAATAACCTTCACATTTTATAAATGTGATGAATTAGTGCGCACGACATTAAATCTATTCATCTTCAAATCCATACCTTACGGTGAATCTAGCTCGTACAACATTGTTTTGTTTATGTTGGTCTTTGTTTCGTAAATCTCGCCATTAACGCTTGACGATAGTAAGAGATTGTTAAGTCATTTTCCGATTTGCAAATTAGACACTAAAGCATCCTTACCATGTTGTTCCATTTTCTCTAAAACTAATGTATATCTTCTCACTTTCGTTACAATTCTAAATGGGTACCATTGTTTTTGCAGTGGACTAATGTACTGGACGTCGCACTCAGAGTAAAGCACTTGTGGATTAACCACATGTCCCAACTCAGATATATATATGTTGTGATGTGGTAAATTAACGGAGATGCTTTATACAACACTCACGAGTGTCTCTCCCTTTTTTCAACTCTGTAAATTCTTGTGTCTTTTTATGGTATAAGCTTGCATTTGTGTGCTTGATTCCTCTGTTTGCCTTTGTTGATGTGTTCAACTCGTGCTTGCGTGTGTGTTAAATATCGTCAATTCTGAGTAACTCGTAGGTGCATGTATTTAGAGGAATCTTGAATCATGTTACTGAAATGTAACTTTTGGTACAAAGACCATTTTGTTGTCGGAAGAAAACTCATTTCTTTAATGTCAGTTGCAATTTGAGTTTTCTAGTTCGTTTATTGATTACAAAAACCTATAAAACATATAATTATAGTTTTTGAGTGATTAGATATAAATTTATAAATATTCTTTATCTACAATCTAATTAAGATTAATCAATTTTCAAATTATTTAAAGTTTTTTTTATAAAAACTGTAAATATGAAAGGTTTTTTTTGTTAAAAAATTGGATTGATCCGGTTTGATGTGGAATAATGATTTTTTTGTTTATTAGTCTGTTAAACATATAAAGACAAAAATAGTTAATGTCTAGATAAAAAGCATTTCATATTCTACCACAATAAAAAAAATGAACCATTCAAAAATGATCTAAATTCAAAATTATCACACAAAAAAAGTAAAAAAGAACAAACAAACATAAGTATGTGCTATTGAAAGATTATTTTCTTTTTCCTACTCGATAACTTTTTTTTACCCACTACTTGATAACTTATGAATTAACTTTTGGCACTAATTTATTATTTTCATATTATAACGTAGCATTTATAATAGGGAGTTACAAATCCAAAACCGTTAACAAAATCCTTCTAACCTGAAAATCAGGAATCATAAAAACAAACACTTATTTAGAAAAGTAGACCTTGTAATTTTAGTTTAGTAAAAAAAAATCCTTGTATTTTAGAAAGTTTGTACCAATTCGTTATGTATATTTTCTAGATAATTCATAATATTATGAAAAATACATGATAAAGAATCAAAATTATAAAACAAAAAATTAAATTAACTTAAAAGAATCAGATTATGAAATTAATAATAATAAATTTAAAATTACAAAAGAAGAATAAAAACAAAATCTACATCTACATTATTAATAAAAAGTAATTATAATGAATATAAATTTATTAAAAAACAATTTCTTAAATTAAAAATGGAAATAAATCTGAAATTATAAAACAAAACAAAAAAATTAAAAACTCTCAGATTACTAAAAAAATTTTATAATTTCAGATGTTTATAACTAAAATTTTAATTTTTTATAATTAAAATTGTTTTTCTTTTTTTAATGATCTGAAATTTTCTTCCATCATCATATCATCAACAAATTGATACCTAAAACCCTCTTCTCTTCCTCATCATATCCTTCAACTATTATAAGACAAATTGATACACTCTTCTTCATCATCATATGATCAAATCAAATACTAAAGAGCAAAAGAAGAAAGATGAGCAAGAGAAACATCTGTGTGAGCTGAGCCATTAATTCAAACCAAAGATCTACAAAAGTCACCTTTTTTTTCATCATCTAAGCTGTACTTTAAGACAAAGACAGGACAGTACACTCATATGGCAACTCAAATCTCATCATAAGCTTATTTGCACTATTTGCAAACACCATTTAACCAAATCAAAAATAAACCGGTCCTGCCTTTCTCTTCTCTCTCATTCCAAAGTAGCCAGCTTAGCTTTCTCATCAACCAAAAAAAAAAAACCAAAGGAAACAAAAAAAAGAAGCAAATTAGAAACTATCTTCCATGGGAGAAAAAAAAAACCAGTCGTGTCTTCAGTTCGTAAGGTTGCGCAAGACTGCTTGAATTCCTGAGTCAGAAGCTAAATCCTCTTGTAAGATTAACAGTTTCTGCAGCAATAATGGGTTTCTCTTCCTTAGCTGTTCACACAAAACAATAACCATTGTTAAATCTTGAGGAAAAAAACACTATAGAAGTGTAGATAAGTGTTGTGTTGTGTCTTTACCTCTTCAAGGAAGGTTTGAATCTCCTCCGGTGAAAGAGCATCTTCGCCATTGTTTTCTTCCCAGCCGAGAGATCTAAGAAACTCAGCCTCTTCCTCATCTGGAACGTCTGCTGCTTCGAAGCTGGTATTCCTCTCTGCAACTTGAGAACTTATCTGGATCCTTTCAATTTCAGTCACTTCTGGGTTACTTGTTGCTTGTGGACTTGAAGGGTCACTAGCTACAAGCTCTTTAGTGTTGTTGATTTTTTTCTGAGAGATGCAAGTGCTAGGGTTAATGGGATCAGTTGAGATGCTTGCCGGTGACTTCTTCAGAGCACTGTAAAATGCACTTCTGCTCTGAGTTTGAGCTGCGGAAAGTTTCTTCTCATGTTGCCCAGATAAGGTAGCTCCCTTGAGCTCCTTTGGGCTGTTTGTAGTTCTCGCAGGAGCAGATTGTGTTGACTGAGGAATGGTCAGTTGGGTAGTGGCAGCTCGATTACTAAGAATTCCAGATTCTTTAGCAGCGGCAACACCATTTTCCCTAGCAGGTTTGAGAACCACCAGCTTTTTGTCAGGTTTGATTTGACCAATAGGATTAGACTGGAAATTACCAGTCAACCCAGAGTGTTGCTGTTGGGCATTTCTTGAAGGAGCCAGACCAGTTTCACCACTTCGAACCACTTGCTTTGTCTTGGATTTATCAGAATGGTTCAGAATCTGACAAATGAAAAAACAATTTTGAATGTAGCCCAGTTTGAACGAGAAAAATATGATTTTAATTAAGTGGAATACATACTGAGCCTTTTGGTGCTGAAGCAACTACCGGTATCAACTGCCTTGATTTCTTCATCGCCAAGTCCTCAAGTCTTTGTGTCTTTACAGATCCCTGAAATAAAGATATCACCTTAGAAATCCAGAATAGAAACTGTACGAGAGAGCTGCTAAAGATGCAAATTATACCTGGGGAGGGGTATGAGTTCTTGCAGGAGCGTTCACCAGTGCTTCAGCCATGTTAAGACCAGTCGGCCCAGCTAAAGTGTTTGTGCTTACAGCATTAGCTTGAGGAGAATTTAATGGCTCAGTACAAGTCTTCTCAATCACATTGGGAATATCTGCCAGAGCCGATTTCCAACCTTCCCCACCAATCAAAGCTGAGTTACCAACTGGTAAGCTCTGAACAGCTGAACTGAGACCAGGAGATGAGACTCTTACGACGTCTTGTCCGCCATGCTTCTCTTCGGCTCCTAGGGAGGGGAAATCCTTATCAAAACCAGTTCTCTGAAAGCTATTGCCAATACTTGGTCCAGGAAGTAAACCATTTCCATTGTACAGGTTACTACTGCCACCATTTTTCAATCCCAAACCAACTCCTCGGGACATGTGGTCACCCTGTTTTCTTGTGATCATTGAATGTGATCGTCGTAATTGTTCATGATCCCTACCAGTTAAGGTACTTCTGAGAGGGATAGAGGAGTCATGATCCCATGGTTCCAAGTAGCTTCCTCTATCCTTCTCCCTGCTGCGGTCCTTGTCCCTTTGACTCCTATTAAAGTTGAAACTACTATATGCATGTTTTGCAGACCCATTACTAGATCCCCTCCTCGAATTAGTGGATGAAGAACGATCCAGATAAGGTGAACGAATTGAATCAACATCACTTTTGCTCCTAGAGTTTCTATTCCGGCTATTATGTGGTAAAGACGAAGAATCTAAAACAACGAGAAGAAAAAAGAAGAGTTCTAATCACGCTATTATGAGAAACCAAACACTAGTCAAGAGCTAAGATTAACAAATAAAGAGACAAAATTCAACAACCAGAAGTTATGACTCGAGCATACCTGAATGAGAAGAAGACGATACAAGGAGGTGGTTTGAACCGCCACCCCCAGAAGCATTCCCTGAAGTTCTCAACCATTCCGGAACTAAAGAGGGTTCACCTTTCTCCATTATGAAAGTTGTACCTCATCAGATAAAAGAAAGAATCACACTTCTCTGGCCTTCTGCACCTCCAAGAGCACTATAAAAGCTCTCTCTTTTTCTCACGAATGCAACAAATTTCTAACTTATCCTAGCTTTCTCTAGCATCTAAACACCAATAAAGGCCAAGGGAGAAATCAAATCTCTCTTCTTGATTAAAACTCAAATGTAATCTTCCCTAAATCCGAATGAGCTGTTTCAACTCTGACAATAGAATCACACCAAGCTGAGAAAACCTTCTAGATTTCCATCTCTCACACAGATGGCTTAGAAGACAATTAGGTCACCTTACAGGACCCTCATCCTTGAGCAGAAGGAGCAAACACAAGAAGGGATTAAATCACCCACCGTATAAATGTCAAGATAGCAAATCCTCACAACCTACTTCGCACCAATAATCCAGTTCAATATCAGAATACCAATGCGGCAGCTACAATCCCAATGATGAAACCAACCAGAAACCCTAACACCTACGCATGTATCTCTCTATCTATAATTATCACTTCCCAATATTAATCAGCACAAGGCTCCTAGGGTTCCAAACAGCCGCAAGAGTTTGCTCAAAGCAAAATCAGAAACTTATCCTCCAGAAATCAAAATTAAGGAAGAAAAACGGCGGACGCCCAATAAAGAAAGAGAGAACACACCAAAACCCTAACCCTAAACCGAGAGGGGTGATTGATTATTCGTCCAAACGCAAGAAACAGACGCCTCGTAGATGCAATCGCTCAATCGAAACAATGGTTTCCACCCGCAGGAGAAAAACAATGAAGAGACTATAAGTTTCGCATAAGTGGAAAAGAGGAGAGAGAAGATAGAGAGAGAAAGAAGAGAGATGAAAAAGGAAGAGATAAAACTGGAATCGAAGGTGAAAAAGAGGAAATTAGGGTTTTGCGATGGGTAGAGAGAGGGGAGCGAGAGAGACTGGAACAAGGAAGGAGGCCAAAATATATTTGTTCTGTGTAATTTGAGGAACAAAACGTATGAAGAAACAACAAGACTTCTTTTTTTTCTTTTTTTCTCATACACAAAAATTAAAATTTTGTTAATTAACTTAATTTTTGCTTAATCAAATTTAGATTATCTAGTTTAAATTCTAGGTTTACATATAGGCCCAAGTTAGCATAAATGGGCCCATACACTATCTAGTTTTGTTCACTCGTGATGTAGGTAGCAATTTAAGCTAATAAATAATAATACTCTACGCACATAAAATGATTTTAAAATTCTTAATTTTATATATTAATATTTTTTGTTACGAAAATTTAATTTAAATTTTTATAATTTGATCGATTTAAGATATGTTGTTCTTACGGTAAATACAAAAAATATTATTAACAAATCTTTCGAAACTTATTGAAATATACAAATCGAATCACTAAAATCTACTTTGAATCTATTGTGGAGTTAAAAAAAAAGAATCTATTGTGATTCTACTGATAACGTTTTCATGATATAATTTTAAATCAATCAGTCTATTAATTTTATTATATTTTTATATCTCTTAAATTATTAGCTAGATTATTCGGGAACACGGTCTAAATCTCCCTGAAAAGTATCATATACTATCAGTTCCCCCAATAGTTTCAACTCGATCCAATTGCACACACAATGAAACTTCGAAGTCACAGTCCCCATAAACCACGGTTTAGCTCGGTTTTGATGGTTTTCTCCTTACCCAATCCAATTAACCATTCTGGAAAATGAAAAACCGTATTAAGACCCGATTTCGACCCGTTTCAGCCTGAACCATCCCGATTTATCATAAACCAAATTAAAATAAACCAATTGCTCATGAACTGAAAAATCTCCAAATCGCCAAACTAAACTCTAGCTTAAACCCCAACTCGATTTCCCCTCAATTTGGTGAAATCCGTTAATTTGAGAGTTCGATTCTCCGATTTATTTGATTCTCTAATCAGCAAAGTAAAACCTTCCTGCAACACAAAAATTGAAAAAGATAGAAATGAATATGAACTTCACAAGATAATCAAACAGTTCTAGGTCACAGGAAACTAATTAACAAATCTTAAGTTTCTTTTTTAGCAAACCTGAAGTTCGTGTATGTCATAGATGACTACACTAGTCGGATCACCACGTGAGATTGGGATATTAGACACAATCCTAGCCATGGTAAAAGCAGTAGCTACATCTCCTTCCTCTTCCATCCTCTCAAAGGAACGAGTAGGAAAGAAAGGTAACACCAATGTGAAAGATGCGACGAACAAGCGTGGGAGTAAGTATATGACAGAGATCTGCTCAAAGATGACTGCAGGAGAACTGAATGATGCAAGAAAAGCAACACGCTCGCCTCGGATATCATGTGCATTTTTTATGAACAAATTGGGAAATCCATCTGCAAAGCTCCTGAATGCATTTAACCATGAACAAATCAATTCACATATTAGTAAATCTCTAATACGATTCGACGCATAGATCAATCATATCTTGAAGCTATATGCTACTTAATCAAAGATGGATATCATAGGAAGAGAAAACCTAATTTAAATCACATTCTTGAGTTAGATGAGTGAAATTAGCTAGATGAAAAGGGGTTTAAATCAATTAGTCATACAGGAAAACACAGAATCTAACGCGGAACAAATCAAGCTGAATTTAGTGGCAAAATTAACGAAATTAGACACGATTTTGCTTTCTCAGTTTCCAGTCAGTAACCTAAGAGCTCATGAAACAATGAATCGCAAAAACTCATAAACCCTAGAGACAAACGAAACAACCCAGAAAAAGAGGGAAAGGGGAAAAAAACCTCGAGTTGATGGATTGAAGGGTAATATGGTCAGATTCAGCAGTGATCTTGTGAGCAAGTTCTTCACATTCTAAGCAATAAAACTGATAAACTTTTTTCTTCTGTAATTTAGAGACGACGGTGTCTCTAGTGTTCTTAGTCGCCATGATGTTTAATTCAATTCGACCCATAATAGATAATGGGTCTTCTGGTTCGGTTTGGTTTGCGGTTTAACGACGGTTTTTTTTGTTCATTAATGGGTTTAGGGAGAAAACCATCAAAACCGAGCTAAACCGTAGTTTATGGGGACTGTGACTTCGAAGTTTCGTTGTGTGTGCAATTGGATCGAGTTAAAACTATTGGGGGGAACTGATAGTATATGATACTTCTCAAAGGGATCTAGACCGTGTTCCCCTAAATTATCTATCTCACTAAGATGAAACTACAAAAAATAAGATGTTTAATATAATGATTAAGCTTAAAAGTGTTGAATGACTACAAATTTTAAAGATGTCTTTTTTTTTTAACAAGAAAATTTTAAAGATGTTAAAAGAGTCAACGGATTTATATGAATATTTCAAATCTTCTAAAATTAGAAGTGGTAGAGAAACCAAAAATGTACGGTAACTTAAATGTCTTCAATCTTTGTTTTACTTGTTAGATTATATTATATAAAATGATATGACGAAAACAAAATTTAGAAACTAAAAATGAAAACTGATTTTTATTGAGGAATTACTTAAAATGTCATAATTCAAGCATTTTTTGCAAATGTACCATTTTTGTAGGGTTTACCAATTATATATTTGGGTCTATTGTTCTGATATTTTTGCAAAAAAATGCTTGAATAAAGAAACTTTCTAAAAATCAATTATGCAAAATGCCCTAATTGAATATATTTTTCCAAATTTTTCATAAAGTGTGAGGATATACCACTTATAATGTTGGGTATAATGTTAGGACATTTTTGCAAAAAATGCATGATTATGATATTTTTGCAAAAAAAGCTTGAATGAAGACATTTTTGCAAATCTCCCTTTTTATTTGTGACTAAATCTTTTTCAGATACGTAATTTAGTTTAAACAATATTAGAGCATCCCCATTGGAGACATTATAAGAGCATCTCCAACCCATACCTCAAATTTGAGGTTTCTAAAACCTCAAATTTGAGGTTTTAAAGTGTTTTGCTCGAATGCTAAAACCTTAAATTTAACCTCAAAAATATAATTAATTTATGTTATAGTCCTTATTCTAAAAAATAATTGAATAATATCATAAAATTTTTGTATATAGTAATAAACATACATTTTAAAATAACAAAAATACAACAAACAATTAATTAGAAAAATTATCTTCGAAATAGGCAATATTTTGGTGATCTTGGAGGTTCGAGATTAAATTTACTTGAATATTAGTATTATTACGGTGTTTGAATTTGTTTAGTGTTTTGTGTTTATGTAACTTTTCTTTGTTGGATTTCATGATTTTTATGTATTGTTTAATTTATTATTAATTTGTTTAATAATTTTTTATTATTGAGTAAATTTTGCTTTAATATTAGAATTAAAAATATAAATATAATTTAAACATTTAATACAAAAATAAAAATGGACTAAAATGATAAAACAAAAAAATTAACAAAATTATTTATGATATGCAAATTATACGGATTGAAATGTAATTTATAAAAGTTTTTAAGGTTTCAATAGTAAAACCTCAAATTTGAGGTTTTAGTTTTTGGAATCTGAAAAATAAAGTTCTAAGGTTTGCATTGGAAACCAAAAAACCTCAAAAATGATGTTTTAAGGTTTGGGTTGAAGATGCTCTAAGGTCTAATCAAAAAATTGTATATTGATTATATAAGCATTTGGGAGTATAAAAAATTAGAAGTACCGTATTTTAGACATTTTAAAAATTAATTAGAACACTATCTCTCATCTTCTTTTCTTTCTCTCTCTTCTTTTCTCTCTCTCCGAATTTCTCTCTCTTAAAATAGGAATTTATTTGAGAGTGTACAATGGTCCCTCATTTATGAGGGCATCTCCAATGGTCCTTCATTTTGAGGAAAAACCTCGAAAAATGAGGGAAATTCATCTCAATCGTTCCTCAAAATGAGGGAAAAAATGAGGAAGATGAAAAATCCCTTCAAATTTGAGGGGACACTATTCACTTCCCTCATTTTTTATCAAGTGTATTTGTCACATCAAACTATTATATATAATTATTTTATATAAAAAATATATAGATAATTTTTTTTTTGACGAAAATGAGGGGAACCATTGGAGTAAAACTCCCCTCATTTTGATGTTCCCTCGTTTTGAAGAGAAAAAAATGAGGGAACCATTGGAGATGGTCTTAGTTCTAAATCATTATAATTAAATTTTTTTTCAGATAAGTAATTTAGAAACTTGAGTTTTTTTCTTAGCCCCTTTTTAGTTTTTATGATGTCTTCTCCTCTATTTTCGAGATATCAAAATTCGTACAACAATAACTGTATTTAATTTTTGAGTTCTAAATTATTGATCGGTTTGTGAAAAAAAACAAATAAATAATTTCAGTGTTAAAAAAATAACCATGAATTCTAGAAGAAAATAAAATAAAATACAAATTAAAAATTAAATACAGAAAGTATACGATGTTGTAGTTCAATTTGGGTGTCATTGAAAACATGGGGAATGAGTGACAAGTGATGAAAAATTATATCAACATTGCTCAGATAATTACTCGTTTTCTAAAATACAAGTTATTTTAAAATTCAATGCAAAATCATCTGAAAAATAAAATTGACCCTTTTTTACCGACAATGATAAAATTTTATATTTGTTTAATTATTACTATATATTTTTTTATTATCGATAAAATTTTAATTTTTTGGTGATTAAAATTTTAATTCCTTGATTGTTAAAATTTAGAACTGGTTCGAGGTCAAGTTCAATGAGACATTATTTTGACTTCCAAAATTTAAAAACTTTTACAAATTTAAATTTAGGACTGTAGCTTTTATGTATTAGTTTACAAAATTTTAAAAAAAAAATTATTTTAGTCTAATGGAGTAATGGTTGAATATAATTTCGTCATGTGTTTTTTGCTCAATGACGATAACTAGTTAACTATATAAACAACATTTCCAAATGAACTATTATTATATCAAAAACTCGTTTTATGCAAAGATTACGTAAAATTCTAATTTTTATTTTTCATTTAAAATCAAGATTTTAACGTTATATGCTAAAATGAGCCGAAAGACCTGCACGCAGCTGATTGGTTCCCTCGCACCCTTTGATTTGAATTTCAAAATACACAAACAGTCTCTTTCTTTCTCTCTCTCACATTTTGTGAATTTCTCGGAGAAGAGAAATCAAATGATATGAAACGCATGTTGATGAAGCAAAACCTAAGTATCTTTTACGTATCCGTACTCAGATTCATCGATAGATCGGCTTGTAGAGCCATGGGTTGTTTCCTTGACTGCTTCCGCGCCAGAGATCATCAACGTTCTTCGACTAATCTCGTCTCTCACTCTTCCATGCTCAATTTCAGAGTAATTATTTCGTTTTTGTGGCTTTTTCTCATCAGGATCGCCTCCATTTTCGTGTTTATGTGGCTGTTACAATGATTGTTGAAGATATAGATCCTAGTTCTTCTCTCCGTGAGCTGGAACTCTTGTGTATGATACATGTATTTTGATTACTAGAGAATGAAATCAAATACTTGATCCTCCTTTCTTTGATTTTCTTGACCTAGAATTACCTCGCGTTAACATCTTCTTTCTGATCTTTCGTTTTCAGAATGGTCAGAACTCGCAGAATCCTTTGTCACTTTTTCTCTCTGAAGGTAAAAATCTCGTTTGATATGTGTTTTTATCATCGATTAATATGGTTACTAGTTTCTGTTTCATTTACACTGGTTTCCGTTGGTTTTTTTTTCTTGATTTTTCTAGAGAAAGTTGCTTCTTCGCCTTGCCTTGACAAAGATGTAGTTGATTTGGATTCTATACATATTGACAAAAGCCTAAGGGATGAGGTATGATTAGATTTAGAAGCATTTAAACATGTGATTCTAATCACTTCAAGATCTTGGATTGATTTTGAATTCTCTGTCAAATGTATCTAAACCTTGAATGTCCTTGAAGATAAACGTTCATTTATTTCTTCTTGCGGAGTCACATGATTTTCGCAGCTCTTCTGTTTATGTATAAGTCATAAGTGGATGCAGATTACATTTGGATGGAACTGTGTGCAAATATGCTTACTTGAATTAGCTGTGTTTCTTAGCATAATGCAGAGAATGCTTTCTATGCGTATATCAATAGAACTGATTCTTCTTTCCTTCAAGGGTTATAGTTTTTGAATCTAATGCGTTCTTTTTACTCGTGGAACTATAGGCACGGTTTCTTAAAGCTTGTGGTACTATTCCAGAGACACCTATTGAAATTAGGAAAGCATCCAAAAAACTAAACACTTCTCAACATTCAGGACCTTCCAAATTTCATTCATGGATTTCAAGTAACTCTGCCATGGGGTTTCATTTTGAGGAATCTTCAACTCCCATGAAAGCAGCTTGTGCTGAGGTGGGGAGACCATCATTTACTTCAGAGCAAACACCTAGTAGGTAATGCATTAGCCCTCACATTGTTTTATAAATATATTCCATTGAACCAACAACATTATTCTCACCTTTTACTAGAGGTTTAAAGAATTTATGGATTTAGAATTCACTCTTTGCATTTCTCCATATTAGTTGTGTAATCAATCCCCGGGACAATTCAAGGATCTCTTCTGCTTCTATTGATGCTGGTGAAGAGGTGGATGGAACTTGCAGGCCATTGCTTGCAGCTGGAAACCTCATTGGAAAAACTAAGTCTGTAAGGTTTGAATGTGATTTTGCTCAGTCTCACTCTTCTAATTCTTCCCAAGATAGCAGCAGTTCAAGAAAACCAGATTTGGGTGGTAAAATTAGTTATACACCGAACTCACCTAATCCAACTCCATTGAAGCTATCTGATGAAATGCAAACTCCTGGAACCATATATCCTTCAAACATGGAATCAGCTTCAAGGGGACGACCTAGAATTAGATCACAGTTTGTGCATCCAGTTTCCAATCTAATGGTCCACAAGGATTCACTTGACTTAGAACAAGCTAAACTCGTTAAAGGAAGTATCTCTCCTTGGCTAAACCAGAGCAACGAAGACAGTAACGAAGGTATTACAGTTTCATCTGATATAACACCTCGAGTGGCTGCTACTCCAGGTGACAGACCTATCATTGGATTAGTTGCTGCTCACTGGAATGAAAATGACCAATCTCAGATTTCACCGAAATGGTGGGATGGAAATGGGATCCCAAATTCAACAACAAAATACAAAGAGGTAATTTTTATATGTTTCATCTCTACTTTTAAAACTTTGGACTCCTTTGTTTGCTCGTCTTGGAGGTAGCGACGAAAATTTATGTTTGTTTTGTCGTTGCTGGTCCACCAGACAAGTTTTAGCGATAAGTTTCGTCTACTATAAATTAAAACGCTAGATTTTTCAGCGATTTAAATTTTAAATTTGTTGTCGAAACTCGTCGCTTAAATTTGTTGTTGAACCAACAACAACTTTTAAAACTCTGGACTCGTTTGTTTGCTCGTCTTGGAGGTAGCGACGAGCGATATCCACGAAAAATGAAAAATTATGTTTGTTTTGTCGTTGCTGGTCTACCAGACAAGTTTTAGCGATAAGTTTTGCCTACTACAAATTAAACGCTAGTTGTTGTCGAAACTTGTCGCTTAAATTTGTCGTTGAACCAACGACGGTGAAACGAACATTATTTCATCGCTGTCACTTGCGGCAACTAAACGAACAACATTACTTACCATAAGTCTTGCAGGATCAAAAAGTGAGTTGGCACGCAACACCATTTGAGGAAAGACTAGAGAAAGCACTTTCAGAAGAATTTGGTCAAGATCCAATCCCTCGACGTCTAAGAACTTTAAACCACATTGATATGTAAGTATATTATTCTCTGGGTAAATCCTTCGAAAACTAGCACACATGAACGATATCAAAAACATCTATAAAAATGTGTTATGATGCAGGAAACTTGAAGTAATGGAGGAAGAAGATGAATATGATTCAACCATACCGCAATTGCAGCATTCGATGAAACCAAACTCGGTAGTTTCGTTCTGAAATGCATATACTGTCTATTTGGTTATCATATCTTATAACCAAATGAATACTAGGAATTTACTTGTGGATTTTTAATTTTTTTTTGTTTAAATTACATAAATATTATATGTTTTTTTAACGTAAAAATTTAATATAATATTTTGTAATTTTGGGGAGAAAATTGAAATTTCATGATGTTTTTTTAAATATAAATAACATATGTAAATAAAAGTTAGAATATAACATTATTTGTATGGTTAATAGTAATGTTTTATATAGCATTTGAATATTCAAATTGCTCTAAGAATTTGTATAAACTTTCGTTTGATATTGTTAATAAATTTAGTCACTGTGTTAACATAAATCATTTTACCACGCATTGTTTATTTTAATATTTTTATTTTTACTATAGATTACATAATTGTCGTGTTATCAAATAAATTGTGTTCATATTTACGGAAGAGAAAACTATGTTCATATTTAGTTGTTAAAGATATATAATTATGTGAGTTATATATTTCTTTGAAATACATAAAACATAAGTGTAAATAAAAATTAGAAAATTACATAATTTGTATAGGAAATAATAATTTCTTTTATATGTCAATTGTTCTTTCATATAGCTGTAAGATTTTGTAGATGTGTTGATAAATTTAATATTGTTAATAAATTCAAGTAAGTCATTTTAATGAAATAAATGATAATTATATATATAACATGATTTAATTTTGTCATTTAAAATAGATACAACTCAAGTATATGTTTATCTTACATCAAATATCCACTACTATCAAATATATGTGTCATTACATCAAAATTATAGTTTTACATGACAAAATTTGGAAGCTAATACTTGGTTGTTTTTTTTTTGTAATATACTTTTTAATTTTAAATTAGTAAGACGTTTAAGGATTGTGCCCACTAATATTATATCTAAGTTAGTGCAATATTTTAAAGATTCATAAACATCCAAAGCTCTCATAGTCTCATTGGTGAATTAAATTAAATATTTGTTGAGTTGGTAGATAGATTTTGTGAACGGATTTAAACCTCCTGCTTCTACACAAATCACCTTAGATTATATATTACAATGTAAGCCATAGATTCTCAAAGACACAATTCTTGAATCTACCAACATAAGCATTCATGTTCACTCGTGATGTAGGTAGCAATTTAAACTAATAAATAATAATACTCTACGCTCATAAAATGATTTTAAAATTCTTAAATTTATATACTAATATTTCCTGTTACGAAAATTTAATTTTAAGTACATAATAAATATATNCGTTCTTACGGTAAATACAAAAAATATCATTAACAAATCTTTCGAAACTTATTGAAATTTACAAATCAAACCACTTATTAAATCTACTTTGAATCTATTGTGATTCTACTGATAACATTTTCATGGTATAATTTTAAATCAATCAGTATATTCATTTTATTATATTTCTATATCTCTTAGATTATTAGCTAGATTATCTCACTAAGATGAAACTACAAAAAATAAGATGTTTAATATAATGATGTAATATAATGATTAAGCTTAAGAGTGTTGAATGACTACAAATTTTAAAGATTGTTTTTTTTTGAACAAGAAAAGTTTAAAAATGTTAAAAGAGTCAACGGAATGATCTAAATATTTCAAATCTTTTAAAGTAAAATTAGAAGTGGTAGAGAAAAAAAAAATGAATACTAACTGAAATGTTTAAATCTTTGTGTTATTTCTAGATTGTATTATATAAAATGATATGAAAGAAACACTATTTAGAAACTAAAAATGAGAATTATTTTTAAATTTGTGACTAAATCTTTTTCAGATACGTAATTATTTTAACAATATTAGTTCTAACAAATAAAATGTACTATAATTAAATCTTTTTCAGATACATAATTTAGAAACTTGAGTTTTTTTTCTTAGCCTCTTTTTATGTTTTCCTTGTTTTCCTCTCCTCTATTTTGCAGATATCCAAATTCGAACAGTAATAACTATATTTTTCTAAATTGTAAATAATTGATCGGGTTGTGAAAAAAAAAACAAATAAATAATTTCAGTGTTAAAAAAATAACCATGAATTCTAAAAAAAAATATAAAATATGTATTCCATACCCTTGTTATTGAAATTGTCACTATCAGTCAAAGATATGAATTCCATACCCTTGTTATCAGAGCACATGCTCCTTCACTGAGTGACGATCATGGAAGGATCTAGTAATCTCCCTGTTCTGAGCATCTCGCAATGCGTTACGTTGAAACTGACAGAGAAAAATTACTTGCTATGGAAGACGCAGTTCGAATCCTTCCTCTCTGGTCAGCTACTTCTAGGCTTCATCACTGGTGCAGAAGCCAAACCTCCACTCACTCTCAGCTCTACAGATCAAGGTATCACCACACAAACTCCAAATCCAGCCTATAATACTTGGTATAGGTCTGATCAGGTGGTAAGAGCATGGCTTCTTGGATCTCTCTCTGAAGATATCATGGGAGAAGTCTATCATCTCACCACTTCTTGTGAGGTATGGTCTGCTTTAGCAAAATACTTCAATAAGGTTTCAACATCTCGTCTGTTTGAGTTAAGGAGAAAGTTGCAGAACATTGTTAAACAGAACAAACCTATGGCTGATTATCTTAGGGAGTATAAAGGAATCTGTGATACTTTGAGTTCNAGGAATCTGTGATACTTTGAGTTCCATTGGCCATCCTATTAGTGAGCAGGACAAAATCTTTGGTGTTCTTCATGGTTTAGGTAAAGATTACCAAGCAATCATTACTGTGATTGAAGGTTCTCTTAATGTTGCTCCTGGACCATCTTATGAAGATGTTGTGTCCCAACTGATCAGCTATGATGATCGTCTGCTATCTTTTGAAGCATCTGCAACTCAAGTCACTCTTCACAGTGCCTTCTACACCATAAACAATAATGATACTTCTGACAGAACTCTTGACTTCACCGCTGGACGTGGAAGAGGAGGTTATAATGCTCGTTTTGATAACAGCAGAGGAGGCAGAGGTGAATATTCTACTAGAGGCAGAGGGTTTCATCAGCAGTCCTATACATCTGATAATCAGGCTACAAATAGACCTACATGTCAGCTATGTGGAAGAATTGGTCATGTAGCAATGAAGTGCTTCAAAAGATTTGATATCCACTTTCAAGAACAACCTCCTACTGCTCTCACTGCTTCTCTGCAACCAGATAATGAATCTGCCAATTATACAGGTCATGAATGGTACCCTGATTCAGGAGCATCTGCTCATGTGACTAACTCTACTATCAATCTGCAAGAAGCTTCACCTTACTATGGCAATGACTCAGTTATGGTAGGAGATGGGAAGCATCTGCCTATTACTCATGTGGGATCTGTTCCATTGCAAACAGTAACAGGTAACATTTTACTGAAAGATGTTCTTGTTTGCCCAGATATTACAAAGTCTCTGCTCTCAATATCTAAAATCACTACTGATTATCCATGCTCATTTACATTTGACTGTGATGGTGTCATTGTTAAGGAAAAAATCACACAAACTCAGCTTACAAAAGGAAGCAGGCGTAAGGACCTGTATGTTCTTGACAATCCAGCTTTCTTGGCCTTTTATTCTGATAGACAAGTTGCTACCAGTGATGCAATCTGGCATAGAAGACTTGGCCATCCAAGCAAGGATATACTCAACTATCTCTCCTCAAATAAAGCTATCATAATGAATAAGACTACAAGCAAGCTGTGTGATTCATGCCAACTTGGGAAAAGTAGCAAACTGCCGTTTTCTTCATCTGTTTTCACAGCGACTCAACCACTAGAAAGAATACATTGTGATCTATGGGGTCCTTCACCAATGTGTTCATTTCAAGGGTTTAAATACTATGTGATTTTCATTGACAATTACTCCAGATTCTGTTGGTTCTATCCTTTAAAAACAAAATCAGATTTCTATTCAGTATTTCTGCAGTTTCAGAAGTTAGTTGAAAATCAGTTCAACAACAAAATCAAAGTATTTCAGTGTGATGGGGGAGGAGAGTTCATAAGCAATGTCTTCACGACTCATCTAGTTAACTGTGGGATCAGACAACAAATTTCATGCCCACATACACCACAACAGAATGGAATAGCTGAGAGAAAACACAGACATATCACTGAATTAGGCCTGTCTATGTTGTTTGAAAGCAAAATGCCTCTGCAATATTGGGTAGAAGCGTTCTTTACAGCTAGTTTTCTCAGTAACATACTTCCTTCAAGCTCCTTACCTGAAAGGAACAGTCCCTTCTCAGTACTATTTGGGCAGTCAGTGGATTATTCATTCTTAAGAGCGTTTGGATGTGTTTGTTACCCTTCACTTAGACCTTATTCAGTTCATAAGTTGGAACCAAGGTCACTCAAGTGTGTGTTTCTGGGTTATAATGACAAGTACAAAGGATATAGATGCATCTATCCTCCTACAGGGAGAGTATACATCAGTCGTCATGTGCTATTTGATGAGACTGAATTCCCATTCTCTAAAGAATACTCCTATCTTCACACTTCAGCTGAGACTCCACTTCTCTCTGCTTGGCAAAAAGGTTACCTTCCACCTAAACCTGCAGTTCCATCTTCTCCAGTAGAAGAGGATTTAATTCTTAATCCTCCTCTAAGAATACCTGCAGTTCTAGACTCAATTGTTCCTGAGACAGAACCTATTCCAGAAGCAGAACACAGTTCAGAACAGAACACTGAGGTTCCTGAAACAGATTCTGCTACAACATCTGCTCATCCTATGATCACTAGAGGGAAAGCTGGAGTTCATAAACCAAATCCCAAGTATATTATGATGGTCTCTACCTCTGTAAAGGAACCTAAAACCGTCAAATCAACTTTACAACATCCTAGCTGGAAAGCTGCTATGGAGACTGAAATACAGTCATTTATTGAGACTAACACTTACTCTCTTGTTCCTTTTACTTCAGATATGCATGTCTTAGGATGCAAATGGGTGTTTCGTACAAAGCTTAAAGCAGATGGATCATTGGATAAGCTAAAAGCCAGGTTAGTTGCCAAAGGATTTGATCAAGAAGAAGGTATTGATTATATTGAAACATTCAGTCCTGTTGTCAAAACTGGAACTGTCAGAGTGGTACTACATTTAGCTACTATCATGGGTTGGAAGCTTCGTCAGCTTGATGTTACTAATGCATTTCTGTATGGAGATCTAGCTGAAACTGCTTATATGAAACAACCTCCTGGATTCATTAACATTAACAAACCAGATCATGTATGCAAGTTGAATAAAGCAGTCTATGGTCTAAAGCAAGTCCCAAGAGAATGGTTTAACAAGTTCAGCAATTACTTATTGGAATTTGGCTGATCCATCACTGTTCGTGTTCCTCAAGGGTAATGATATTCTGATTCTACTTCTGTATGTTGATGATATGGTTCTAACTGGAAGTAATGAGTCACTCACTGATCATCTTATTGAGTCATTACACAAAGAGTTTAAAATGAAAGACATGGGTTTATTAAACTACTTTCTGGGTATACAAGTTCATTATCATTCAAAAGGAATCTTCTTGAATCAACACAAGTATGTTGAGGACTTGTTAGAAACTGCATGAATGCTAGATTGTGCTCCTATGCCAACTCCATTGCCTTTACAGCTTGACAGAATTGCTCACCAAGATGAAGTATTTGCTGAACCATCCTATTTTCGAAGTCTTGCTGGAAAGTTACAGTATCTAACTCTCACAAGACCTGATATCCAGTTTGCAGTAAATTTTGTTTGTCAGAAAATGCAGGCTCCATCTCTGTCTGACTTCAATCTTCTCAAGAGGATTTTACGCTACTTAAAAGGGACAGTAGACTATGGATTAACGTTTGCTGCAGACTCCACTTCCTTTCTAAGTGCTTATAGTGATTCAGACTGGGCAAATTGTAAAGAAACTCGAAGATCTGTTGGTGGTTTCTGCACCTTTCTTGGTAGTAATTTGATCTCTTGGTCTGCCAAAAAGCAACCTACCGTTTCAAGAAGCTCGACAGAAGCAGAGTACAGGTCTCTTTCTAACACTGCAGCTGGGTTAACTTGGTTAATTAGGGTTTGGGGGAATTTTGGGTTTAGGGGAACTGGGTCGGGTAAAAGAATCCGGGTTTGGGTCTTTTTAATGAGCTGTAATTTTTCGTCTACGTGGACTTACACGTTTCATATAACTGACGTCCAAATTAACTCCGTAAACGGATTTAAACGGAGCTAACGTCGTAGGCATCTTTTAAACACATTTAAAACAAATTTAGAACTAAATTGACAAAATTAGCTAATTTGAGATTAAATTCGTTGTTCAACTAGTATGGGTATTATTTAAACACATTGCACAAGTATAGGAATTAATTAGCCTTTTTTCCTTTTTCTTTTGTTAACTTCAACAATTGAACGAAGTTGCGGTAATGTAATGAGTTAATCACGTTTCATTGGGCTTTTGTAAATATCAGAATCTAAATTAATCGCGTGTGTTTACCTTTTTAGTTGGGCCTTTTGTAGTTTTTTTTTCGGCACGGCCTTTTGTAATCTAGACATGTTTTAATTTCAAATTATTTAAAATCAATTTATATTCATGAGATTAATAAAATGTATGCAAATATTTAATAGTAAAGATTTTTCTTTGAGTTGAACTTACATGTGAATCAATTGTCAATATCATTTTCTTTTTTTCATCTTAGTCGATATTCTCATTTTGGTGGCTTTGCTTTGTCTACAATTTACCAATAAATAAAAGATAATTTTTTATAAAAAAAATCCGTAGAAAATAACATACTTGGCTCACGTTATATTATACTACAATCTCAAAATATATATTAAAATAAAATATATTTAAAATTGTGGTTCATCTGCATTGATTTTTCTACCAAGACAATTATATGATTTAAATTTGTATATAAAATTTTGAACCATGTAAACCTTGAATTAATTTTGCGGATAATTTTGAAAATAAAGTCCAATTATTATTTTTCTTTCTGTGTGGATGTGATGAATCTTACATAGATAAATGTGGTTATTTTGAACAAATATATAAATAAATATATATATATATATAGTAAAAGTTATCAAGTAGGAAAAGAGATGATGTAATGTAGGCATGAAAAGAGTTATTTGTATCAAATTCTCTCCAAGCCACAAAACTATTTTTGATGTGATTTTTCCCGTCGGCTTCACATATCAAAACAATTAGAAAAAGTGAGATTCATGTACAGTCAAAAATGTACGAGTCACAATCTTAGATTTTTCAGGATCTCTTTGTTTTTTAGTTTTTTTTTGTGTGTGTTAAATTGATTTTTTTTACTTCTTTTAGCTCCTTTATTTTATTTTCTTATTATTTATAAAATTTAAAGTGTGTTTTCTTTGGGGAGATAACAAAATATGGTTAAGATTAAGCACATTTAATTTTTTTAGTAAATCTCAAAGATTGATTTGAATAATGTTTAAATACTAAACGAAGGGCGTTAAAACTTAAAAGTAAAAAAAAAATACTAAATGTGGTATTTTCCATGAAATTATTTAATAATTCTATAGCAAGTTTTGTTATTTTATTATATACGTCTCTTTCCTTTGATATTAAGAGAAACAATATAACATTGTAAAATGTTTTTTCTATAATGCTTATATATATATATATTCACTTTCATTCTAGATTTTTTTCATAATTGAAGTATGACTTTGTATATTTTTTTAGGAGACAAGTCATTTTAATGTTTAGGTCAAAAATGATTTTAATTAGACAATAATTAATCTAAAAATTAGTGAGTCATAATCAATTTGGACTGAACAAAATTTAAAGTTGAAAGCTTGATTAAAATTGAGTTGGCAATTTAAAATATATATTTTTTGTTTCAATGAATTAAATATGTGTATGGATGCACACATGTTAATAAAGTAGTTGAAATGACAAAAAATGATCTTATTTTTAGCTCATACTTGAAAAAGAACAGAGATAAAACTGTAAAAGTTATAACTTTTTTTATATAAAAGTAAAAGTTTTATATAAAAGTAAAAGTTATAACTTTTATTATTTTAATCTTCTAAAACATCTTACAATTTGAAACAACAAAATTTTGTTGCTAAAACATTTTTTAAAATTAAATACAAGATTAACATTAAAAATATTTGTTTTTTTTATATGGTGTTGAATAGGAATATCTTGAAAATTTTGCTTGATTAAACTTTTTAGTTATGAAGCTAAACAAAGCATTTCAGATTACTTACTAGTAGTAAGTTACTATGAAGATTTTGGAAACATTAATTATAAGGTATGATTTTTTATTTTATTTTATATGATACTTTAGCCAATTTTTGTTTTATTACAAATCTATTTATATTTTTAATGTAAAATATAGGTTGTGCTTGTATTGTCTCAAAACTTAAAGAGTATTTCTTCCTAAATGACAAAAGTGGAAAGACACTAAAAGCAATGTGCGTTCTTTTCTTAATCGTCAAAATTGTATGACGAATATTTCTAGTCAATCTTGAATGGCAAATTTAATACATATAATTGTGAAATTTGTCTCACACTTGTTGGTTAAAGGCATCTCTAATAATTGAGATCAAGCAAAATCTGAAATTTTGAGATTAATATTTTATATAACGAAATTTTATATATATATATATATATATATGATTCGGAGGTTCGTATAGTTTAGAGGTTAAGATGAATGTCTCACGAGATTGTGCCGAGGACCGGTCCTGGTCAAACGACTCGAACTGTCGAAGTTCACTTTGCCGTTAGTGAAAAAGAATTGTCGCTAGTTAGAGTAAGTTGGGTTTAGGGTTTCGGTTCTTTGAGGTTTAAGTTCGGTTAAGAAGGGTTTAGGGCATTAGGTTAACGGTACATTTGTTTGGAAAAATGTCTCTCCTCCTTCTAATTATGATAGTTTAGGTTTGGATAATACATTTCAAAAAAGTGCAAGCAAAAAATGATCAAAATTAAATGTTAAATAGTCCATATCCAAAAATGATGTTTAACTTTTTAAAAAGATGAATAAATTAGTTAGAAAACTAAAAATAATGTTCACATCTTTTTCACATTTTTTTTGGTGAATTAACTAGTCTAAATTTGTTAAATGTCAATTAAAAAGACCCACTTAAAAATGTGAACCTTATCTAATGACAAGTACGTTAAATACCATATATATTTTAAGTAAATAAAATTGAATAAAAAAGATTTAAGAGTTGGAATAATTTGGAATTTTATAAGAAAGACAAGAGGTAGGAGTTGGCTCCAAAGTTGAACAAAAGGTCACATTGTATTTCAAAACCATGTAAGATTTGGTGACCCTTTACTTTCTTTTATTGCCCGCCCCTAGTTATACCTTCTCTTTTTTATTTGACCCTTTCTAACTTTTTTTTTCCATTTTTCACCCAACTTTTTTTATTTTTTATTTTCTTCAAATCTAACTTTTCTGAAGAATAAATTAATGATTAGTTAGACACTGCATAAAAGAGTTATTATTACATTAAACTTCTAAAACCAGTCATAACATTGACATTTTGTAACCTCATTTCACTGAGTGTGTTACCACTATTCGATTGTAAAACAATAAATACATAATGTGGCATATTATTTGCAATAGAAAATTTTCGAGAAAATTATAATTTCACCTCACAAATAAAGTTTATTCACTATTACAAAATTGTAAAAATGCACTTCAAAAGGGAATAATAATAATAAAAAAATATACATAGAGAAAATGGTAGATATTTTAAATGCAAACTATTGTCCTTTGATTTTTAGCGTTATATTGTTTGAAAATTTCATTTTGATTTATCTAAATTAAACTCTATATTGTTCTGAGTTTTTTTTACATCCTATTATTCTAGAAGAAAAATTATAGAGCTTGATGGAAAAAAATAGATTTTTTAAAAATAGAAATGTATTTTAAATACAGAATGATCTGTCAATCGGTCTGGTTTGATATAAATACTGAAATTTGTTTTAAAGTAGAAAATTTAGTAAAAATTCATGACTTGACAAAAACAAATGTAAAAAAAAAAGACAAATAAATGGCGTGACAAAAAAAAATGACTTGGTTCATTGTTATTTTTTTTCCAAACGACTTGGTTTATTCATGCGTTGATTTAAAAGTATTTAATTTTGCCACAACGTTTCACTCAATAAAAACATCATTCGTTTCACTTATTTGTCATTTTTTATATTAAATTTTAATATTATTTCATTTTATTTGTTCAAACTATTTTTTTTGTCTATTGCTTTGTTTGAACTTAATAATGTAACAACTTTTTTTTGATTTTATTGAAGTGAAACATTTTTTGTACTAAAATTTGTAGAATTATTTTCTTAAAATATTTAGCAACAGTTAACAAAGTACAATTTTTAGGCTGGTTTATTTATTTAATTTCTGTCATATTTTTTTATTTTCTAATGACATATTTCATAAAATTTCTACTATACAAATTATAGTTTTTTAGTTTTATATATTAATTTAAAAATTTTCATTTTTATATGATAAATTATATTTATTTTTACACACCTATAGATATAATAAATGAATATATCATTAGTCCATGATGGAACCAAGATCTGATCCAATGAAGTTTAATAATCAGTGTCCTGAAAAAATATTCGAGTCACCAACCTCTACGATTTTAAAAACATTATAAAGTATGTGTAATTATATTAAGTTTTATTCCTTAAGTGATCCACATATCTTAGCTTAATAGAAAAAAAAATGAATATTTTTTTAGTTGTATTTAGTTTTATTCCATAATTTTTCTCGATCACTTTCATATTACAAGTAATGTTTTCATCGTGTAATTAATTTCATAAAAGCCATAAACTATGACGTTGTACTGTAATAACCAGAAATTTATATTTCTGCATACAATGTTCTGTGATTTCTGTCCTCTTGCATTAATGTAATTATTCAATTTAAAAAAAAAAATATGAATCTATGGTCTGTCCATCCAATTTTGGAGTAATGTGCGAAAATAAATATACAAGAAAAATAAGATTTATGTGTAGAGACAGATAAGGATAATAAAAATTAGAGTAATTATCTAAAATGCCTTAATTCAAGCATTTTTTGCAAATGTGCCCTTTTTGTAGAGTTTACCAATTATACCCTTATGTCTATTGTTATGATATTTCTGTAAAAAATGCTTGAATGAAGAAATTTTCTAAAAACCAATTATGTAAAATGTCCTAATTGAATACATTTTTCCAAATTTTTCATAAAGTGTGAGGGTATACCACTTATAATGTTAGGTATAATGTTAGGACATTTTTGCAAAAAATGCATGATTAGGGCATTTTTGCAAAAAAAGCTTAAATGAGGGTATTTTTGCAATTCCCCCAATTATGTAAAATGTCGTTTTGGTTTTTTTTACTTTGATTTAGCTAAAATAACTTTGCTAATTAATTGTATTTATCAAATTTATTATAATAATTTTTTTAAAAGTATAACTGATACTATTTATTTATATAAATTTCCGTAAAAAAAATATTTCAAAAACTTAAAACACCACTTAATTTAAAATAAAAATGTATTTTTAAAACAATATTCATTTTAAAACTTATGAAATATATAACACTAAATTACTCGGAAAAAAAATACTAAATTACAGAATATTTTTGTGAAAATAAATAAATAAATATTAATGAGGTAATTTCAAGTTGCAATTTTGCAGAGTTCTGTTTTTTTTGGCAATTCATTAAATATTGACAATTGGGTGATTCCAGTCGCCACTTCACATTTTTTTTGACTTTAATCATCGATTAATCCCCCCAAATTTCTCCTTTTTAAAAAAGAAAAATTGGTTATTAAAATTGTTTGATTCCGTTACGTAAAATTACAAATTTGAGTTAGTTCCGAGAATCTTACAATTTTTTTATATTTGGTACTATAATTTAGTAAGGCTATGTAATCATGTGTTTGTGCTTTATGTCGGCACATGCTTGTCCTCAGAAACTAATTTAGTGTTCTAAAAACATTTATATTTACGCAACCGTTGTACTTGTCGATAGTTAAATTCTTAGTTTTTAACTTTTTACTTGACATAGTTATTTTTTTTTATAAAGTTTTACACCAAAAATTCTAGAATTTTTAGCAAGCCGTAGTTTCTTCAACTTGAACCGGTCTGTGATTACGATCGTTAGATCAAATGTAATAATTTTTCTCTGTTCAAAAACTTGAATTTGGATTGATGATGTTTTTGCAATGCATCCAACCGGTATAGAACTACCATAATGTTATCATAATGTTACTATAACATTATTTAGGATAATTTATTTTTCATAATACATAAATTCACCTATTTTTGGCTAAAATATACAATTTAATTTTCAACTTTTAAAAATACATTTTTATGGACATATATAGATGAAATTACTTTTCATTTAAAAATAATTAAACTATAAATATCAAAGTTTTAAATAGAAGGATAATTTAGTCTATAATATATTTCTACAACAGATACAAAAATACACATTTTGCAAATGATGTAAAAAATCAGAGTATTTAATAATGAAATTAATTATTTTTACTTAAAAAAAAGAAGAAAAAAGAACATATCAACCCATTTTTTTCAATACGCAAAAAAACATTTACAAAAAATATTGATATTATTAAAATTCAAAAAATCAATATATTTTCTTTTTAAAAAATAGATACTACTGGTTCAAAAATCGCATATGATTTTGCACATTTGTTATATATATTTAGTTATGCGAAGAGCAAAAAAAAATAAAATAAAATAATAATTAGTCAAGGATGGAGCCCACACACGTGTGAGTCATTCCACTAGACTTCGCTATATAACTTGAGCTCCACAAACGATGCATTTTCGTCCTCAGATCTCATCTCACTCCCACAAGAGAAGAGATAGAGAGAGAAGAGATAGAGAGAGAAAGAAAGTCACAAGCGTAGAGAGAGAAACAAACGCGTTCTTAGATTCTCTTCTTATTTTACATTTTTACCCATTTTACCCTCATGGCAGCCTCCGTAGACAACCGTCAGTATTCACGTGTCAAACCCACACTAAACGGTGTCGTTCGCTCCTACAAACCTCCCACACCTACCCGTTCCGATTCTTCCCCTAACGGAATCGTCTTCACGTTGAAAACACCAACGGTGGTTCACGATGAAGACGGAAACGACGACGTTTCAAGCGACGACGAGAACGAGAGTCACAACAAAAACGCTCTATACTACAAAGACATGATACAAAAATCCAACAGAGAATTAGAGTCGTCGATTCTTGACCCTAGAGATGAATCAACGGCTGATAATTGGATTGAACGGAATCCTTCCATGGTCCGTCTCACAGGGAAACATCCTTTCAATTCAGAAGCTCCTTTGAACCGTTTAATGCACCATGGCTTTATAACTCCTGTTCCTTTACACTATGTTCGTAACCATGGTTACGTCCCAAAGATTCGATGGTCTGACTGGACCGTTGAAGTCACCGGTTTAGTCAAACGACCTATGGTTTTCACCATGGACCAACTCGTTTCCGAGTTTGTTTCCCGTGAATTCGCCGTTTCTTTAGTCTGTGCCGGAAACCGCCGTAAGGAGCAAAACATGGTGAAAAAATCTAAGGGATTTAACTGGGGTGCTTCTGGTGTATCCACTTCTGTCTGGCGTGGCGTGCCACTCTCCGACGTTCTTCGCCGGTGCGGTATCTTTAGCCGGAAAGGTGGGGCCCTCAACGTTTGTTTTGAAGGAGCTGAGGATCTTCCCGGAGGTGCTGGAAGCGGAGGAGCTAAATATGGAACAAGTATAAAGAAAGAATACGCCATGGATCCTTCTAGAGATATTATATTGGCTTACATGCAAAACGGTGAGCTTTTGACACCTGACCATGGATTCCCGGTTCGTATGATCATCCCTGGATTCATCGGAGGTAGAATGGTTAAGTGGTTGAAACGAATCATCGTTACAACAAATGAATCCGACAACTTTTACCATTACAAGGATAACAGAGTTTTACCTTCCCACGTTGACGCAGAGCTAGCAGATGAAGAAGGTAACTAAAGATCAAAAAAAAAAAAAAGTCAAAGCTTTATTTGGTGAGGTCAAGTAAACATAAAGATAAATGTTTTTACTTTTTGCAGCTTGGTGGTATAAACCGGAGTATATAATCAACGAGCTTAATATAAACTCAGCTATTACGACGCCGTGTCATGACGAGATTCTCCCCATCAATGCTTTCACTACACAAAGACCTTACACCTTGAAAGGCTATGCATATTCCGGAGGTGGAAAGAAGGTGACACGTGTCGAGGTGACGATGGATAGTGGTGAGACATGGAACGTGTGTACACTTGATCATCAAGAGAAGCCAAGTAAGTACGGTAAATATTGGTGTTGGTGTTTCTGGTCATTGGAAGTTGAGGTTTTGGATCTCCTTGGAGCTAAAGAGATCGCTGTCCGAGCTTGGGATGAGACTCTCAACACCCAACCTGAAAAACTGATCTGGAATCTCATGGTAAGCAAGCTTTCTTCCCCATCTGATCAAATAAAGAATCAATTCATAAGAATCGTTAAGTAATGATGTGTGTAAAACAGGGGATGATGAATAACTGCTGGTTCAGAGTCAAAACCAATGTGTGTAAGCCTCACAAGGGAGAGATCGGGATTGTTTTCGAGCATCCTACGCTTCCTGGTAACGAATCTGGTGGCTGGATGGCTAAGGAACGTCACCTGGAGAGATCAGCTGATGCTCCTCCTACTCTTAAGAAGTCAGTTTCCACACCATTCATGAACACTGCAGCTAAGATGTACTCAATGTCTGAAGTCAAGAAACACAACTCTGCTGATTCTTGCTGGATTATCGTCCATGGACATATCTATGACTGTACAAGTTTCCTTATGGATCATCCTGGTGGCTCTGACTCAATCTTGATCAATGCTGGTACTGATTGTACCGAGGAGTTTGATGCAATTCACTCAGATAAAGCTAAGAAGATGTTGGAGGATTACCGTATTGGAGAGCTTATCTCCACTGGTTATTCCTCTGAATCTTCTTCTCCCAACAACTCCGTTCATGGTGCATCTAACACTCTCTCGCTTTTGTCTCCAATTGGAGAGAGTACTCCAGTTAGGAACGTTGCTTTGGTCAATCCACGGGTGAAAATCCCGGTTAAACTCGTCGAAAAGACATCGATCTCTCATGATGTTCGCAAATTCCGATTTGCTTTACCTGTTGAAGATATGGTATTAGGTTTACCTGTTGGTAAACACATTTTCTTATGCGCCACCATCAACGACAAGCTTTGCCTCAGAGCTTACACACCAAGCAGCACCGTTGATGTCGTCGGCTATTTCGAACTCGTTGTTAAGATTTACTTCGGTGGAGTCCATCCAAAATTCCCCAACGGTGGCCTCATGTCTCAGTATCTAGATTCGTTAACAATTGGTTCCACGCTTGAAATCAAAGGACCTTTAGGTCACATTGAGTATCTCGGCAAAGGAAATTTCACCGTTCATGGAAAACCTAGATTCGCAGAGAAATTAGCGATGATAGCTGGCGGAACAGGTATAACTCCAGTTTACCAAATCATTCAAGCGATTTTGAAGGATCCAGAGGATGAAACTGAAATGTACGTGGTTTACGCGAACCGGACTGAAGAAGACATTCTTCTGAGAGAAGAATTAGACGGCTGGGCTGAGAAATATCCAGATCGGTTAAAGGTATGGTACGTGGTGGAATTTGGTAAAGAAGGTTGGAAATACAGTACTGGATTCATCTCAGAAGCAATTCTTAGAGAACATATACCTGATGGAGTAGATGGTTCAGCTCTAGCTATGGCTTGTGGACCACCGCCGATGATTCAATTTGCAGTTCAACCTAATTTGGAGAAGATGAAGTATAATGTGAAAGAGGATTTGTTGATCTTCTAAAACCCTAAGAAAGATATTTTCGAAATTGTTATTTGTTATTATAGATTCTCGAATATGTTTGATAGATTAAATTGTTTTGTATATATTGTTCTCTTTTTTTTTTGAAAAACAATGTATCCGTTGAAAATTAAACTACGTTCGATATATTTTTATTTTTTTCTTCGTTTAAATTTCGAAGGAAAATAAAGTTGATATTGTGAAATTATTTGCTTATAAATTATATATGGTTTTTGATAATGACAATTTTCGTTTTTTTCCGAAAATGATAGGGAGGAGAATATTTTAATTTTGGATATGCTTTGAATATTCTGTATCTTATAAAACATAAGGAATCAATTTAATACTTTCTTTTATATTATGCTAAAAGGCAAATATTCCATGACTATGAGTATCGATATTTTATGACTAGAGAAAAAGCTTTAACAATATTTTCCAATGTTCAAACGTTAGGTGGAAAACATGTGGCGGCTTTCAACCTAGTGTCTAGAACGTCTAGTTAAAATCTATGTAATTTTAAGCGAGCTAGACGAATTTAGTATAAATAATATACATAATTATATGTCATGAGGAGGAAAAAAATTATATATCATCATAATCATATGTCATAAAATAAAAACTATAAAAGATAATCTAAACTTTTTTTTTTAACTGGGATAATCTAAATTATTTCATATTACATTAAAAAATAAAATGATCACTTCATTCTCTAAAATAAAATTAATAAACAAAATAACAATTTTAAATCTTATAATAAAATAAATCTAGTAAAATTTGTAGTGAAATTTAGTTTTACAAAAAGAATAAACAAATTTTAATTTTGATTTTAATTCTAGAGAAATTAAACCATCTATCTTCGATCTTATGAAAATCTACACGATCTAGGTGGCCGCCTAAACGTTCTAGGGACATCTAGTGTCTAGACAACGCTTAGGCGGCCATCTAAACCGTTTTCTCCAACACTAATAAAAAGTAAATGAAAATTGTGAGAAAGTTAATAATTAGATCGTCAATAAAATTTAAGAAAATTAACAATGTTTTAAAGTCATAAAATACTATTTAATTAAATACATGAATTGGTGAATTATTTTCTAAATATACCACACCTATGTAAATTAATACATTTTATATAATACCCTTAATTATAATAACAATTAAAAAAAAAAGTAAAACAAAACTCGTCAGAAAATCACCAACAAATGGACCTCCTGATTTATTATGATATTATATAGTCCAAAATATTCAAAACAGATTTAAAAAGATTATATATTCAATCGTTTCAAGTTGTCAAATACTTTAATCTTTATTTTTTAAAATATGTATCTTTTATATTTTATATGTATAGTTGATACTTTATTCCTAATTTATTCAATCACCAATTGTTAACCGTGGAAAACAGATTATTTCTAAAAACACAAATGAAACTCAAAAAAAATTCAATATTTTAATATATATATATATATATATATATCTAAATATCTCAAAACANAAAACATTTAAATATGATTAGAAATGAAAAGGAAAGTACAAATTAAAAAGACAAGTGGATATTTCCAATTCTTGAGGATCACAAGTGGGAAATAGTTGAGTACTCTTCTTCTCCTTCAACTTAGTGATGCACATGAACTGATGTTTTTATTTTCTTTCTATTTCTAAACCAATTTATTTCTTTTTCTAATTATTTTAATAAACCCATTGAAATAATTAAAAATATAACTAGGATTAAGTCATTATACTTACACATACAAATTGTATATTAAATAATATAAATTTCCGCATATTTTGGAACTAAGAAATCTACCCCCAAAGTCAGGAAGGAAATGGTGTATTAATTTGGTGAGATGGTCAGCTATTTTAAATTTGTAAATTAAAATAATGATAATTACCTAAAATATTATAATTTGTGAATATGACAGAAAATATGTTTAGTCTAACAAGTTGGCTAATGTTGAATAACAAAGTAAAAATGGCCAACGTAATACACCAAGAAAATTTCAAATTAAATGGCTTTTTTCACTATAAAAATTAAAACTTTGTATACATTAAAAAAAATTGTTCAGAATATTGATTATACAAAATAGTTTAAAATACTTCTACTTGTATTGGTATACATTTTAAAATAAATATATCTTTTGTTTTTTAAACGTTTTTATTATTAATTTATTGGACCATTTTATTTGAGTAAATGAAAATAAAAGCTAAGTTTATATGTAACTTTAAATTATATATAATATAAAAAAGGTAAAAGAAGGAACTTCCTGAAAAAAAAACAAACATTGATTTAGAAATCATATAATATTATGTGGTATAACTTTACATTAATTTTTTTATTAATTTATAAGCTTAATTTGAGTATAAATGAAAATAAAATATAATGTTGTTAGTAGCTTTGAAAATATATGTGTGTAACTTTTAAAACTCATATAACATTATATGGTATAACATTTGAATTTATTTTATTAATTTATAAGACCATTTAATTTGAGTAAATGAAAATAAAAGCTAATTCTATATTAGTAACTTTCAAAATATATAGATATAAAATATGAAAGAGTAAAATAATTAATTTAAAATTTATATATCGTGAATAAGTGAATCTGTTGTTGGTAACGAGAGGATGGCACTTCTCCCATTGGTCGATCTACTGTGAAATAATATTAAACAATATTAAATTATTAATATATATATATATATATATATATATTATTTAAGTAGAATAGAACAATTTATCCACCTAAGATTCGACATTACTTAGCAATGTTTCCTAAACATTAGAGCCAACCACACTTTAATGTGTATTAGATAATGTTCGTACGTTTGCTTTCTTTACAAATTTTTTTTTGTTTGATTCTAGAAAATAAAACTAAAAAATATTGTAAAAATGAATACTAATAATTGAAACCTACGCATTAATTTAATTGCCTATACATTGTTTTAATACTTATTGGTTTTTTTTTGATAAACTACTAATTGGTTTTTTACTATTATTCCAAAATTAAAATATGAAAATTTGCAAATAATAACCTAATTTCGAATTTCGTTATTTTAATTATGTACAAGTATAAGAGAATTTTCAAACATACACTAATTCATTAAGGTTTACAATATATTAATTCTAGAAACAAATACATTTTTTATATACACTAATGAATTACTGTATTTTTGCAAAAATCACATAAGTGATTATATGCATTTGTCCATCAACATTTTTGTTTAATATATTCTAAGTACGAACATTTCTCGTATATGTATATATATATCGTAGTTGTATCACATCTAATTATACTAAAAGAGAAGTGTTCTCTCCTACGTGGCATTATCACAATTTTAAAAAAAATATCACGTCAAAATCTAACTAAAATCAGTTTATTTTTAAATTTAAATTAAATAAATAAATTTTACAAATCTAACTAAAATATCTCAGAATTTTCTTATAAATATAAACAACCTCTCCAATTTTTTATATCGTTTTTTCTCCCTTCTTCTATTGTTCCACTAATTTTTTTCAATGCTTTTTCATATTTTTGAACAAAAAATTAATATTTTTTTTTTAATTTTCAGGTACAGATGGAAATTTTCACAAAAAATTTTGAGGTAAAATTCTAATATCTTCTTCTCCTTTTACTATTCATTTTTGTAGATTTTTTAAGTTTTCAATTACTTTTTGAGGTCAAATTATACTATTTTTT
>KE150775.1:399572-418975 GCA_000411095.1 Aethionema arabicum
TGGTGAAAAAATCTCCAAACTTTAAAAATAGTTTTTTAGATCATAATTTTTTGATAATCAAGATTTTTAAACTTTAATAATCAGATTTTTAAAACCAACATCTCAAATTTATGCTTGAAATTACAGAATAGTTAATCCAATTTTGAATTATATTTTTTTATTAGAATTAAAATGAAATTTGGTTTGATTTTATGTTTAAAAGTTAATTTTAATTTTAAAAATTCATTAGGGTTTAAAAACCTTAATTATCAAAGTTTAAGGGTCTAAAATGCTATTTTTAAAGTTATGGGGTTTTCACTAAATCAACAGTATTCAGTATCTATTTTACCATTTTTCCTATACATATTTACATAAACAAAATTATTTAAATATATAATTTTAAAATATTTATATTTTTGTCCAATTGATATGTTGTAATTACATAGCCAGACTTGCATTCACGTCGTCCCATACACAAACTCGAGCTCTTAGCCGACCAACCTCTCCTTTCTAATATTCTATCATATAATAAATTGTAATTAAAAATATAAATAAAATCTGAATCTAAATAAATAAATAAGTAAATAAATATATAATGATGTCCACTAATAATTTGCAATCTCCGAGTACTCGAAGGACAATCATTTCAAGATCTTCTTTTATCTCGTAAATGATTAGTCATAACTTTTGTATATTATTATTTAAAAATAGAATAATGCGACCAAAATTAAGACCAAAGTTATATTCTTAATTATATTCTATGGGTTGAGTTAGTCTTATAATAATATTATAAGTAGTTGTCCTACGCTTACACAATTTTCACTAAAAAAACACATAGCTAAAAAATTCGATTTACAATTTCATTAAAAGATACATTTCAATATTTATGGTTTATCAATGTGACATTCACTTATGAAGCATTTATTTAACTTTTACTAATTTTATTTATCTTAAATTTAATGGAATTTTGATAGTTATGAAACAAATTGTACATGAATTAATGAACCGTAAAAATTAGTTAGTTATTGATATGGTGTTTAATTTTGTGTAAGTTGGCTAATTAAAAAATCATTAGGATTGTGTGAGTTATTTATTTTTTCCGAAATATCCTAAAAAAATTAGATGATTTACTTTAATTTTTGAAATATTTGAAATATCCTTGTAACTTGAAAACACTTCATCTATAAAAATTGTAGTTCCAACGGAATACAAGAATAAATGATACTGTCATACTGTTAATCTCACTCATGAAAAGGTTAATTAATATCAATGTGACGAGACCTAGTTGGAAAAAAATCAATGTGACGAGACCTAGTTGGAAAAAAAAATTTGTACATCTGAGTTGCAACTAGTTTTTGCTCCAAGTTTTAACATGTTCATAATGATTAATCCAAACAAATCAGATGTTGACAATGAAACTGGATCTAAGTGGAAAGTTGAACGAAAAGTCTTCAAAAACCACGTAGATCTTTTCATTAACCGAATGCATCTTTTGCAAACCGATAAGAAGGTCAAACTATGGAAAAACTCGGTTGTGGATTCAATAGTTGGAATTTTTTTGACACAAAATATACCAACATACCATATATGCTGGTATATCCATATGGTTTTTATCGTGAAACTGTTTAAAATTCCAACGTACACATCAGTAAGAATGCATAGAGTTTTACTTTTGGTTTATTGTTGTATAATATTCAGAAACAATTTGTATATCTACTATCATGTGATAAAAATATCTACTATCATGTGATAACATTGATGGTATTCGTGCAAATTTCGAACACCTTCATTGGTCTTCGTTTTCACTTACAAATTTAACTTGATGTCAGCTAGTCTTAGATTTTGTGTGAAATCTTTTTTATAATGTCATATATGTCAAATACGCGGTTGATGAAAATGAATAAAACTAATATTAAATTATAAAATGTAAAAAATTCAAATTTTCTAAATGTAAATAAATTAACCGTGTGAATTTTGACAATTAAATAGGACAATTCTAACATTGTGGCACATTTAGAAACGTTTTTCTTACTACATTTTATAAATTAGCGATTTAATTAATCTTAATGATAGATAAAATATTAAATTAACACTTAACAACAATAAAAAAATTTCCCCACTATTAAATTAAAATAAACCCACAAATAATCTACTAATACAACAATTAATAGAGAAAAGAGATGGGTTGCACTCATAGTTTAACAAATTTTGGATACAAAATCTAAAAAATTGGTATAAGACCAATTATAGCTTTAGTAACCGAGATAATTGAAGTACACCTGATAAATGCCAAGGACTTGACGTTAAATCTTAACCAAGAAAAAGTGGTATAGATCTTAGTTTGTAAAATAACTCAAAGACATGCCTTTAGATGTGAGCAAACCAGTGAATGAAACACACACATCCAACTTATAAATATACTATATACTATATAGTATATAGTATATAGTCGTCTCCATGATGCAAAAGAAGAGTTGCCACCACCGAGTTTATGTTACGAGAAATCCTTAGATCATAGTTTTCTCCGGACCAAGCCTTTGAAAAAGTCAAAGCTGTAGTGAACCAAGATATTCCATAAGTGTTTTATCCATTTATTAATTCAAGTTTCTTAGTGGGATTATAGGCAAAAAAAATATATTGTAGTTTTTTCTTTTAGCTAAACAAAACTTATAGATTTAAAATGACCAATAAAAACTTTTTATTTTATTTTTTGGTAAAAAAGAAAACTCTACAATTTTGTTGCTTAACCGAAAAATAAAAGGGAAATAAAATAGAGAGTTTTTGACCAAGTTAAATTTTATCGAATTTTTATAATTAATCAACAAAGCTGTAGGGGATTTTTTGGCCCACAAATTACATAGAAGGTTTTTTTTTTTTTTAAATTTGTAAGTTTTTTTAGTTAAATAGCAAAACTGTAAAGTTTTTTTTTTTTTGCCATAATCCTTTTATTAATCTGAAAGTTAGAAATAAATAGATACCTATTGCCATCAGGGTGAAGTTCATACATTTGATTGTCATCTCCAATAGCCAACAAGTAGCCTGAGGAGGTCAAACCCTGTAAAAACAGATGCAAAAAGGATCAAAATAGTACACAAAACATAATAATTTTTTTAACTTTTAATCATCTTACCTGGATAGTCACAACATTTTTAACAACTTGTTCTTCCATTTTTTCTTCAATGATCACTCTTTGCTCGCTGCACAACATGGTTAAACTTGGAATCCTCATTTCTCAATGTAAAGATATAAAGAAAACTCAATCCAACCAAGAGTCAATAAGAGCTACAGTTTTAGCATGATACCTCAGGATAATAACTATCTATTGAGTGGAAAAAAACTCTCAATTATCAAAATAGTTTAAACTTTGAATTTTGATAACATGAGTTTAAACTTTAATAACCATGTTTTTAAACCAAAATATCAAATTTAAATTTAAACTTAAAATTATAATATAATTACTCTAAATTTGGATTATATTTTCTGGTTAAGTTTTATGTTCTAAATTTAACTTTAGTTTAAAAAATCCGGTAGAGTTACAAAATCCGATTATCAAAGTTTAAGTTTAAAAACCCATTTTGATAACTAAAGGTTTTTTTTTCACCAAACGGAGATAGTTCAAGATCTAAAATACCATATTCCCTTCGGTTTCTAATTCTCTACATTATTGGTAAGTAACAGTTTCTTATTCTCTACATAATACAAACTAAGTTCAAATTCAGATATAACAAAAACCCTTACAATGATAAGCACAGAAAAAAATGCAATTCAAGAGCTAACCGTCACCTGTGCAACCATGTCCTGTAGTAAAGCTCCTCGAGAGATTTAAATCCTATAAAGTACAATGCAAATGCATAGAAAAATTATATAACGAGAATTTTCGGTTCTTTTACTCACATCTCATGTAAATTTGATGATTCTTTTATGTTTTAGAAGTGACAAAATCAGAGATTTACTTTACCTTGGTCCATGAATAGATCAAAGAATTTTTCAAATTTATTAAAGAAACCACTAAGGATTTCTTCTCTTTTAAGTAGATTTGATGCAGAAGACATGTTTTTTAGTACTGCATTTAAACAAGTTGTTGGTTGCTCATTGTCCACATTCAATCCTACACTTGCAAGAAAAGAGTGGTTTAGTCATAAATGACTGTAACTAAACAAATAAAAGCAACAAGACTTCAAAGAGTGTTTCTAAGATGCATTAACTTTCTTATAGTTGCATCAACGTCTAAAATCGGTCTGGGCATTCGGGTATCCGTTTGGGTTCGGTACTTTCGGTTTTTTGGTTCGACGACTCTAGGATCCAATAGGATCATTAGAGATTTTGGTTCGGTTCTGGTTCTGATACTTAACAAGAAGATCCAAAAAAAATATCCAAAAAACAAAAAAAAATTACTTGGAAAACCAAACAATACCTAAAGAACCAAAAAAAAATACTGAAAAAACCAAAAAATATCCAAAAAAAAAGTTATGGTTACTTTCGGATACCCAAGCTATCGATTCGGGGTCCAGTTCCTACCTAATATCCATGGATTCCAACTTCAAGATCCAATAGGTACTTTTCACCAGGACCGAAACCAAACTTTTTTTTCGGTTCGGTTCTTCGGTTTTGGTTTTTTCCCAAACCCTAGTCTAAAAGGTAAAGTATATTACCAACACTGACGTGGAACTTCTTTGATCTATATGTAGATGTACACAAAATGCCTCCAACCTTAAGACCATTCAAGTAGAGATCATTTGGCCACTTTATTTTTACATCAATGTACGGCAAGCCCTGAAATTGATGAACTAGAAAGCTCAAACGTAAAAAAAAACTATATCTGATGTTGCAGCCCCAAATAATTGTTAATGTAATAGATCAGGGAAACAAGAACATACATTTTTGTCACAAAGATCTTTTAGTGCCTCTGTTAGAGAAAGAGATACCACATACTGTATTAAAGGCACAACTCGACCATCCTCCATTTGTAGAGTAAAAGAATACATAAGACAACCTCTTGGAGACTCCCAGACATTCTTTGTTCTGCCTGCATGTTCATTGATTACACTCATGACTTCAAGTTTCAACACAATGAAATAAACGAAAGGGATTACGGTGAAACACCTTGTGAAAAAAACTCTGACCTTTAAATTTTGTTTTTTTTGTTGCAAAAACGGGAAAGGTGAGTGATTAAAAAACCGGATTTTGAAAGATTAAAGTACTAAAAACTAAATTGAAAGGCGGGTTTTTTCGCAAAAATGAAAAGGTGAGAAGGCTTTTCAGCATAATCCCTAAACGAAACAACATAAATTTTTAATCTTACCAACCACAATCCTACCCAACATTGTTCAACACTTACCTCGACCCTTAAACTGGATATCTGTGACACAAACAGCACCAACTGGAAGCTCACAGAAGTTGCTGCAAGAAACTAAGAACAAATTTCAACGTGCAGGGTAACCTTAAAGAGTGTACCAGAACCCAAAAGATGGATATTAGCATACTTACTGAGATACAACATCGTGAGTGGAAGTTAACCGTGGAGACCAAATAAGAAACCTTCCAAACCGATCAGTTTTAAGCAAGTTCATGAACAATGAAAAATCGAAGGAATCATCTTTGATCAGATTCTTAGCCTCTGATTCTAGGAAAGGTGAAACTTGAGTATTATCTGGAAGTTTAAGCACATCATTGTTCTTCAAACGCGTTGCTGTTTCATTTTCTGTAGAAGACTTCCCATAGAAAACCAAGCTACAAGAAGCATCACTCTCCATTGCTAAATCAAAACGACAATTTCAGAAACCTACAAAAAACTCGTTATATCTCACAAATAAGCATTAAAACTGTATTAGAACAAGATATATTCAACGATTTTGTTTGATATATATTGACCAACCATAGCAACAGAGCTGCCACTAACTTACTTTGAGCATACATTTCGCTAAATAATAAACGTTATGCCATAATTTAACCCAATGGAGAACATTTTAATCAATTTGTTCAGGAGTACACAATAAACTCCTTTCTCGAATACGATTCCTTAACCAGTACATGAAAGAAAAGTAAATCAAACAGGTATAGTTGAGTAAATTAGGAATTATACCTGCTGCAGCGACGGAACTGCTCATAAAATTCACCATAAAACTCAAAGGACAACAAGAACAGCTCATAAAATTCACGGATCCATAAAAAAAAATCGACGAAAGCGATAATTACCGTAGAAATAGATCTAGTAATTGAGCAAGAACCAGCGAAAATACGGGCAATAGAAGGTCTCCAAACCAACATCAATTTAACACGAGAGATGCGATGATAAGCGTCGATGATCAGAGAAGCTGCGATCGATTCGAGATCACGTCGACGGCGATTCTGGGTGAGAGAGAAAAGAGATAACAGTAGACTGTGAACTGTGAAGTGATTCTAAACCGGATTAAACCATTTAAGGCGAATTGTATTGCTAATCGGATATTATAATAAAATGGTTAAGTAAAAAAAAGAAAAGGCAAACATTTTTGTGTGTAGCCTCTATGTCAATATTATCCAACAGTTATCGAATACGAGCAGACCTATTAACAAAGTAACCAAAAAAAATAAAATAAAGTGGATGTATTTGATAAAAAAAAAATAGTGGCTGTTTAGGGTTTAAGCCTAGACCCATCACCGTGGACCCGACACTTCATGAGACGCCACGTAAGACGCCGAGTACCGTGAACCGCCGCTATTAGAACTCTCTCTTTGAAATCCCATATTTTGACTATCCCCATTTTGCCCTTCCACCATTGAAGACTCTGCAAATCTCAATCCATAAAACCTCAAAAAATTCAGCGCCTCCATTCTCGGATTCCCCAATGGAATACTCCCTTCAAACATTCCCACCACCGCCGCCATTGTTGGTCTCAACGACGGCTCCTCCTGAACACAACACAAAGCTATCCTCACCAATTTCCCTATCTCCTCACTCGTAACCCTACCTTCCAATCTCGGATCTGCTAACTCCGTATATCTCCCCTGTTCATGCATATCTAAAGCATACAACGGAAAATACACCAATCCAGTACTCGACGTCGATGAGCTATTCAACTCTTGACGATTCTCCTCCACACTATTACTCCTCGATTTAAACGAACAGTTTTTCCGGCCACTAATAAGCTCCAACAACACCATTCCATAGCTATAAACATCAGCTTTCTCCGAAATTGCAGCGTTCGTTAGCCACTCAGGCGCTAAATAGCCTCGCGTACCTCTCATCGTTGTGAATAAACTCGATTCCTCTTGGCTTAACAGCTTCGAGAGTCCAAAATCGGAGATCTTAGGTTGAAAATGATCGTGTAACAGAATATTCTCCGGCTTCACATCGCAGTGAATAATCTTCTGGTCACATCCACTGTGTAAATAAGCTAATCCACGAGCAGTACCCAACGCTATATCGAATCTCTCTTGCCATTCGAGCACTGGTCCGTTCCCAAACAATGTCTTCTCCAGCGAGCCATGGTTCATATACTCGTAAACCAACAGTAATTGGCGTCCACGAGCACAGAATCCTCTTAGCTTCACCAGATTCGTGTGCCGGATATTCCCGATTACTGCGATTTCAGTGCAAAACTCTTGTCTACCAGGTAATCCATGGTTGGTGATTTTCTTAACTGCAACTATTGTTTCATCTTGAAGAGTTCCTTTGTAGACTGCACCAAATCCTCCAGATCCAATCTGGAGTTTGAAATTTTCAGTAGCTTGTTGTAATTCCTCGAATTCGAATTTCTTAGGTAAACCAGGGATATGAAACGATCCTAGATCTCCAGAACCGAATGAGCCAAGTCTCGTTACTTGCTTTTCTCGTATGCTACTGTATCTCAACACTGCACATCTTCTCCACCATAGAAATCCTAGAGCGATTATAAGGAAAAAACCAGAACAAGGTAAGAGCACAAGTGCTATCAATGGAAATCCAGATTCTCTTTTCTTATTTTGACCTTGACCTTGACTCAATTTCTTCATGTTTAACTTAACATAACCAAGAAGATCTTGATTTGCAGGTGAGTTTAAAGATAAAGAACCAAACGAATCTTTAACAAGATAACAAGATCTACTCGTGTTATCGTAGAAAACACCAAGACAAGAACAGTTTTTGCTGCAGAGATCATAACAATCTGATAATTCAAAACCATGTTCTACAGGATCTGTGAATTGAGTTGAAAAGTAAGAAACACCAGAACCAAGATGAAGATACGAAACGTTGTTGTTACTTGCGTCACAAGAAACAGGTAAACTCAAGAACTGACTAACTGGAACACAAGTTTTCTTATCAGTATCTGAACGTAACTCATCTGGACATGAACAGCTTTGATTTTCAGAACCATTATCGAGATGACACAACCCGAGTTTACCGCAGACGAATGGTATCTTACAGGAATCAACAGGACAGGAGAAATCAGTCACTAGTTTCTTACCAGAGAATCTAAGAACGATGAATTTACCAGAAGAATCAATTTTAGCTACACGGAAATCAGAAGATTGAGGTAAAGCTACACGAATCACCATTTCTGTACCGTTTCTTCCCATAAGAGCTAAACCGGAACTGGTTATGTTCAGATACTCAACAGGGAAATTGGAATCAACGAAAGCTTTTGTATCCATTCTTAACTTCCAATAACTCTGTTCTCTCCATTTCATTACAGCATCAGATTCTCCAACGAGGAATCTATAATCTCCGGCGGAGTAATTGTAACGTGAAAAGGATCCGGTAAGGGAGATTCCAAGTGGTAAAATCTGTCCGGAAACAATGGTATCAGTAGGAAACTTAAAGCTTTCCCAGAGAGAAACATTAAAACGATCAAGAAGGATGAGATTGCCGGAATCTGTTAAACGAAGAGCGTACACCGGAGAAGATAAAACCGGCGTTGACCAAACCGGGAGTTGACTTTTACCGGTTTCGATTACGGTGATTCCTTGTTGGGTTAGAATCATGTTTCCAGAGCTTGAAATTGGAGAATCGCGATTTGAGGTCCAGATTGTGATGGAGGAAGGGATATGGATAACGGAGAAGTAAAAATTTGAAGAGGAATCGCCGCCGGGACTGAACATACCGGCTTTGAAGATGTTTGTAGAAGAGAAGAGGAAAGCTCCATCGGAGCTATCGATGAATTTAAGGTTTGAAGCTGTGAAATTGGGGAAAATGAATTCTGTAAAAGATGCAGAGAAGACAGAGATGAAGAGAAGATGGAGAAGAAGGAAGAAGATGAAGAATGTGGTTCCCATGGAGGATAAAAGTTGGAGAAATTAGGGTTTTATTGGATCATTGGAGAATCAAAGTTGTGTTTGCGTCTGCTTGTGAATTAATGAGTTTGAGTTTGACCAGAAAGTATTATTGGTGTGCTCTGTCACACTTTTGATTTTGATTTTGTAATATTTTAATTATTTGTTTATTATTTTTCATTAATTAGGGACGCACCGTTTCAACGACTTTGGAGAGTACACTAGTTTCTGGAACAAGGTTTAGAATTCAATGGCGTCGTGCATCTGCAAACTATATATTCATTGTCTTTCAAAGAACCGTTCCACGCTAATATTACAGCTTTAGAGTTTAGAGTTATTATAACTTTAGAGTTTTTTTCTCCCAAGTTTTTAGGGATTAAGTATTTTGCATTTATCTTATTATTGTTGTATAATTTTTTTTTCTTTTTAACCTTTTTAATATTTAGAAACAAATATCTACAAAAAGTATATATTTATATAAACATTTGGATGATATTTGTTTTTGGATGATATTTGTTTAAAATTATTAAATTTTCTAATCACTAAATGGGGGAAAAAATTAAATTATTAATTGTGTTACAAAATGTTTAAACAGTTTACTACTATATATATAAAGAAATCAATAAATTGAATAACAATTATAAAGGAAAATACAGAGTATTTTAATCTTTATTACTACTCCCTCCATCCCACATAAAGATTGATTTTTTTTTGGCACCATAAAGATTGATTTTGTAGCTTAATTTTTTTTATTTCAGAAAGATTGATGTCGTGTTGTTTTTTTTTTATGTATATAACTATTATTTCTTGTTTTACCTTTCTATAATTAATGATTTATTATAGTTAAAATTTTAGAATAAATGTTTATAACAATATATTAGATTTTTGAAAATTTCATTAAACTATGTGAAAATTCTAAAAAATCAATTTTTATGAGAAAGAGAGTATTCTTTAATCATACTAGGAATGGTCCCCNTGTTATAACATATACGGAATAAATATTATATTTTCAATTCAAATAGAATAGGTATAACATGGTATCATCGATGATAGTTAAGTTCATTTTTTGGCCATTTAAGTTAAATTTAAAAACAATTACGTGATAAAAAAGACTTATCTGTGAATATGAGTTTTGAATTTTCTGGTTATTCTATTTTGTGTATTCAATAATTTTTTTTATATATTTTTAGTTTTTGTTAGTAAATAATCATTTGGTCAATTTTCTAAAATTAACTACACAATAAACAAACTTAACATATGTTTTTGAAATGAGGTTTATTATAAATTTTAGTATTATTATATATACATCATCAATACAACGAAAAGAAAAAAACCATTATCTAGTTTATGTGTTATAACTTGGAGTTTTTATGAGATTATTAATTTTTTTATTACATATAATCTAATTCCCCTTATTATAGCTCAAATATTTTGCTTAAGAAATTAATTAACCAAGAATTTGTATATACTATTTTCCATAGGTCTATTTTCTCTTCGGAAGGTAATTAAATAAAGAATTTGAGGAACTGCCCATGGTTCTTTTATACAGAAAAGTGATGAAATAAACTATTTTTAGACTATTAATTATATTTAACTTCAATTAATTGATTAGATAAAAAATAGGAGCTATTATTTTTGGTTTTGCAAATTGATCAAAGATAATATGTGTATTATATATACTATGTAATCCATATATTTTTTCCAAGTTAAAAACTTATGTATAAAACGTTTTTTATGGTGATACATATATATATATATATAAATTTTAATTACAAAACATCTTTTAAAAAATTATAAGTTTTAGTCCATAATTTTTAAATTTAACTACATCTCATTTAAAAAATAATAAATGTGAGCTATAATCTATAATTTTTCAATTTAACAAAACGTCATATATAGATAAATGTGAGTTATAGTCTATTAATTTTGAATTAAAGGAAATTTTATCAAAAAATGTAAATGTGACATGCCCATAATTTTTCAATTTAACTTGAATAAAATATATAAATGTAAGTTATAGTCCATAAATTTTAAGTTTTACAAAATATTTTAAAAACGTAAATTGTATAGGTCATAAATTTTTAATTTATCCGAAATTCATAAAAAGTCAATAGATATGATCTATAGACTACAAAGTTTTAATCTAGCAAAATTTTGTGAAAAAACAAATTAATGTGAGTTATAATAGTCCATTAAATTGATTAACAAAAAAAAATAGTCCATTAAATTTAAATTGAACAAATTTTTATTAAAAAAAAAGTTCAGTGAGTTGTAAATGTAAAAAAACATATGAACTGTACAAAAAAGAATCAAGAGTAAGAATCATAAACCTTGAAGATAGTATGATATGATTCTACATATGATCTTGCTAGAAATTTGATCTTCGGTAATTTGATTGCTCAGGTTGATCACATCATGTACTCCTCTGTTGTTTGTCCACATAACTACGTTTATGTGTAGACAATGAACCCTTGGATGTTCAAAAAAAATACGGTTGCTGCTTAGACTTCTCCACTACTTCCCCCATAACAGTCTACTTCACTGTTTCATTCACTTCAGATCTGTGTGATTACCTACAGAGGTACATCCACACACCGCTTCAGCTCTAGTTGTTCAATATCCCATAGTGGACCCAACAATTTCTTATCTCTACGGCACAAAGGAAACCAACAGTGTTACTATTGGTGGAATTCAACACATATACAAGCTGCAACTTCCTTGTTTATGCTTCCTTTGGTTGCAGTACTCTGTTTCCATCATATAATAAAGTCAAATCCATGTTTTGTCTTCTACATCGTAAGATGAACTTAGTGCGTTCCATGATTGTTATCTAGCTGCTTTCATAAACAAACAAATGACAAACTCAAATATATTGTTTAAAAAAGGTATGTTAATTGAAGTCCTACACTCAAATATATTGCTTACTTAGGGCTTCAAAAGTGAACAAAATTAATAATTAAATCTAATGCTAAGGTTTATTTGAACCTTGAGAAAGTTACAAGCTTATCTTCAACCATCAGCCGTTGCCTTGAACATAAGATTAAGATCTATAAGTTTTATATGTTAGAAGCATTTTAGTAAGTATTACAAGATGTGCTGAATATAACTACCTGTTTAAATTATTAACTTTTCATTAACGTTTATTTGGAAATCAAGATCATTGCTTACAACAAAAGAGTAAGAAATTTCAAAAGCAATTACAATCCTAGGCAACGTTCAACATAGAGAATCGATTAAAATTGTACCTTGATAATTTCAGGAAAGCTAATAAATTTAAGAGGAAATGAGTATTCAGTTATACTTTGTCGAGTCGAAGCGAAAGCATAGTAGTTATTAAAAGCAAATAAGCAAATCTATTTTTTTAGCGAAATCGAGACAATATCGCACCTTTCCGACACTGAGGCACAACGGAAGTTAAGTCAATGAAGGAAAAAGAACAGAGACAGGTACGCAGATTCTGACCAACCACCAGAAGTATAATTAAGATACATGAGAGCAATTTGATGATGTCTTGTGTGTCTTTGGTTGATGGTCAGGTACGCCTGATTTCCAAGAAGCTCCAGATTCTGCAATCGTAGGTTACGACGAAAGGTGCACCGGTATTCCAAACGGCTATGGGAGACGTTTTCTTCGAGGAGGAGAACCAGAAGGAATTGATAGATTTCATTATATATGCAAAAAACAGAGTTAGCAATTAGTACGCGGAAGATGAAAAGGAGACTAAGCAAGCTGTGGATTTAAGGCAATAGATTTAAGACGATAAATGCATCTTAAAAGAGAACGGAACGGCAAGGAGAAAGGGAAAGGGAAAGGAAAGGATTTTGCACTTAATCAATTTAGGGTTTTAACTTTTCTTGTATATATGACGTGGAAGAGAAGTGGTGATGTGGAAGAATATTATTGGAGCAAAGAAAAGACACGTGGATAGGCTAGGCTAGAAGGGCAGAGCACCCCTCATTATATAATATAATAACTGTTTTCACATGACATATGTTCACTAGGCGGCATAGAAGCCCGATTTGCTTGTAATTAATTAGGGAAAGTAGCCGTTTTTCAGTTAGATCGATAACATTAGGCAAAAATCAGCAAAAATGTATCAAAATTATATTGGGCCAGAATCATATTGGGCCTGATGTCGGCCTAATTAACAAGTAATCTCGCGATTAATGATATAAATTATATGCAAGTATCAAAATACGATGGGGATGCATGGCTTTATTTTATCTGCTGCAATATACCACCAAATAGCTAAAATACATTAATAATATAATTACTTGGCTCAACCCAAACGTTAGTTTATCTGAGTCAACGATTGAAAATAAATCAACGTATATCAACCGTTGGATTAAATCGACCGGTCAAGATTCAACATTTCTCCCTCTTCCCTTCTCCTCACCCAATAAATACCTTTCACCCTTCATTCACCCAATCTACACACTCCCTCTTTAACGCAACAATACTTTCTCTCTTTTTTTTCTTCTTTCTAAATTCACTGAAAAAGAGTTTATTTTTTTAGTTTTTTGAATTTGAAATTGAAATTAAAGCTCTGTTTAACATCTATCGTCTGTGTAGAAGCTGGAAGACGAGTTAAACCAACGATTTCGCCGGAGATGTGGCCGGAGAAATCGAGCCAGACGACGTCGTTGGTGATTCCGATTTCACGATACCGTTGGGGTAAGTAACCACTGAGAGAGAAAAACCGGCGTCTCCAAATGGATTGCCAGAAATTGACGAGAACACAATCTTCTCTTCTCCGGACTTCGCCTTCCGTCCGATCATCAATCCATAGCCTCGCCTCCATCTCCCAGACTGATCTTACTAAGTCTTGTCACAGATTTGAGCCGGAGGATGAAGAGAGTCGAGGTAGTTTTGGAGAGCAGTCAAGAAGGAAACTATCTCGTCGAACTAGTTCAATTCATCGAACTAGCTTCTCTCGGTTAAATCCAGTCTTCGCCGTCGCGTATCTTTCCTCTTTTACTCTTCTCTCTTTTCTCTTCTTTTTCTTCTACTTAGGGAGAGAAGAGGTAACCACTTCGGAGAATTTGTTGATTGCCCTAATTTTTGTTGCGGTTACGCTCTTCTTTGCCTCTAGAAACAAGCTTCTAATTAACCAAATCGTTGCTAAGATCAAACAGTCGTGGTATGAGAACTTGGAAAGACTCGGGTTATCACACTCGAGTCACTCCTCGAAGCCTGTGCAATGGTTTATCGGTGAATCGAGTCCTGAAAACAACAAAACCAGAAGAGAGAAGAAGATTATTAAGGAAACTGTTGAGTGTTACAGTAACGGCGACTTGTACGAGGGAGAATTTCAAAATGGGAAGTGTAACGGTAGTGGAGTATACAATTACTTCATGAAAGGGAAATACGAAGGAGACTGGATCGATGGGAGATATGATGGTTATGGGATTGAGAGCTGGGCTAGAGGAAGCAAGTACAAGGGACAATACAGGCTTGGATCTAGACATGGACATGGTGTTTACATGTTCTACACAGGAGATTCCTACGCTGGAGAATGGTGTAACGGACAAAGCCATGGTGTTGGTGTTCAAACATGTGCTGATGGAAGCTGCTATGTTGGAGAGTTCAAATTTGGTGTTAAACATGGCCTTGGGCGTTACCATTTTAGGTAAAAAGCTCTCTTGTACCCACCCTGCCCCCACGCTCCTGCTTTGAAATCCTTGTTAAATGTCCTAAATCCTGTGAAATTAATTGGTGTTTGGTTGAATATGCTTACGCGTTTTGCTAGATTCACTAGTCTTTGACGTTTTCTTGTATCTGAGAAGGTTGGTTAGGTAGTTGTTAGAATGACTTTTTTTCCCTCTAATTAACTCCAAATTTCACTGTAGAAATGGTGATAGATATGGTGGTGAGTACTTTGGAGACAAAATGCACGGTTTTGGTGTATACCATTTTGCAAATGGACATTGTTATGAAGGAGCTTGGCATGAGGGTCGTAAACAAGGCTATGGAATGTATACTTTTAGAAATGGAGTCACCAAATGTGGTGAATGGGATGGTGGCCACCTCAAGACTGCCATAACTCCTCTCACTGGCTCTGTCCTTAGAGCAGTTCAGGTAAAAATTGATCTTTTATCTCAATTCATTGGGGGTATTGATACATTAGACATAGAAAGTAACTTGATTGAATATGATAGGGAAAATGGTTAAGTAGACCCTGAATTTTGCTGTTTTAGTATAAAAAACCCCAAACTTTAAAAAAAATGGTTTTTAGACCTGAACCTTAATAACCAGGTTTTAAAAACCGAAATCTCAACTCTAAAATTGAAATTATAATATAATTAATCTAAATTTAGATTATAGTTAAAAATTATAGTTTAATTTTATGTTCAAAGTTTAATTTTAATTCAAAAAGTTTTGTAAAGTTTAAAAAACTCGGTTATCTAAGTTCATGGTCTAAAAAACTATTTCTAAAGTTGAGGATTTGTACATCAAATCGGCAAAGTTCACGGTCTATTTTATCATTTTCCCAATATGTTATCTTCTGTTATCACTTATACATTACTCAAAATATGGGACTTGATGGTGTATTTTATCATAACCGGTTACGTTTCTTTGGTCTAGGCTGCGAGGAAGACAGCAGAGAATGCGATAAACCAGAGACGAGTAGACGTAATGGTGAGCAAGGCTGAAATGGCAGCTAACAGAGCTGCAACAGCTGCGAGAGTAGCCGCTATAAAAGCAGTTCAAAACCAAATTGATGGTACATTCTGTGACTTGGAAGTGTGAATGTCGTCGAAATTAGGCGGTTTCGGTTTCGGTTTCGGTCTAGTTTCCTTTTAACTGTAGCATTACTGGAGAGTGTAACTTGTTAAAGTCATCACCCTGACTTGCAAACAAAAAGAGTATTTGCTCGTCGGAGGTTGAAACCACAGAGCAAAACAGAGTTTGTTCCATGTCTTTAACGTAACTTTTTACCAATATGTAAACATGTACATAGAGACCTATGATCGATATGCAAAAATGAGATAACATGTAGTTTGTTTTGTTTCCATTTTTTTTTCTTGTAATTGCATCTAGTTTAAGTTTACTATTTAGGGATAATGATAAATAAAATCTTGTAGTTTGGACGTTTAACTAAAAAAACGTGGTAAAAAATCTTTTCTTTTTGTGTAAATATGTCCATCTCGTTACTCAAAATAAATGAAACCGTTAATTAAAAAATAAATGTTGTTGTGCGTTTTAATGACACTAAAAAAGAAAAGTAGGAACCTAAGTTCAATGTATTTTGACAATTATGACATTTATTTGTTTCTTTTTATTCGTGTCATAACATTTGTTTTTTTAGATTGACGATTCTGTTTATTTTTACTAAGTAAAATTGCTATAAAAAATAAAGGGAAAGACCTTTTTTATGTTTTTTTTAGGTTTTCTTTGCCTAAACGTCCAAACTATGAAGTTTTATTTACCGTTATTGCTACTATTTACGGCAGAGAAAAAAAAGAAAGAAAAATTACCAAACATGATATTTTAAAGTGTTATATTTACATTTTTAACACTTATAATTATTTTGTTTTTGAAATGACAAGAATATCATTAATTTTAAAATATACAATTATTTATATTTTTAACACACATAGTTTTATTGATTTTTTTTTTTGTGAAAAAATAAAAGTTAAATTTTAAAAATATCAAAGAAATTATTGTCCGTTTGGTAAACCAAAATTACATTTTTGTAAGAAATATTACCAAAATGCCATTTTTGCAAAAACACATTTCAAAATACCATTTTTACAAATCTCTCAAAAAGAAAATGGAATGTTGAGGTGTAAACTAATATGGGTCTAAGTTTTGACGTCGTTATCTTTGGAAGTGAGAGTTATCTAAAAATGGAACATATCTTGAAGGTAAAGAAGAAAAGTGTGAAGGGATCTTTGGTCTGATCTGATCTATTAATCTCTTATGGGTTTTTGGATCTTGTCTGAAACAAGGAACGCCCACTTTCCACGCTTATCTCTAATTCGGAGAATATAACCTTATATTTTCAGCAAAATAACTTGGTCACTTTCGGAATAAGATTAAAAAAAAAAGAAAAAAAAAGAGAGATGTTGGGACCATTATGGTGTCACTGACTCATCTTTGAATACGACCAATGTTTAGATCTTGGATTGGACTGACCAATCTTGGTGTTTTTCTAAGTAAATTATTCTCAAAACAAATATTCTATATTGTACATGTGACCCGTACTGTCCATAATCAGAAGGTGAGGAACCGGATCACACAACCTTTTCTTTTGTTTTTTTTTATAGTTTTGATAGTCACGCACACGAGAATTCCAGATCTTTCGGTAAACCGTAGTTTCTTCAGCCAAGCCGGAATCAGCATTTATGAGCCAATGGACCAAATAAAATCATCTCTCCCTATTTCGAAAACTCGAACTTGGGTTGGGTTGGGAGTGCTTTCGTAATGCTCCCAACCGGTAGAGCTTCCTAATTCGAGTAGCATGACTGGTTATTGTTATTTAATTAAAACGTTTTTTTTTGTCAAGTTGAAATTATAAAATAGGGAATTATATGCTTGTGAAGAACACTTTGGAGAGTTTTTTTGGTTGTTAAAAAAAACTTATTTTCTTATGCTTGTGAATAACACAAGTATTTTTCCATTTTATGCAATATAGATTTTTTTTATTATTTTTTTTCCTCCAATATGGATTTTGTATGTAAGATTTGGTATTTTTATATTTTTTTTATAAACATATAAAAATTCGGTACATGTGAATTTGTACTTCTATAACGTGGCCCGATCTTAAACCTAAGGTAGGTAACTTTGAACTTGATTTTACCCCAAAAAAAAATATATTTGAGCTTGAAACCTAGAATATAATATAAATATATATTTTAGGGAATCTATAGTTACTAAAAAGTAAAAACATGCATAGCGGTTATAAAGACTTAGAATCGTACGAAAGTCACATATGTTTGAATCTTTTGCAAATAGTTTTAAAATTTAAGTGATCACAATAATTTTGTTTTTAATTTTGAAGATTTTTAAAAGGCTGGTTGTGTCTATATATCTATATATAAATATTATCTCGAACGTTTATATTTGAAAATGCTATTATATGTATGTGCTAACATTTTATACGTGAATTTTGATATAAAAAAAATTAAATAATGATTTTTTTTCTCTGATTATCAACGCAAACATTTTTTTAAAGCAAACATGTTATGATAATGAAAACTTGAATTTAACTAAAATGATTTGATAGAATGGAAAGATGAGAAATTGAAAGTGAAAGATTTGAGAGATGCCAAATTTCCAAATTGAGTTACGTGACAATTTACAAGTAGAAATGAAACTAAAAAAAGCAGATGAATAAAAGTAGAAGTTAGTGAGTTTTCTTAATTTATTTGCACTTTATTGACAAAACTCTTCACCACTTTCCCTTTCAAGTATTCAAATTATCTTTTAACCTTTGGAATAAGTCTTTGCACCTTTTTCATATTAATTTTGATACTCTCTATTTTTTTTAATCTTTTGCATGCATACATTGGAATTAAAAAAAAAGAGAGACAAGTATAGGAATATTTTTTCAATAAAAATACAAAAAGTTATAATTAATTAAAGAAAACTATACAACGAATAAAAAATTATATTAAGTTTATTAAAAATAATTGTTGAATCTCAAATTTTTCTAAACCTTAAATAATAAACCATAAACTCTAAATTCTAAACCTTACATTCTAATCTCTAAACGGTCGAAATTTTTTATTTACGAAAATGGTTGCACAAAATTTGGTGAAATTTGATTTTTGCAAAAATTGTGTATTATCTTCAAATTAAGAGTGCATTAAAATGTATATTTTTACAAAAGAAAGGAATAATTTGTGTATTATCTTCAAATTCTCTTTCGTTTCATATATTATTAAATTTCAAACTGACATTTATACAAAAATCATCTCACCAAGTTTATGATTTTTTTTGGAAAATAAGTAAACAAAACCTTTACTTTCGTCAAGTGATAATTTAAACCTTGAGTTATCAAAAAATCTAATTTTATCCCAAATATGGTAAAAGTGGTCAAATAAAACACCAATATTTTAAACCGTCTATAAACTCTATGGTTTCGATTTTGTTAACAACGTGAAACAGAGTTGACATGTCTGTTGAATTGATCATACATGCTTTTCCACAGAACCGGTCCACTAATATATATATATATATATATATAT
>KE150775.1:448396-468528 GCA_000411095.1 Aethionema arabicum
ATTATACATATATTATTGAAGAAAATAATTTTTTTTTTCTAAAATAAAATATTAAGCACGTATAAAATGCAGAAGAAACAAATATATTGTTAATCTTGTTAATCATGCTCTAGCACAAATAAATTAGGTTCCAATCACTTTTATGATTGTTGGTTATGGGACTTTAATTAAAAAAAATTACATAAATCAATGGATATATCTTTAAAACAATGAGGCATATTTTAATCCAAAATAAATTAAAAAAAATGCAAGAAAATTAATTCGTATTATCAAAGATGATTAACTAACCAAATCAATTATTGACAAAAAAATTGATGAAATGTTATGTTGAAAAGTGTAAATACTACAATAAAATACTTTCAAACAAAACAAAAATTCATAAAAAAATGTTTAGAATACAGTTAATTTTGTACGAAAATTGTATGAAAAATATTATCACAAAGAGTGGTTGAAGATCAACAAGAAGTTAATGGCCAAGAAACAAATAGCATAAATAATTGAATAATTATCTAAAATAATCACCGTTTGCTATAATTTTTATATAGAAAATAATTAAAAAAAATGAAAATATGTATGTGATCTAGTAATTTTGAGTCTTAAATTTATAATAAAAATAAATTTATATTTTTTTTTACCTTCAAAATCTCATGGTCGATCGTATCACTTTTAAAATTTCGCATAAAAATATATCTTATTTATCATAAAAAAGAAGTGAAACCAAAGAAGTTTTCAACCAAGAGAGTGTTATTGGTGTGACTTCTAACCAAGGAAACTTGCGTAAGAGTGATAATTTATCATTTTCTTGTTACTCTATAATTTAATAGAATTAATACTTTTTATTTTTGGTACAGCTACTTGCCTTCTACATAGCATGGTACGAACTATTAAAGCTTACTACAGAATATTTCATGGACAAAAGTTTCAGTTGTCTATCCAATACGTGATAGACAATATCCCCTTTCTTTTGCCTACTAGACTAGTTGATGCTTTCAATTTTATGATATATGAGGGAACGTGTATGGATGACTTGTATATACTAGGTGATATTGAAGATCAACTGTCTATTTTTCTCTCCAATATTAGGATAAAAATAATTGTTTTGATAATATTTTTTTTTCTTATATATCATTCTACTGATTTTAATTTAATTTTGTAGGATGTACATTTCTTTACCGTTAATGGTTTTGAAAGTGTAGATTCTCCTCCCATGTACAAGATAGATGAAGTTGTTCTTCAACGTTATGTTAGAAGACAATACATCATAGTTGTAATACGAGTGACCATAATGTTTGAACACTATGGCATCAATGGGGAGTATTAGGTAAATAAAAAACATTAATTAAATTATACTAGGATTCCATAATTGTTACGCGTAGGGGGTTTTATAAAAAAAAATCATTATATTTTTATCTATTTTAGTTCTTATTATATGTTATACATTTTTCATGTTATAGCTAAATATTATAGATTTATTAAGAAAACAATATGTTTGCATACTAATACTATTAACATTTTTTTGTAATTGCGTATAAATTATCTTGTAAAAATATGATACTAAAATAAATTAATTATATCGTCTTTCTAATACACCCTTTTTTTTATTTTCAAATTCCAATGTTATTACTGAAACTAAGTAAAAATGTAATTTGTCCAACATAATTTGAAAAAATAACATACTATTATGTAGCAAATAAACCCTATAAAATTTCATTTGAAAAAAATCTTAAATCCAAATAATACACCAATATGGCAATTCATATATACACACATGCACTTCCGATTATTCTAAATTCATCTTATTCACTTTTCAAGGAATTAACAGCTTGATTTCTATACGGATGAATTTTTTAAAAAAATCTTAAATCCATTGAAAATTGAATGCTTTGTAATGCTTTCATATCATAATACCTAACAACATACTATTATATAGCAAGAAAACCCTATAAAATTTTATTAAAATGCACTTTATATAATACATATTCTTGTATAAGGATATTGACATAAGAATATGTCAAAAATAGACACGATATAGATGAATTTATCTTTATATATAGCTGACTTTTTTTTAAAACATAGATATAGCTTACTTTAGTTTTGATTGAGTGTGGTTTGAATATTACATTTTCTTTTTGCTAAAAACTTATATAAGGTAAGTATGTACAATAAATTAGTTACTGATTTGATTGATTTGTACATTGATGTGATATTAAAATTACAATAAAGCTAAGAAAATTATAGTTTAAACATTTATAATCGTGTAATTACAAAAATTAAAGAAATTACAATTGCCACCAAGATATGTCTAATTTACTTTGATGTGATATTGTATAGAACTAAAATGCAGGGAAATTGGGTCTCCACATAATTTTTCAGCATTGCCACCAAAAATTAAAACAAAAAAATTTTAAAATGGGTTTAAGATAAACTGGTATTTTATTTAGGATGAAGGTGAGTGAAAGATCGGCTACCTTGATATTTTTTTTAGATTTGGTACCTGATTGAGAAAGATAAAAAATATTTGCAATAACGATAAAGAATGATTATTCAAGTTTACTCTTCTCTATGCATTTGCAAACCTTCAATGCGGTTGTCTTCGGAGATTCACAAAGAGAAAAGTCGAGATTTTTGAAAGCATTATAAATTTATAAGCAAATCTATAACAAAATGGAGAAGACATTGAGAGAAAGAGTTTACTTATGCGCACAAAGATTCCAATTTCATAAATTGCGGAGAGGGAGACAAAGATTTAGAGGTAAACGACAACACTTTGTCTTTGGCTGATCTCATTGCTATACATCGTTTGAACCCAATGAAAAGGGTGGAAGAATATTGTGATTTTTAATAGCAAGATAATGTGGTAAGAACAGAAGACAAAGAAAACTAGGATCTTAGAGGAGGGGAGAATGAGCGTTACATCACGTCGTTTAATGGCATTTATAAGTGTAGTTTTGGTTGAACCTCGAAGAGGTGGTGAATGAGATTGAGGTGAGAGCTGGGAAACCGAGAGGAGATCGACAGTTTTCTTTAGGGCTTATGGAGCGGCTTATGATTTAGAAATATAATACAGATGTCATATTTTAATTGGAAATTTAAAGTGACACGTGAATCCCCTAGAAGGGTAGAACACCCCTCGTTATAGTATATAATTTAAGCTTTGCTTTTAAATTATTAATTTATTTACGCTTTGCATTTTAAATTATTTAATTTATTGTAATAACTTTGAATAATTCTTAGATTGTTCGGTTGTCCCTTTATTTAATAAATCGGGTCCTAACAATCTCTACTCAAAAAACTTCGATTGTTTCGAATAAATCGAGATTGAGTAGATTGTTGAAATTAAGCAGATCTAACCATCTTAATTCAAAAAAATTTCGATTTGAGAAAATCGAAGGTTGAGTAGTTCTAAGAGTTACAAGAAACGATTTTAGTGAGTAGACACCCAAATGCAGTTTGAGATTGGTCAACCACTTGTGAAATTCCTTAAAAGAATTGATTTTTTTTTGAATTGGTTTGGTTCTTGATGTTTATCAAAACGCCAAAATTCCTTTAGTGTCTAGCGTTGTAAACGTATGACTTATAAAGTTCAATGAAACTTTATTTAAAAGTGGTAAAAGAAGATGGTTCTCTTTTCCACAAGTTTAAGTTTTGAGATAAAGTTCAAAAGAACTTGAATCAAAAAGTGGTAATAAATGTTCTTCTTTTATACCAAGTTCAAATATTGAGAACAATCTTAGAATATTGAGAAATATTCTCGAATATTGAGAAATATTCTCGAATATTGAGAAATATTCTCGAATAGTGAGAAATATTCTCGAATCTTGAGAAATTTCTCAAAAGATTGAGAAAGGTCTCAAAAGATTGAGATAAACTCTCAAATATTGTGAAATAGTCTCATCTATTGAGAAATAATCTCAAATATTGAGATATAGTCTCATATATTGAGAAATAATCTCAATAAGAGAGTTTTAATTGTCTCTTGGAAAGAAACAAAATGAAACTATTGAAAAGTTTATAAGATATAATCTTGAAAAAGGCTTAAGAAAAATTTGGCTAAATCTATTAAGATAGATTGAAAGAATAAAGAAAGTCAATATGATGACGTCTTCCATATGTTATGTTGAAACACATGTGAACATACATCAAGTACATTGTTCTTTATTCAATTCAACGGAATGTTCGAATGCAAAATTTTAACTCTAATTGAACTTTGAAAAAGGTAAAGTATTTTCATACAAATACCTAGAAGTGTGAGGATTGTTTAACAAATGTTGTAGTATAACCTCCTAAAATGGTCGAGTAAACCCGATAAGTATTAACAGTGATTGGTTCAAAGCTGAAAATGCTACCAAGTCATATATAGTGGATTTATTGTTTACACTCTCAGAAGTCCGTTTTATCGAGTTTGTTTGAGAGTCAAGTTGAACACTTGTATAGAGTGATTGCAGTATCAGTTGTGGTTAGATCAGTGGTGATGAATGCTGAGGAGCCATGGAAGCATGTCTTTCATGTTGTGACCGATAGAATGAATCTCGCAGCTATGAAGGTCTGGTTCAAGATGCGTCCATTAGACCGTGGTGCTCATGTTGAAATCAAGTCTGTGGAAGATTTCAAGTTTTTGAACTCTTCATATGCACCAGTCTTGAGACAGCTCGAATCAGCCAAGTTGCAGAAATTTTACTTCGAGAACCAAGCTGAAAACGCAACTAAAGATTCCCATAACCTCAAGTTCAAGAACCCAAAATACCTCTCAATACTAAACCATCTCAGATTCTATTTACCAGAGATGTATCCAAAGCTACATAAGATCTTGTTCTTGGACGATGATGTTGTGGTGCAAAAAGACGTTACTGGCTTATGGAAGATCAATTTAGATGGCAAAGTAAATGGAGCTGTTGAAACATGCTTTGGCTCTTTCCATCGATACGGTCAATATCTGAACTTCACACATCCTTTAATCAAAGAAAGCTTTAACCCCAATGCTTGTGCTTGGGCCTTTGGAATGAACATATTCGATCTCGATGCTTGGAGACGTGAGAAATGCACCGATCAATACCATTACTGGCAAAACTTGGTAAGTCCTTAGCAACTGCGTTAAACATAACAAATCTCTTTATGTGTTTATCTTCCATTGATTTTGGTTTCTTGGAGCAGAATGAAGAGAGAACTCTATGGAAACTAGGGACTTTACCTCCAGGATTAATCACATTCTATTCAAAGACGAAATCATTGGACAAATCTTGGCATGTGTTGGGATTAGGATACAATCCAGGAGTAAGCATGGACGAGATCAGAAACGCAGCAGTGATTCATTACAATGGGAACATGAAACCATGGCTAGACATAGCTATGAATCAATACAAATCTCTCTGGACTAAATACGTCGATAACGAAATGGAGTTTGTGCAGATGTGCAATTTTGGTCTCTAGAAAGACATAAAAAGGAAAGAAAAAAAAAACGATCAGGTAAAAAAATCCCAGATCGATTTGGTTCCATCTTTCAGACATTCTTTTTAACTCATAACTTTTTCGTTTATATATATAGAATTACAAAAAAAAATGTTTTGCTTGTTCTATCATAGCAAAAGCTCCTCCCACCATACTTTCATGTCTCTTTGTTGTCTCTTTATTATTTACTTTTTAGTCAACAAGTTCTTGTTGTGGTATGAAACCGTAGACGAATCGTCTCTATATATATATATTCAGATTAAACCGGTCAAATTCACTATGATTATCTTAACCGGTTGATTTCTCTGTTTAAAGCGCGTCTTTGTCAACGTTATGAATAAGAAAGTATGAAAGGAATATTCTTTTATACATATAAAAAAGATCTAAGAGAAAAAAGGAAAAAACAACTACCACCAACCTTTTCTTACCTAACCCTCTAGAACCCAATTTTGATTTTTGACATTACTTTCAATCAAAAAAACTGTAAAAATTATGGTTTAATATCAATTTTCTAAATTATGTAATGTTTCATCTTACGGTGGCAAAATTTTAACTTGTTATTTTGATTTTATTATATGGTTTATTATTTTTTTTTTACGTGTTGACTATAAATTATAGATTTTTTAAAATATTTTTTTAGATTTTTTTTTGAATATAAATGTAAACAAACATAATATTTGAAACACATTAATATTTAATATTATTCCCGTCTTCAGAGTTGGTGGCTTTGGTGCGGATCAGACAGATCGTTTTTTTTCTTCTATATATCTCTTACAAACATCACTAATTTTCTGAAATTTTACCGCGACTCAGATCTTTCAATCTCTCTTGGAAATATCTCTAATCCATTCGTGAATATCAGGTTTGTTGCTCCGATTACTCTCTTTTGTTTTTCCCAATGCGTTTTTGTTCTTCGATTATATCGAAGATTTTGATCGGATGTTTCGGGAATGAGATAAAAATTTCTCCGATTTCTGGTTCTGGGTAATAGACGATCCTACCATTTCTGATATCGTGTTCTTTTGATCTTAAATTATTCTGAAAATTCTCATCAAATGTTTGTTTAGATCGATAATTGGTTTGTAAGTATGCGTCGCTCTTGGTTTTTTGGTGTATACTAAGATCTTATCAATTTCGAGATCTCTAAATAGTCCTCAAAAGATGGAAGCTGCTGCTTAGCTGTTGATTACTTGTTAAATCTATGGATTTGTTATAGTCTTTATATATACACTTGATGCAAATTTTGGTTTCTGGTCGCATCACTTTGTGTAGATGCTTAAGGAGATGTTTGATGTGTCTCCTTTGTTTCCTCTTCCTTGGGTTTGTGAATTGTCAGCTTATCGTATTCTGTGTGGTGTGTTGTAAAATTTGGCAGATAGAAGACGATGGCTGTTCAACCTACTAGAATAGGTTTGGCTGGACTTGCTGTGATGGGTCAGAACTTGGCTCTCAACATTGCAGAGAAAGGCTTCCCTATCTCTGTTTACAACAGAACAACCTCCAAAGTTGATGAGACTGTGGAACGAGCCAAAAAAGAAGGGAACCTTCCACTCTATGGCTTCCATGACCCTGAGTCTTTCGTCAATTCAATTCAGAAGCCACGTGTGATTATCATGCTTGTTAAGGCTGGTGCACCTGTTGACCAGACCATCAAGACCCTCTCTGCATATTTGGAAAAGGGTGATTGTATTGTTGATGGTGGTAATGAATGGTATGAGAATACTGAGAGGAGAGAAAAAGCTGTGGCTGAGAATGGTTTTCTCTACCTTGGAATGGGAGTTTCAGGTGGTGAAGAAGGTGCTCGTAATGGCCCATCTATGATGCCTGGAGGTTCTTATGAAGCATACAAGAACATTGAAGACATTCTTTTGAAAGTTGCAGCTCAAGTTCGAGATAGTGGCCCTTGTGTTACTTACATTGGGAAAGGTGGGTCTGGAAACTTCGTTAAAATGGTCCATAATGGGATTGAGTACGGTGATATGCAGCTGATTGCAGAAGCTTATGATGTACTCAAGTCTGTTGGTAAATTATCCAATGAAGAACTCCACAATGTGTTCACTGAGTGGAACAAAGGGGAGCTTCTCAGTTTCCTAGTAGAGATCACAGCAGATATCTTCGGGATCAAAGATGACAAGGGAGATGGGTATTTAGTTGACAAAGTTTTGGACAAAACCGGCATGAAAGGTACCGGAAAATGGACAGTACAGCAAGCAGCTGAGCTATCTGTCCCTGCTCCCACCATTGAATCCTCTCTTGATGCAAGATTCCTCAGTGGGCTAAAAGATGAACGTGTCCAAGCAGCTAAAATCTTCAAGGAAGGTGGATTTGGCGATATCTTGACCGATCAAGCCGTAGACAAAAAACAACTAATCGATGACGTTAGGAAGGCTCTTTACGCATCAAAAATCTGCAGCTACGCACAAGGAATGAACCTCATCCGTGCCAAGAGCATGGAAAAAGGCTGGGACTTGAAGTTAGGTGAGCTTGCTAGAATCTGGAAAGGAGGCTGCATCATCAGAGCTATCTTCCTAGACAGGATCAAACAAGCTTACGACAGGAACGCAGACTTAGCCAATCTCTTGGTTGATCCTGAGTTTGCGAAAGAGATCATCGAGAGACAATCTGCGTGGAGAAGAGTCGTTTGCTTAGCTATCAACTCAGGTATAAGCACACCAGGTATGTCTGCTAGTCTCGCTTACTTTGATTCGTACCGGAGAGAAAGATTGCCTGCAAATCTTGTCCAGGCTCAGAGAGATTACTTCGGTGCTCACACATATGAAAGAACTGACATGGAAGGATCTTTCCACACTGAATGGTTCAAGACTGCAAGAAATTCCAAGATGTGATTATCTCTCTCGTTGTGTGGTATTGTTCTCCTTCAATAAGAAAAATCTCGAGACTTTATTTTTAATACCAGTAATTTTGTTGTTGAATGTTTTAAAACGTTGTTGTAGAACTGAGTTTCTTTCTCTATATTTTCAAGATTGGCGCGTGTTAACGACGTGACCACGCTGCGAGTTTGTGTTTCTTTCCTTAGCTTCGGACTCTAGTTGTTACTTTGCTATTGAGTTATTTTTTTAATTGGGCTTTATAATTTTATAATAAAAGCCCATGTTGGATATTTGGCCCATATATGTTTAGGCGCGTGTAGTTTAAGATTGCTACATCAATATTTTGCTACGCGGCATTGGAGTTTCCCACCTAAACGGAGAATCAAATCGCGGCGATCGTTCGTCGTCGTCGTCGTGGCTATTCGTACTGAGGAGGTGACTGTTTTTGATTACGGATTTGTATCTCGCAATGTGAAATACGCCTTTGTTTGGGGCTGATGTACTTGAATATTCAAAAAGTTTTGACGAAGATGATTACCTCGATCCTTTTGAGTGAAGATGTTTTAGGGTTTAAGGGATGCGTGATCACCGATTTTATAATTAGCTACTCGCAATCGTCTAAATTTGAAGCTACGTACGATTTTTTTACCGGATTCTCGAATTTTTGTGGTGTTTGATTTTGATTTCCATTTGGTAGGAAATCTAAGGATTAGGTGATACGATCGGACTAATCGAATGATGAGTAGCTGAATTTACTTAATTAATGGATAAATTCATGTATTTCCGTTGAATGCTTAAGCCTCTTTATTGACTGTTTCAGTGTTTATTGTGAGGTTTGCTCTTCTAACAAAGGGCGACGTGTTTGTCCAGATTATGTGGCGTGCGAGGATTCTTGTATAGTAGCTGTGATCTCTCAACACTGAAGTAAGGGAATGGTAACAAGAAATTGATTGGTTGCGTTACTCTTATCTCATATTTCTTTCTAATATTTAACAAGTCATGTAGTTTTCCTTTTTTAAACTTTTTTCTGGTGAATGAATCCCTTTTAACAAAGGCATAAAATGGTATTCAGAGGACCCGAGCATCATGTAAAGTTGGTAAGGGTAAGTGTTGGATGCCTTCTCAACTTTCGTGGTTGTGAGCTTTTAGATAGTTAATATCTATAAAGTGCAAAAAGTGCAAAAGTGCAGTAACCTTTTGGAAAGTGTGGTTACTTTTATACTCTTTCACGTGAAGTATCTGGGTAGTGGGTATAGTATCATCAGTCAATTAGTTCTCAAGTTAGTTTGGTTTGCATCTTTAGGCTCCGAAGCAGAATTTCAGATGGAAAACATATGTGTGATGGTTTCAATATTGCACCTGGATTATTTATCACTAATAAAAATATTATGTTGGATAACTCAGGACGCATTTCTAGGATGCATAATTTGGCCTTTTATCTTACTAATGCAACATTAATTTCATAGATACATTTTAAAATTTTGGTAACTAATCACTGTGTTATATACTCCGGTAGATAAAATCTAAAGAAGAATCTGCTTATTATACAGTTGAGTTATTGAGTGGTACGGGTATACAGTCGTCATCATCCTAACCATAGAAGTGTGAAGCTATGCGAGTGGTAGATATGGCGAGTTCTGTGAACAATTCCAGGTGGAAAAAAGGTAAGGCTCAGTCACCATAAGTCTCTTTCTTTTCCATCGCTCCGTCATCTTTAACGTCAGCATTATACTATAGAAAGTGAGAAAGTGTAGACCTTTATTCGAAAAGATAAAAAAGAGAAAGAATTGAGTATCTATGCTAAATTGGATTGCGCATAGGCATCAATACTGAAAGGGATAAAAGTCTTAGAGAGCACGCGGTAATGAATATTTGGTACCGGCCTTGGACCTCCAGTGCCATTCATAAGAAAGAATATGCTTAGACAGAACCATTCACATTAGAATGGTCCACTCGGGGTTCTCGGTGTCTACACGACCTTTCTCCCACTAGGCTGAATAAGTTAAAGGAATGGTTCTCATTAGTAGAAAATAATGGATTAATGTTGATTTTGCTGAATTTGTGGAGTTTCTACAGTTTCTACAGAATTGTTTATGTTTTCATTTACTTTAAATCTTTAATTCATAAGTCTTATTTTCAGAAAACTTCTTCCTCAGGGACGATTAAAAAAAGTGGCATGAGTTGGCAGGACTGGAATTGCCTGTGATTTAAGTTTTCAAGTGGTACCCCTTGGGAGATGACAAGGTGAAATTCCCCTTTTTTACTTTTCTTTTAACAGCAACTCATAATGACGTAGGAAATGTTTTGGAAGGTAATATTTCACATATGTTAAGGATTTCAACCATGTTAGGAGACTACTGCTGCTATAGGAACATATTTAATTAATAAGCTAAAAGTCACAAAACTGCGGATCCATATGCGTAACTATGGTTATAACTTGCTGAGGTTCAAACTAAAAGTAATTTACATTATGCAATCTAGTCCGTATATGCCTTTCAAAATGAAGGAACAATTCCATATCCAGTGTCGGACATTAGCGTTGTGGAGAACAATTGTTCTGCCTCTGCTTCAATGTCTGTCCTCTTTGCAAACCGGCCCTTGATCCGTGGTCGTATCTCTGCGTATGCCTTTCTTGAAGCATACCTTATTGTCTTCTCAAATTTCCTTGTCTTCTTCTTCTCTCTGTATCTCAGGACCCTAGCCTCCCTGTCCATTGGCGTAAGCTGGTGCATCATCTGAGTAGGAGGGCCAGATAGTTGGTCTGTCGTCCCTTTGGGTGTTCTTGGGTGTGGGACTGTTATGTCACTTGCTGTTGACTCTGGCACAACACTGATGTCCATTGATAAAATGGATACCTAATGATAGAAACAAAGACATTTTCAGTCATCTGTTGGAAAGTTAATAGCCAAAGAGACAACATACTAATTATCATGAAGAAAGCTAACTTACGTTATGGTTTAGGTCCTTTAAGGAACTATTGTAGTTGTATTGAGCTCCTGAAGAACAAGTATAGTTGATAGTTGACTGAAAGTTCTGTTGATTGTGGTGCAGGTGACCGTTTGATTCTTCAACTTGAAGTGGGACGACTCCGTCTCCCCCAAAGTTCCTCTGCGGCACGCCACAGTCTCGCTGGTACTGATCTGCAAATTGGTTGTCCAAATTCGAGTTGTAATCCACAAGGTCAAGATACTCAACACCAAACAAGAACCCATTGTTGGGATTGTTATTGTTATTGCCGCTGTTTTTCCCTGGATTAAGCAATAACCAGGAAGCCACCTCTCGGTCGTCCTCATCCTCGTCTTCACCTTCCTCTTGACCCATCATCATTCCATTATCTGCATCCGTGACTGCAGTCTCACTTGGTGTTGGGTGGTGAGTGGTCATGGAACTGCAAGAGTGTCCAGATATTGGGAGAATTGGAACACGTTGATGACGTCTAGCTAATGGATTTGCAGAATGAATCTCTGCATCACAGGCTGTGCAGAGAGATGCCGCATCTGCCTTACACAAAAAGGCAGCTGGGGCACACTCACATGACTCACAAACCCGGACACGTTCATGACGAGAAGCAACACGATTAGCCGCGTGAACTTGAGCATCACAGCTAGTGCACAAGTAAGCAGAATCAGCCTCACAATAGACAGTACAGGCTGCAGAACGGCATGTGTCACATGTCCGTGCCCAGCTGTTCTCTCGGCCACCACTCTCGTTACTCTCTTCTTTCAACATATTGGTACTAATTAAAGTTTCGAGGGGGGGGATTGTACCTAAAGGGAGAACGGCTAATGAGACTATATCTGATTTAAGAGAGAGAGAGAAAAAGCAGAGGGAAAAGATAGAATCTAGAGGATGGACACGTGGCACACAATTCGTGGTGTGTAAAAGTTGTTAGATGATCTTGTGGCTGAATGAGTTTAGGGACCACGACCCTACTTTGGCTTTTTGGAATCATTCATTAAGCATCAAGAGAATGACCGAGTCTATCTTATTCATTTGATAAAGGAGAACAAAGCTACACCAAGTGTATGTACAACTCCTCAGTAAGTGTAAACATCTCTTCGTGTGTTACTTTCTCTGTAGGGTCCATCTGCAATTTGCTTTAGGATCTGAGCTGACGTGGCTTCCATAAAAAGATCCTCAAGAGCTGATTAAGTGTTCACGAGAATGCAGTGAAGCCTAAAACGAGTGAAAATTGTCTAGTGTGTCAAGTTGGTAACTTTTTACTATTTTGGTTTTATTTCTTGTGCTATTTTAGTATTTGCTTTTGCTTTATTCTTAAGGTCCAGGTATATCACGAGATCTCTATATATATGTGTATATATATATATATATGGATGTATATGTGTTGCCAATGCTTGTGGCTGACAAAAAGACTGTAAAAGTTTGACCTTAGTGAAAACCTTTTTGACTTATAGATGGTTTTTGTAGAAGATGAGGGCCGACTTGTCTAACTTTGTTTGTTTCCACATTATAGTGACGTAGCGGACGCGTAACACGGTGGATTTCTAGGAACCAATGAGAATCAGACAGGTAAGCATTCAGTCTGAAGATTAGAATGTAGATGAACCACAAGTTTAAGTTAAAGCCTGATCACTTTAAATGGCTTAAATGGGGTCCAATTCAACGGATGACTCTGTTAAGATTAGGATTTTTAAGTTCCCATTGTCTTAATATTTAATATGGAAAACCTTAACCATGTTTTTAAATAAAATAAAACATTGCTTGTCGGAAAATCTGTTTTGCCAAGTAAATATGTGTGCATATATCTATATATTATATCGTTAATGTAATTATATATAAAACATTTGGAATAAAGAAACAGAATAGTAACAACAACAAATAAAATGGAAATGAAGAAGAAACAAGAGAGGAATCAAAGATTAGTGTTTCATGTGTTTAGAAAGGGCTGACCTTACTAGCCAGGTTAAGTAAGAACTCGGGAACAAGTCGTTTTCTTGGTGGTGCAATGGCGTCTCTTGTTAGAGCATCGTTGTCGTCAGCGTGTATCAGAGAGACTATATGATCAAAAAACTCGTCTTTACCTCCTCTTAAAGGATCCTGCAATGCAATGTGGTCCCCATTGTTTGTTACAGTGTACATTGAGTTACGTATAGGATCTGTGAATGGTAGCTTCTGTATCGGCGCTTACCTGAAGAAATAGATCCGTATGTGTCTTACCGTTGTACATAACTAGCTCAGCTTTAACTTCAGCAGCTCGAAGAGCTTCTGTAAACGTTTCGCTGCAAAAGGAAGAACCAAAGAAAACAAGAAACGTGTTTATTTCTCTGTAAGAGAAACACATACACACACACGCTAACTATGATCTGACCTTGCTTCGGATGGAATGGAACGGTCATCAGATCCATGAAATAGTATAATATGAGGTAAGAGAGATGCAGCTTTTCTCACACTTGGATTTTTCAATCTTACTTCGGGAGAAAATTGTTTGAAGGACTCTTTTCCTTCCATTATGCTGCAAGTTTGATGAATAAGAGAAGGTTTCAGGTCAGAAAGACATGAAGGGATCAGAATTTGCCAATTTATTTTTGATTAAATGAAAATTACCTTAGGAAAATTGAGCGATACAGGCCTCGGTTATGAAAGTGTTCAACCAGGTTGAATAGATTGTAACTGTTAAAGTTTGAAAGGGTAAAAGCAGATTTTGATTACTGGATCTGAGAGCAATTAAAGCAGTTGCAAAAGGTTTATAAGTGTATAAGAATTACCCTCCAGATAAACCAAAATAAGCTTTTATCTGAGAAACACTCCATGAAATGGTCTCCCCTCTTGATTCTTTAACAGCTTGTTCCAAAAGAGTACACGAAGAAATATGTGCACCAGCTGATTGCCCCATCAAATAAATTCTACACAAACAAACAGATATGGTTCACTACCAGAGGTCATGAGAGAGAGAGAGAGAGAGAAAAATGGCAGAAACCAAGTCAATGAGTTCCAACCTATTAGGATCTCCTCCAAATGCAGAGATATTATTGCACACAAATGAGATTCCTTCAGCAGCATCGCTCACCATATCACTAATTGTACCCTGAGGAAAATTTCTGGAACAAAAGCACATTGAATATATACATATCTTTCAGAAATTGATATTCCTACATTAAGAGAGTAAGGGAGAATATTAAGATTAGCTTTGCGCAAGAATCGTTTGCTTACCTATAATCAACACATGCCACAATGATATCCCTTTCTGCCAGTTGTAGCCCCAAGAGAGATCCCCAAGCTTTGTACCTAATCTCAAAATAGGTTAGACATGAAACCATGGAGACATCTTTCTTCTGTAAAATAGCATGTTTCCTCCATTATATAGTGCTTACCCGATAATCCAAGCTCCACCAGTCACGAAAACAACAACAGGCTTCAGGCCATCACTGTTTGCTGGTAAGTACAGATCCAACCTACCACATCATTAATTACATCTAATACATTAATCATATATGATATGGAGGGTCAAGATAATATTCTGCTAGTTTTATAGAGTCACGAACCTATTCCTCGGTTGATCTCCATAGACAATACTCCGCTTGACTTGGGGTGAGAAAAAATAAAGATAGGCAACTGCAGAACATAAACAAGATCGTTCAGGATAATCGAAGACTCTTCAACGCTATATATCACCAAAAACTGACAAAAAATATCAAACCTTGAACAAAACCAGGCATAAGCAGCATTGCATAAAAAGCAAGGGCAAGTAATTTTGAGATCCACCGATAGCCTACCCTGAATCAAAACTTAACAATAACGTAAAACTTTTCTTACAGAATCTGAAATCCAAAACCTAGAACATCAGAATATACCATAAAGCTCATATATACATCCCCGAAGATTCACATAATTCGAAAGAAAACAATTCAGGATATAAGTCTGACACTCTGCAATTAAAGTAGGCCATAGTCAATTGATCAAATTGATTAAGAGAAAAAATTTCAATAACAACACGAATATACCAAATTCTGCACTTTAACCTTCCTTGATAATAATACTAATAAGTCACAATTCATAACACTGCTACAAATTCAACCAGAAGACAATTTTCACAACCTTAAATGTGAGACTCTGCAGCTAAACCAGGACATCGTCAATTGATCGGAAGTATCAATCAAACTCAAGAAGAATATAGACTGACTTATGCACATGAAATGTTTCTGGCAAATTCTGGTAAATTCTGCCAAATTCTAGCAAATTCTGGCCAATTCTGGCTATAGTTTATAAATTCCCCCCAGTAACTAAACAAACGAAATAGAATTTTGGTTTCTCTGGATTCCCTGTCGAGCACGTTACAATCAGAAGAGCAAATCAACGATATGACGCCACGCAGCACACCCAACACCCCGTTAGTTAATATACCGATACGTGTAACAAAAATGGAGACAAAATCGAGATCAGTACCCGAGATAACTAAGAAGGTTGAAGCTAAGTCGAGTAATCAAATACGTCTCAGCTGCTGCATGACCAATATCGCGACTAAACGACTGTTGCCGGGAAAACCGAGGCGATTCGTCCATCGTAAACTTCCCGGAGACTCGTCGACGAACCGGTTGAGGTGACGATAACCCGGATTTAGAGCCGTGAATCATCCTCTCTTCTTCGGAATTCGCTGGGCCGGCCTCCTCAATTTCCGACGCAGTGGAAGACACCGAACGACAACGGTCCAGCTGGTGATGAATCTCCGAATCGGATTGCATATACGCGATGAAATGAATCGGGAGAAAGATTTGGATCTCGAAAATCTCCGTCGTCGTGTGTTCTCTTCCTTCTTCTGTGTGATGCTTTTGGCTTTTATTGTTAATTATGATTTATAGAATTTTGTTTTAATACTTTTATTTATTCCAAACATTTGAATTAAAAGCTTGCAATCATGTGCGCTATTCTCTTCACAAAGAAGAAACGAAGTAATAAACTATAAGTGCTCCAAACGTCGTCGTACTGATTTCCCTCCTTAATTATATATCTTATGATTATGTCACAAATATTATTTATTGTAAGTACATTTAACATTATTGTAAACTGAAGAATTATCACAATTTAATATTATTCTTATTCTTGTCAAGAAAATAATTTTATTTAATGAAATTTGATTTTGGAAGACTTTTGAAGGTAGTAGTATAGTATTGTGTAAATATCTTCAAAACGCAAAAAAACATTAACCGCAAACGTAAACGCCACGTAATACTGTGCTTACGCTGGCAAAATTGTGTTAGGAACGGCACGTGTGCTTGCGGGTCCCATGATATCGGTGGCGATGGCACACGTATCAACCAAGCGAATCTACATCAATCATCAAAACTCCTTCGCTTGATATAATTGGATTATTTTAATTATTAATCTTCTTGAAAACAAAAATAAAATTATTCAGCAAAAATAATATATACTCCCTCTGTTCATAAATATAGGATGTTTTAGAAGATTTTTTTTGTTTGAAAATACAAGATGTTTTCATTTCCCAATACTAATTTTGATGTAATTTTACTTATTTACCCTTCTATTATTAAAATAAAATTTACTAATAAAGATTTTAATTATAGCTACTATATTAATTGAAAAGGATATAATAGACATTTTACAAAATTTCTTAATTTGTGTGCTCAAACCTAAAACATCCTATAATTATTAATAGAGGGAGTATATATATATATATTATCTTTTTCTCTGAACAAAAATAATAAGATATGATATACCTACAAATGATTTCATTGAAAAAGCTTCACCAACTTGTTAATATCGTAAATAAATCAGAGATATCAGTTCAAATTAAGCATATTATATTCTAAAATAATTTCATTAACTACCATTTCATAGGTTATATGAGATTGTTTTAATACAACTGTGTTTTTTTTTTGGACTGCAACTTAACCATATTAAAGAAATTAATCCGTGATATGTATCTCTATACTCTCATAGAAACCAAAAGAAAATCAAAATCTTTTAATCAAATATGTTTGTTACTAATAACCGAAAAAAAAAACATTGTAGAGAAGAATCTACTTTACGCTGAGAGGAAACGAAAGATAGATTGTTGAAAGCTATAATTGTCTCTGGAGATCACCTGAACCACCATCTCTGAACCGCTGTAACCGGAGTATTCAAGAACGGAGCGTAACGTTGGATCATCGGATTCACAGTCCTCCCTATTTTACTCCATGTGCTCTGGTGGTAACCTGCTGTTACAGGTGCCTGATACATTAGCTTCAACAGCTGCAACCAAACCAAACCAAACACAAGATATCAGGTTTTGTTCTTTCTCAGTGGAGAAACCAAACCATTCGCAAGAAAAAAGCTTTATGTACCTGCCAGTACATGAATGTCTGTATAATGTTTCGTTGCCATCTGCAGCAAGTAAAATGTGATTTTGAATCGTTAAGCAAAATCGATATAAGCAAAGGTAGAAGTCTACATTCTAGTCATCATCGAAACATGAATTAAATTCATTTAAAGGGGTTTCTGTGCTACTCAGAGGATGAAAGAGCATACGAGAGTAGGGAGATGATGAGGAGGAAGCCAACGGCTATCTCAGCTTGTGATGAGAGGATATTGAGGGTAGTGGTGTTTGACTCCACCCACACACAAGGATCTTCCAAGTACTTTCTGATAACCAGGACCAGAGAAAGAGATAAGAAGCAGTAACAATCCAGCTACACATGGAACTGAATACTAAATCCAAAGCCACTAATCAGCTGCATGGAACTCTACCTGTATATGGTGGACCGGGCGAAGTTACGTCTCAAGAACTTAGCTACTTGTTCAAGTGCCCGACACAAGATGGGAATCAATGCAACTGCAACAAATTGATCAAGAGGTTAGTTACAGTAATGTATGTTATTCAAAGGAATTTAGTGTAAAGCTTTTTAATCAGTTCTTACACTTGAGAAAGAGATTTGACGTGACAAAAGTAAGGCAGTAGATGAAATAGATGAAATCCTTCGCTGCCACAATTGACTGAAGATAAACTTGCAGCCCCTGCATATTCCATGTCCTTGGCTTCTGCAGATAACAAAATTGTGACTCATAAGAAATGAAGTTAGGCATTGCATGATTTCTGGATAGAACCAATTGGAGATCAAAGGGCTTACTCCATAAAGGGAGTATAAGGAATAGAGAGATGAACACGCAGTTCCCATGAAAGATAGTCGATAAGCCCTATTTGAGAGGTTCTTTGGTACTAGAGGTAACACCGCCAGCACAGCTATAACAAAAACCTGCAGAATATGAAATGGATTATCGGACTCGGCGCAAGGGGTCAACAAAGTGTTAACAAAGAACTAAGATTTTTTTTTTCAGAATTGATTCTAGCAACAACATAGAACTGGAGTAGCCTTTTCAAACAAACTCTAAGTCTGCAGTTGGATGTCTAACGAGAAATTATGTTCAACAAAAATTCTATGAAGAATGAAGCACCAAGAACAAGAAGCTTCAAAACGAAACATTATCTTACCCAAGCATTGACAGAAAATTGAATTGTCTGCTGATCCCACCGCACTGAACTTGGGTTTGCACCAGATGGCCCAGAGCTTCGAGGAACCGATCCTGAGCCACAAATTTTTATGAGTTTTAGTAGTAAGAAGAAAGCTCATCTCGTCAGAAACATAGGTCAGAAAAAGAAAAGTTCACCTGAGTTCCCTGAACGAGGGTTCTCATTTGCATTAGTAGACGCTGTTGAAGATGCAGATGTAGCAGATGGTCTAGCAGTTTGTGAAGATGAAGATGAAGTCGACATAGGCTCCACAACAAAATCAGGATCCTACATTCAGAACACAAGGCCATGACAGTATCAGCGCCTATATACTAAACAACCAGACGAGTCAACGAGGTGGAAGCATCGAGATTTCCAGCAAAAGCCACTAATCAATATACGCTACATAGGATCTTAACACATGATATGCACAAGACCCAAAGACCATGAAATCAATAACCTGATCACAGTTTTCAATGTAAAAACTTTCACTCCGCTCAATACCCTAATCGATCATACATCAATATATGAGCAGCCCCGGAAAGAGATTCAAATCTAAATACTAAGAAATTAGCAGAGATAGCAGCAAAAAACCCCCCAATCGTAAAACCAAGCAATTGCACACACATTTAAAACCGAAGATTTAGAAATCCACATAAAACCCCTAAATCAGTAGCGCAGAAAACTCAAGTAAACGATGCAAGTAATGAAGAGTAAAGAAGCAGATTCAGGAGTGTTAACAAACAGAGGGAAGATAGTACGGACGATGAATCGTTGGTAGAACTTGCGCTTAAAATGCTCAACGACCTCAGGACGAGAAGCCTTTTGAGGAGGGATAAGGATATTGGACCAGTAATCCGCCCATCTAGCATCGTTATCATACTCGTAGGCTGCCGCCGCAATCTTCTTCAACCGCTGTGGATCTTCACCGCCTTCCGTCATCGTTTGAGATCGCTAAAACTTCTCTCTCTAGAAAAGATAATACTTTCCGCCGGCGAGATTCGACCTTTTCTACTTCTCTCGGTCCACTTTAGAGTAGGGGAGAATCTTTAAATACGACGTCGTTTACTTTACGAGTATATATTTTTTTAACTTTTACGAATAGTTATTTATTTTTTATTTTTTTAACTCGACACGAATAATTATTTAGTGGTTGATTTTTTGTTGCACTAGTGGATATTATTTTCATTATTATTTGTGTGTAAAAAAAATGAGTACATATAATATGTTGACTTTTTAAATGCTTACTTATATATTAAACCAAAGCAAACTAAATTATTAATATCGAAATCGTCTAAATGTGATAAAATTTAGTTATACAATATATTTTATTTTTATAAACTTGGAAAAATAAAAGAAAATAAGGTGGTGATTGGTTCACCCGCTACGAG
>KE150777.1:0-12952 GCA_000411095.1 Aethionema arabicum
TTTATTGGGTCATAAAGTCGTCACAAAATCGCACCGATCATCAGACACATGTTCATTACAGTTTCTAGAGATGAACTATGTTGTGAAATTTTTGGCTGGTGAGCGTTGAGCCGTGACGGCGCTAGTGAGTGGAGGGAGAGGGACGACAAGTCGAAACTCGACTCGAATAATATTTTTTTTTTAACAATTTCGAAAAATACTTTAGACAAAATGTAATTTCTGTTTATTCTAATAATTAATATATTTTCTGTTTTATTTTTGACTTTTTAAAATTTTATATCTAATTTTCGGTTTAATCCGGTTAGATTTTAGTATTTTGATTTTGAATAATCAAATCTAACATCGCTCGGTTTAGTATAGTCTTGATTTTCTTTGAGAAAAAAAAATTAAATAACTTTCTTTATAATTTTGTATAACTTTGGTAGAATTCAATTTTTAAAATACTAATAATTTTATAACCGAAATATTCAATTTCATTCATATTTATATATATATAAACACATTATAATTAAACAGAGCTAATATAAATTTCATTTTTAGATAAAATGACAGAAAATCTGTAACCTCCTTTACCTAATAAGTTCTTGTTACTGAAATTATGTGTTGCAATTTGAAGCTCTTTGAATCCAAATATTCTTAAGTTTCCTAATGAAACTTCCTCATGATTTTGATCTGATTACAACACAAAACAAGGTGAAATAAGTAATTTTTTGTGATAATTTGGTCAGAAATTTGATCAGAAAGATTAAAACCTTTAACATCAAAGAATGTATGTTGATTATGTCTTTGTCCCCACCAAAGAAACACTCCAAAAACAATAAAGATGAACGATATAACTGCGACGCTAGATCCAACTGCAATGGCCAGTTTGCGAGTTTTCGATCTACCAAGTAGTAAAAGAACTTTTTATCGAAAGCAAATTTGAGTTAGCTATCAGAGATTTACAAGAATTCTCTCAAGAATTGATGTTCTTGAGTTAGTTACCTTCGGTTTCATTCAAGTTCATGGACATTGGCATCAAGGTAGTTCCATTGCAGTCAGGTTCAGTGCATGTAGGACATATCAGAGGATTCCCAACAATGCTGAAATCAAAGAAATGTTGGGAAAAATATGAGCAAAAAATACCAAATAGTGGGAACAAAATAATAAAATGTTGAAACAATCTGAATAATTGTTTAAACAAAGGAAAGACAAAGATACAGAGAAAACATGTATGCTTAAAATGATTTCATTCTCTCATAATTAAAAGTGAAATAGAATCCATGATTTTATAAGAGAAAAAAATGTAACCCTCATGATCTCCTAATTATAATTCAAATTAAACTCTCAAAATTAACTCTCAAAATTAACTTTCAAAATTAACTCTCAAAATCAATGCTAAAGTTGTAACGGTCGAACGACACTTATTCTCAATTACTTCAAGTTTGAATCACAAACCAACACCCTCTCTTGATTCAAACTTGCACACTTCAAACCAACACAGATTTAGGAACTTCTTCTTTTGTGAATGCCATAAAGAGCCTAGGTTGCTCATCTTCTTCTTCAACAAATTTTGCATGTTTTTCTTCTTTTTGTTTCTTCCAACAATCACGTTGTATATGACCATATTTCCTGCAATAATGACACTGAATATTGCTCTTGTCACTACTTCTATTGTAGGACTCATCAAAATTATTTGAGTTATCATAATAACCCCTTCCACGGTCTTCTCCACGACCTCCAGATATGCCTGGTTCTCTATCGGCTTCAAAACTTTGCAATTTTCCTCACAGAATACTCTCTCTTCATCACGAAAGCTTTCACTTCATGTGTCTCAGCCGTCTTACCAAGACGATCTTCATGTCCTATTAACGAACTCATCATGGTGTCAAAATAATTTGAACTCATATCATTTGCCTCCATGATAGCACGAACAACATACTCAATTTTTTTAATTAAGCTTCTAAGAACTTTACTTACAACCGTTTTGTTTGTCAAAACTTCACCATATATACGATTTCATTTGGTTGACAATGGCTGAAACTCGTGCCAAATATTCTTGCATTGTCTCCCTCTCCTCCATCAAAAGCGTTTCAAATTGATGACGAAGATTTTGCAGCTTTATGGAGATTGCCTTTTTATATCCCATGTACTCCAACTTTATAATCTCCCATGCCTCATGAGAAGTATTCACCGCTGAGATCCTTGATAGGATGTTTTCATGAACACCTATTTGAATCAGAAACAAGGCTTGTGCATCCTTCTTACGATTCTCTCGCACCCCTTTAGTGGGTTGAGCAGGATTTGCATCTTCAAATCCATTTTGCACAATATCCCAAAGCTCTTTAAGATCTAAACATAGTCTTCATCTTAAGACTCCAAAGATGATATTTTTCACCTTTAAATACAGGAATCAAAACTTGGTTTGTTCCATTGCTGGCCATGTCTTTCTCTTTTTAACAAAAACGCAAAAGACAGCGAAACCTTGGGCTCTGATACCACAATTTTGGAAAAATATAAAATTTGCTGGCACAAAATACCAAACAGTGGGAACAAAATAATAAAATGTTGAAACAATCTGAATAATTGTTAAAACAGAGAAAAGACACAGACACGAACAGAGTAAACACTTATGATTAAAATGATTTCATTCTCTTATAATTAAAAGTGAAATACAAACCATGATTTTATAAGAGAAAACAAATGTAACCCCCCATGATCTCCTAATTATAATTCAAATTAAACTCTCAAAATCAATGCTAAAGTTGTAACGGTCGAATGTTAATTTTAAGTAAATATTTTACAAGTGGTCATTTTTCAATAAACTATGAAATAAAAGAAAATGAGAGAACTAACCATATTTGACCAAATTATGAGGTAGGTCAACCAAACCATTAGCGCCAGATGTTTCCTTTCATCAACAAAGTTAACAAGGTTAGGATCTCACATAGGTTTTGATGTTTCAAGCAAAACATGGAAAACACAATAACAACTTTGTCTCGTGACTTGGAGCCTGAACCGAGTGTCACTTATCTCCCTTTCACCCACAGCATTTGGGATACACAATTTATATATTCAAAACTCAAAATTCAAAAATCAATCCACACCACTTACAAATCTCAACTCAAAATAGTGGCAAAACAAGTGCAAAATAGATGAGGGGGACTAGCCAAACACTTGAAACTATAGTAATCAATAAAATTGAAACCCTATAACGTAAACCCAAAACCCAAAATCATAAACCCCAAACCCTAGATCTTAAGCACAAAAACCTAAAACCTTATAACCTGAAACGCTAAAACCAAAACTATAAAACCAGAAACACTAAATCCTAAACCATAAACCATAAACCCTAAACCATAAACCATAAAACATAAACCATAAACCCTAAATCCCTATACCCTAAACCTGAAACCCTCGTGACATATCATTCCCTAGATTGCTTTTTTCTAATAAAAACTTATAAGTTTCCAAACGTATACATACTACTATCCTATCAAAGAAGGGTCTTGAACATTCAGGCTATATACATCAAAATGATGTATTGTCTAAGTCATGCTTCTTAGGCTATTTATGTTGTTGTAACCTGTTTATCATTTCAGTAATATAATACTTCATCTTTTTATGATATAAGTTTTTTTTCACTTTAATACACACATACTAATAAAAATTTATAAAATTCAAAAATATATAATAAAATATTAACCATTTAAATAATATGGAAAAAGTAATATGTTTAACAAGTCTTATGACTTATGACGAAAATCAATCGATGAAGAACAAAAATATACAATAAAATAAGTAAATAATATAAATTATATATATCCTAAGTTTTTTTTTCGAATGTTTCCAAATAAAAACGTTTCCGTCGCATTTCAAAACTATAGAATTTTAGAAAACTCGTTTCCAAAATAGAGAATTTCAAGAAACGCGCTTCCATGCGCTTCCGTCGCGTTTCCATCACGTTTTTGTTTCTGAAACGTTTCCACACAAAAAAAAGTCTGATTAGAGTTTTCTTGCAACATAGATCCGAATAGGGAAAATGTTTTTCAAACAAACAATCATATTCTTTTGTCTTTTAATTTTATAAAATTGAAAGTGACATCGGAATTTGCATGGACAAAACTTTATATAGTATAAACTAAAACTACAAGAAAGAAGGTGGTTTGCATCGAGAGTTTGCGTCGTCCAAATGTCGATGCAAATTCACAAGGATTTTGCATCGGATTGGCATCGCGCAGCACGCACGATGCAACTTCGACACAAAATTGCATCGAAGACGGTCAATGCAAATCTTTTGCAGAGTTGCGTCGAGCTTGCGTCGTCTTCACGTCGAATCACGAGGCGACGCAAAGACCACACAACATTGCGTGTCATTTGTGTCATCTTCGCATCGAATACACTGTCGATGCAAAAACCGATGCAACATAACGTCGCCGAGGTCGACGCAAAGTGGTTTAAAAGTTATGTTCACATGTTTTGCATATTTTTGCCGACATGAGGTTGCGACTAATATGGACAATGCAAAACAAACGCAAAGCCTACCGACTTCCAACGCAAATACGATGCAAACTAGACGATATACGCAGACGACACAAAAGCGATGCAAAACTTACGATGCAAAGTCGATGCAAACGTGACGCAATTGGTCACAAAAATTCTATAAATACACCCCTCCTCTCATTTGATGAATACACCAAAACCAACACCACAAAAAAAAAATCAAATGCGAAACAAATACAAGACAATATCTTGGAAGAAATACTTAAACTCAACGTAAACACTGAGTATTTATATCAGTTCCTCCATGGAAGCTCTAATAAAAAGCTTTTCAAGAAGAATGTACCAATCGTGAGATACAAAGATGTTAAGTTAAACTTTATATCGACCGTGTCGCAAATGGAGAGCCTTTTGATGTGATTTTTGGCAAATCCGTTACTGGATTTTTCCTAAGGTATGTATGTGTATACTCTTGGTATATGTTGACTTGTGAAATATAATTCTAATGCTAAACCAATTTAGAATTTAACTAATTCCAATTTATTACAACTTATTTTAATTCAAATTTTTATTTAAAATCTATCATATTTATACTAAAAATGAATTAGTTTATTAATTTTATACTATAGAACTAATTATTAGTTAAATTATGTCGAATTTTAATTAAAAACTAAAATTAGTTTATATATATAGTATAAAAAACTTCTGCATGAGATATTTAAAAAAACTGTATGTTACAAAAATGTTATGGAACTTTTCTGTTGCAAATTTTAAATTTTGGAGTATTTGCAAAGCTGAGAATTTAAAACACCACAAAAAAAACTCAGCATTTTTTTACCATAACATTAAAATTTAAATACTCTCTCTACTATTTGTTTCATATTATTAGATGATTTCACTTTTCTATGTATTTTTGTTATTTTATTTTTTTTTGCCAATTTTACCCTTTTAATTATTACAAAAGAAGAAAAGAGAAAATAAAAATACCATAATCATTTTAAATATTAGAGATAAAAAATGTAGATTTATCTCTTATTAAAAATTGTGCATCAAGTAACTAAAATGTTTGCTGATACATAAGATATTTCCTTTTAACAAAAACTACTTTGAGGGCATAAGATTCTGCGCTGCCTTAAGATCCCTGCTTATGCACATGTAATTTCAACATATAAATAGTGAGTGTTACTATTTCTTAATAATTAATTCAATATTCTTAGGGGTTTAGGCACGTAGATGATGGTATTAAACAAGGAAAGACATTGAGTACGATGAGTGATTATGAACGACTCTTTCATGAATCAACATCTTAAACTCGACACGAGTCCTCATGAAGTGATATTGTGCACAGACACCAATTAAAGTATGTACTATCATTTGTTATGTGGTCTTGTTCAAAGAGATGACGTTGTTCTTGTAGCTGCCATCTTCGATTCTGTCTTAGTACAAGCAATCAAGTTTCTTGAAAATCACTAGAAGGAATTACGTAGTAATATCCGATCCGGCTATATAAGTGAATGGATCACTGATCTTGGATGCAAGAACTCAGTTTCGACGATTCTTGGAGCTCATAATCCTGAATGGGCATATTTTATTGAAAATGAATGCATCCATGAATCTTGGGAAGGTATAATTACAAGATTTTGGCCTAAAACCAAAGTTATTTGTGTCGTTGTTAAATATATTCCAACATTAGAGTTTTACTCTAATAAATTACCTCGTATTTCATTAATATATGGTTCTTCTGAAACTATTTTCGGAACAAATACCAATCATCTAAGCAAACCAGAAGATGTTTCCTACACATTTCTACCACACATTTCCTATTTCGAGTTCTTGTCTGTTAACGACGAAAACATTGGTGAAGTTTTTTATCTTGTGAATGTGAAGTTAGGATGTTACTATGAACCCGTCGTCACAAAGTACTAAGGTTAGTCCATTTTAAAAATATATATATATATATTATTCTTTAACTAATTAAAAATTTAATGGTTGTTATATGATTGTTTTGTTTTGGTAGGTTTACATAGATGTAAGGTAGGAGATATTTTACAAGTGACTAGATTTTATAATAATTAACGCTCCTCAATTCCGATTTGTACGTAGAAACAATGTTGTTCTAAGCGTTGATATGGAGACAACTGGAGAAGTAGATCTTTTAAAAGGGTTTAGTGTTGATGAACTTCACATGTTGTATTGATCTATCTACAGTTCCAGGTCACTATGCTCTATATTGGGAACTTTAAGCTAAAAGAGAGAAAGATAATATTGTTAAGCTTGAGGAAAAGGTAATGGTGGAATGTTGTTGTGTAAGCGATGAATCTTTTAACACTCTTTATAGAAAACTTAGAGGTGAAGTTGGATTGATTGGAGCTTTAGAGATAAGAGTTGTGGAAAAAGAAACATTTGATTCTTTCATAGGGTTTTTCATCTCGAAAGGTTCTTCAATAGCTCAATAGAAAACACTCATATGTGTTAAATCTCCTGAGGCTTTAGCAATTCTTGAAAACAGAGAAATTGCTCAGTTCTTCAGCGATAAATCTCCTCCTCTGGACACATAAGTTATGTAAAACAAAGGAGAAAGTTGAAGAAAATTAATTATATGATGAAGAAGAAGAAGTATTGTGAATTGATTTGATGAATCAAAAGTTGAAGAGCTTCTTTTATGTTAGTTGAATGTTTTGTTTTTGTTATATGTATATGAAACTGTACTATGCAATTCTAAGTAGAGTAAATTTTGTTGAATATTTAATTGATCGATCATGGGTAAAGAAAAATAAGAAAATGTAATTGTGGCGAAAGACCCACTGAATCTCTCACAAATATATAATCAATCAAATATTAATTCATACATATCGTGCATTAGAATAATACACACATGTAATATTTTATACACATATTTGTTATTAATATAATTTGTAGAATATTTTCTTTTTAGTTTTACGTTAAAAAAATATTACATATACAATTATTAACTTGAAATTTTAAATCATTTTAATAAATAAATAAATAAATAAATAATGTAAATAATATATACATCGGTATATAATACATATTTAATAAATATTAATATAAATTTGAGAATTTGTGTGAATTATACTTTCACACACTCTATTTTTNAATTCTCCCAATAAATTTTAGAATTATTTATCTAACCTCTTATTATATATTATTGATAAATACTTTTTTAGAGGTACCCTCAAATCAACCACTTATTTATAATCTACCCCATTGTAAATCAATTAAAAAATGGTTGCATACAAGAGTAAATTTGAAAATTAAAACTACACATTTATTCATTATTTATTTTTTAAATAAATATAATCTTATATAATATTATATTAGAATAAGAGAAATTACCTAAAATGCCCTAATTCAACCATTTTTTTGCAAATGTGCTCTTTTTGTGTGGTTTACCAATTATACCCTTGAGTCTATTGTTATGATATTTTTGCAAAAAAATGCTTGAATGAAAAAATTTTCTAAAAATAAATTATGCAAAATGCCCTAATTGAATACATTTTTCCAAATTTTTCATAAAGTGTGGGGGTATACCACTTATAATGTTGGGTATAATGTTAGGACATTTTTGCAAAAAATGCATGATTAGGATATTTTTGCAAAAGAGGTTTGAATAAGAGCATTTTTGCAATTCCCCCTTAGAATAAAGGAAAATATAATTATTATATTATATTAATACTATTTATTATATAAAGAGATAAATATAATTTCATATAATTTTATATAAATAAAAAATAATATAATTATTTATACGTAATATTATTTAACAGATATATATATATATAACCAAATATTATATATTTGTATATATGTAGGTAGAGGTTAGTATTATTATAAATAAAAATATTAAACGTATTAATATATATATTAATATTATTTATTATATAAAGATATTAACATAACCTCATATAATCTATGTAATTGTTCATATATTTCAGTTTTGATTTTTTAGATAAAATTGAAATGTATTATTATTATTTTAAAAATCAAAACCCTTAAAGTTTTCTCTAATTATAATAAATGTGTTATAAATAACAAACTCTAAAGAATTTTCTTAAAATCTATTATTTTTGTTTTCGACATTTATTTTTCTATGCTGGAAGTTTAATTTCTATTTTTGGAACAACAATACTAATCTATATTTTGATTATTTTTTTTAGGTACTTTTTGTAAAAAAAGCTCATCAAAAGATTTAAGGTACGTGATCTTTGTTTCCAACATTTTTTTTCTATGATTGAAATTTAATTACTATTTTTGAAACACAAATACTAATCTATGTTTTTATGATTTTTTCACGTACCTTTCATAAAAAAGATCACCAAAAGATATAAGATAAGTATTTTGTTTTTTAATCTTTTAATTTCTTATATTTAAAACATTATATTTTGCAAATTCTCATGTATTTTTTTGGTTTTGATTAACCATTATAATCATAAATTTTATAATATTTATTTAGTTTATTTTATAGAATGAAAATATAAATAATATTTAAATAATTTTACCACTATACTAAAAGAATTGTAACTAATTAAAATACATCGAATAATATCATAATAAACACATTAAACCATTTATTCAAAATAATCATATTTAAATAAAAATGAAATAAATAACATCATTTTAAATTTCATTTCATATCTAAATTTTTTAAATGTTTAAAGTTGAGGAATTACCTAAAATGCCCTAATTTAAGCTTTACAAATATGCCCTTTTTGTAGGGTTTACCATTTATACCCTTGAGTCTATTGTTATGATATTTTTGTAAAAAATGCTTGAATAAGAAAATTTGTAAAAATCAATTATGCAAAATGTACTAATTGAATACATTTTTTCAAATTTTTCATAAAGTGTGAGCGTATACCACTTATAATGTTGGGTATAGTGTTAGGGCATTTTTGTAAAAAATGCATGATTAGGATATTTTTGTAAAAAAGGCTTGAATGATGACATTTTTGCAATTCCCCCTCTAAAGTTTATATTGAAAATTAATTATATGTAGATATATATATTCGATATGCATTCTATATACAAAATTATTGTAAAATCAATGTATGTTTATATTATACAATTTTGTTTACATGCTTAAATTTTTAAAAACTATTTATTTTTATTTCCTATCATACAAATAAAATAAATAATATATGAGCATACGTATAGTTCACTTTACATCATAATTATATATAAAATTAGGGATCCTGGACACCAAACTATGCGATATTTGCGTGTTAGACACTATACCTTTTTTTTAGTTTTTTAAACACCAACCTTTCCAAATTTGGTGAAATAGACGCTCCTTTTAATATCCGTTAAACAGCCGTCTAAGAGTTAAAAAGATGAAACGCTGAGTTTCATTAAATCCCCAAAAAGACATTTTTCCCCGATTACAAACCCTAACTCGCGATTTTTGGGAAATCTCTCATCTCTCATCTCTGAAAAACTCATCTCTCCAATCAAAAACTGCGATGAGGTTATAAAGAAGAAGAAAAGAAGTAAGAAGAAGAAATCAGAGGTAAAAGGAGGAGAAGAAGATGAGCCAAGAAGCGAAATTGAAAAGCAGGCTGCTTTGAGAGATGGATTAGTTTTGAATGATTTCAATTCTAAAATGAAACCTCACGGAGTTTGTGTGTTTGTATCCTTTCACTTCGACGAGTAGTGCTACGCAGAGGAAGATTAAGCTGCAATTTGATGAGCTTGTTAAATGCAATAGTGCTAAAGGATTGATCTTAGCTCAGGTCAGCAGATTCTTTATTGCTTTTATTGACAAGTAGGAGAAACTAGGTTTATAGCTAGGCATTGGATTTAAGAATCTAGAACCCAACTCAAACTCAAATTGTACTAGCTAGGATTCTCTGAATTGCCTTGAGCAATAGCCTTTTTCAGCATCTTAAACCTCCGTGTGTTTTAGCTTGTACTGGATTGAAACGCTTAGATTCTTATGTCCTTTGTGTTCTTTCTCTCTGCAGGTTGGTAAGTGTTTAATTGAAGCCAAAAATGAATTACAACACAAGTGAGTCAACATTACCATGTTTTAGGATAAAAGCTGTTGGTTTCTATAGAACAAATTCTCCTATCTGATCACTATTCAGTGTTCTTTCTACATTGTGAGGATTCTAGCTTGTTTCTTGATCCATTAAATCATTGCTTTACTCAAGAAACTATGATTTAATTCACATAAGAAGAAGCTGCCTTGTGTTCTATGCGTACTTAAAGATGTGAGATGAGAGTTTTCCCAAATTCGCGAGTTAGGGTTTGTAATTGGGGAAAATTGTGTTTAAAATGTGTTTTTGGGATCTAATGAAACTCAGCGAGAGATGAGAGATTTGAGAGATGAGAGAAGAGAGATCAGAAATTTCCCAAAAATCGCGAGTTAGGGTTTGTAATTGGGGAAAAATGTGTTTTTGGGGATTTAATGAAACTCAACGTTTCATCTTTTTAACTCTCAGACGCCTGTTTAACGGATATTAACGAGAGGGTCCATTTCACCAAATTTGGAAAGGTTGGTGTTTAAAAAACTAAAAAAAAAAGTATAGTGTCTAACACGCGAATATCACATAGTTGGGTGTCCATTTCACCGCAATCCCATAAAATTATGTTGTTTACATAAGTTTATCAAAATATTTAATTTTATTTAAGAATAAAAAAATATTTTGTAAAATAAAATATATATTAAATTTGTAAAAAATTGATTACAATAAATCAATATATCTCTAGAATAAATAAACCAATATATATTGTTTTTATTTAAAGTTTTGGAAATAACTATTTTTTATATATCATTTAATTTTCTTAAAATTTCTTTATAAAATATTCCATTTATAATATATTCTTTTTAATTAGAAACTATAAGGGAGATTTGCAAAAATACCCTCATTCAAGTTTGTTTTTGCAAAAATGCCCTAATCATGCATTTTTTACAAAAATGCCCTAACATTATACCCAACATTATAAGTGGTATACCTTCATACTTTATGAAATATTTGCAAAAATGTATTCAATTAGGGCATTTTACATAATTGATCTTAGAAAATTTCTCCATTTAAGCATTTTTTGCAAAAATATCATAACAATAAACCCAAGGGTATAATTGGTAAACCCTAAAAAAAGGCACATTTGCAAAAAATGTTCGAATTATGGTATTTTAGGTAATTCCTCAAACTATAATATGCATCGATAAATTAAAAAAAAAACTAAAATCTTCAAATTCGAATTCAAATTATTAAAACTGCTTAAAACATTAATATATATATATTTTAAAATAGTTTATTTAACAAAAATACTTAAAACTCTCATCCGAATCAATTTTAAAATATATATATTAATAACAACAATTAATTGAAAAAAACAAATAACAACAAGTACTATTTATTTAAAACTAAATAATTTATTTATAAAATAATTTATATGTTAGATATTAATATTATATATAGGTATGTATATATAGGTTTCGACGTTCTGGTTAATCGAATAATTTCGTTTGTATTTTTTGGTTTTTGGGGTTTTTCGGGCTTCTAAAAATCGAACCACTTTGGTACAATTCAAAATTTTGGAGTGTCGCGTCTTTCAGATTTTAAAAAAGTCAAACCATTGGAGTAAAAAAATTTTATAGATCAGTTCAGGTACTAAATAAAATTCTAGCATGAAATTACTTTTTGTGAATAAATCATAAAATTATGGTATGAAATTGTTAAAAAATCAAATCGAATTAACTCACATGTTTTTTTTATAAATAAAATAAGTAATAAATTTATTTTTCTGCTAAATATGATCGAATAAATTTAGGATTTTTTGGGTTATTTAGATTCAGTTTAGGTTAAACCGAAACCCAAACTAAAAAATAGAATCGTTCGGATTTTATTATTTTTCATGTATGTATCTCATATATTTCATGCTGTAATTTATTTAAAATATTATATATTACTCTGAACAAAAATAAAAAACGTTTAACATCAAAATCATACAAAATATTTACCTGCACATAGTGCGGATAAATTTCTAGTTCATACATAAGTGGTCTCTTTCATATTTAAAATTCTTAAAATTGATTGTTTAATCGTGTACCTCTTTTTATCATAATATTCCCTGCATATATATAATATAAAGTTATTAAATAGATTAACTCAAATTTTGTTTCGTATTTTATGAAAATTAATATAAAAGAGACAAAAAAAGCAATAATAACTAAATTATTTGTTGTATAGTCTAAAATTTGATTGCACCGAAAACACATTTTTTTAATTAGAATTAATGTCAGATTATATTTTAATAAATATGGATAGTTGCATAATGATAAAGACAAATGGGGAATTGTCAAAAGTGCTATATTTTCATTTTTAGTATCCTTCCTTCCCTTCCAAATGAATGAACCATAATACCCTTGTTTACATACAGTTTACATACGGTTACATACAGTTTACATACGGTTTACATACGGTTTACATACAGTTTACATACGGTT
>KE150780.1:14287-26152 GCA_000411095.1 Aethionema arabicum
ATCATGATATTTTCACTAATCTTAGAACTTTAGAGTTTTGGTAGATGTAATGATTTGAGTTCCCGATTTTCTTTCAAAATAAAATACTTTTTAAGGAAAAAGTTATGGAATTCAATATAGTGAGGTTAATAAAATTGAAGTCAAAATTTTGTGAGATCATCACATATGGTCCAAATCAAAAGGTGTAACGATATATAGTTGGGGTTTCTTTAGGGTTGTTTCGGTAATGTTGACCAGAATTATAAAAAACGGGTTTTAGTTTGACCTGGTTTAATTTGTGAGAAAAAAACTCATTAAAAATAATGACCCGTTATGCAATTTGCAAAAAAAAGTAGTCAGCCCATCGGGCTTTTGGGCGCCTTGCGGGTTAAACCAGTTTCTTTAATAGAAACAAAACCAGTTTTAAGAATTCTATCTTTTCAGATTATCCCAAAAACAAAACTTTTTTTTATTTTTAACTAAATAATAGAACGCTAAGCAAGGTAGTCAAGTTGGTAAGTGACAATTCCCTCAGAGTCTCTGACACCTTGGATTCAAATTCACCAAACAAAAGAATATCGCATTTGATTTATGTTTCAACTAATGGGATCGGCTTGTTGCTCATACAGTTAATGAGATCGGCTTGTGGTCCATAGATGTAAAAAAACTAAATACGAGAACCTTGGTTAGGTATTATAAAACTAAGAAGCAAAGTTGTTTCTAATTACCCATATTTGATTGCTTTATTGGTCTAGAAGTATTGCAAAATCACCTTAGTTTCTCGAGAGATTTGGGTTCAAGTCACATGTATGAGGATGAATGATTCACGTTTTCGCTATTTGGGAAGTATTATCATAGGTTGGTCTGACGGAGAGACTACGACATAAGTCCATGGAGACTGCATTCTTGCTATTGTGTGGGAGCGACACCTTTCAACACATTGTCAATTTGCCGAAATGTCTGAAACTCTTGCAATTCTAAGCGTATTCAAGAATCGCTAGATCTTGTGTCGAAGACAAGAGATTGAGAAAGAGCAGAAAGAAGAGAGTACAAGCAATTTACGAGTTTGTGATTCAATGTGAATCTCTACGTTTCAGCCAACATAAATACTAGCAATTCACTAAGCTATAGTCTGTTTACAGTGTTCTCTCTTAGGTCACCAACAAAACTCTGCAAATGAGAAGTGAGATACAATTTAGAGGAAGAAGAAAGATGTTGAAGATAACGTCTTCAACGACTAACATAAAACATAACAAATCTGTTTCTAACAACAAACCCGCCAAATCAACTAGAGTCTCCTTCTGGTACTCAAACCCTTTCATTCCTTTAAGTATTAGTCATGGTTCTCATTATCTAAATTATCATGAATGTACCCTTCTGAATTACCATATGTATTGGCTTTCTCAGTTTCTCCACCTGAATCAACATCTTCTTTAGTGGTAGAATTCTGATTAACAGATATTTTCGTATATATGTTATACTTAGTCCCTGTGTTTTCCTTTGTACTCCGCAATCCATCAAATTTTGATTCTTGATCTTGATCTTTATACATGGTACCTTCTTTAAACACTACGTTCCTACTAATCACACATTGCTTTTGATCAAGTAACCACACTCTGTAGCCTTTAACTCCCTGAGGATATCCAATGAAAACTCATTTCAGTGCCCTTGGTTTAAGCTTACCTTGATCAATATGTACATAAGGCATTGAACCAAATGTCCTCAGATGTTTATATCCTGGTGTTCTTGTTAGCCAATTTTCTTTTGGAATCTTTTTATCAATAGCTAATGATGGACTTCAATCTATTACATATGTAGCAGTTGCTGCCGCTTCTACCCAAAACCGTTCTTTTAAACCAGATTGGTCTAGCATACATCTAACCTTCTCCATTATAGTCCTGTTCATTCTTTCTGCCACTCCATTTTGTTGGGGTGTGTAGGTGCAAGTACGGTGTCTTTCAATCCCATGGTCTCTGTAGAATTGATCAAATTCTGAGTTACAAAACTCCAGCCCATTGTCAGTCCTTAAGCATTTTGCCTTCTGATTTACTTGGTTTTCTACAATAACCTTCCATTCACGTAACTTGTTGAATGTTTTGTCCTTAGTCTTGATGAAATATAACCACACTTTTCTTGAATGATGATCAATAATAGAAAGAAAGTATTGATTTCTTGAGATTGATGGTTGTACATTCGGTGATCCCCATTGATCAACATGAACATACCCAAAAACAGTTTATCTAATGTGTTTCCCAATATTGAAACTTGCTCTCTTGGTCTTTCCTAATATAAGATCCGAGGGGATAGATCTTGAAGACGGCTCAAGAGCAAGCAGCTGGCCGAAGGGCACTCTCTACTTGGTTCTGAACTGTCAGCGGATGGAGATTAAATAACTGGCCAGAGAGCTCTCTTTGTTAAATCCAAGAGATGGAACGAAATGGAGTGAAGAGACGGCACACAACCTATGGTAAGGCTTGTGATAAGTTGGATGAACTCGAAAAGCAAGGGGAAACCGCACAAGCTTTGGAGTCCGCCTAAACAAACTTATGTGAAAGAACTCTCGATTTTATTCATTAGGTTAACTTGTCGTTACAATGAGAAACTAAGTGAGCTTATATAGGCTCATGAAAGACGATATTCTAACAATCAAGGAAAACATTAAACAAGGAAAGAAACTATCCCAAAGATGTGGTCTTGATATTCTAGCCGTTGGAACTTGATTGTGTTGGCCACATATGGAAACTTGTGATGAGGCTTGATTCTTGAGAGCTTGGGTGTGAAGATGTGATGTCTTGGGATTGTCTAGGTTCATTGTATCCGTGCCCATGTTGTTGTAGTTTGAAGGATATAGCCGTTGGGGAGTTATGATGCCTAGTGTGAATGCGGTCATATAAAGAAAGTGGAGTATCAATAAGATCCGTCTGATCCTGTGGTTGTTGGTGCATGGAAAGATGATAGCTGGCTTTCCTGGACGGTTTGATGTATCTTCTGGAAGCTTAGATGTCTCTCCTGGTCGCCAAAGTTTAGTTTGCAAGTGTTCGATCCCGTGAGCCTCCAAATAAGGCAAGTGGAGAATCACTTGGTTTAAAAATTGAATAACTTTTCAAACTAAACCGGCTATTGACATGATTCCAATTTGAGGAGCTTCCTCGTTGAGTCCAGATTTCATAACAAGTCGGTTTGTATTCTGAAGCCTTCTGGTTTGATCGTAAACTTCCAATTAGCATGCCGGGGTCCAAATCGGGAAGGATCGTAAGCTCTGGATTTGTCCAACTTGTAAACTTCATAACTCTTTGGTACAAGCTCTGATTGGACTTAATCCACTTCGAAGTCTTCCTCTGAGAGTTGTGAATCCAAATAAATTAGAATTGGTCCTTGGTTCGTCCTGGTTCGGGAGACATGGCTCAATAAGTGATCGCATATCTCTGTCGCGTTCATTGAAGAGCTTCTTCATGTGAACTCCTTTTTGATTGATCCTTCTTCGAGATGAACTCTGGATTTATTGAGTAAAGTCTCCAAATGTTATCTGAGCTTTGTTGGTTGATCTTGGTCTCCATTTGAACTGAGCTCAGGTCGCATGTCTCCTTAGCTCTCTTCGGGTTCATGCTTTCCTCTTCGGAGCTCTTGTTTCTGGGTGCCTTGGTTGATATAGAATTGATGTCCATATCATTTTCCCTTACACAATCTTCACAGAATGTCATTGCACCAATGTCCTTCTGCCCTAGTATTCATTTTGTCACTAGAATTTTTAAGTTCTGTTCACGTAGATGTCCTAACCTGTTATGCCAAAGCGTAGAAGTAGTTTGAGTTTTTGCGTTGTGTACTTCATCCACTGATGTATTCCCATCTAGTATGTAGAGTCCATTTTGTAAGAATCCTTGAAGTTCCATCTTTCCTTCCATGTAAAATGTGAGTTTTCCATCACCTTCTATGTGTGTATATCCTAGACCATCCAATGTTTCTGGGGATATGAGATTTCTTCTAAGATTTGGCATATACCTCATATTGTTCATGACTTGAATTGTTCTCCCATTCGTGTTGATTTTTATTGAACCAATACCCTGAGTCTCAACTTTGTGATCATCACCAAGTAGAATCTGTGTAGTCCTAGTTTTTACAAAAGTATGAAACCAGTCTCTTCTTGATGTCATATGATAAGTACACTGTAGATCTATTACCCATTAGTCATTTGGATCTCATTCTGTGACATTCAAAGCATATGAAACCTGCAATTCATCTTCTATAACTGTTGCTACACCTTTCTCTTTAGTCTCTAATTTGCTTTTTCTGGCATAACATTCTTTCTTAGTGTGACCTTCCTTCTTGCAGAACCAACAACCTTTGATCCAGATTGTGACTTGTTATTTGATTTATCTTTTGAATCATCTTTACTCTCAGGTTTTTCTAGGAACCACCAAACCACCTGTCTGATTTCCTTTGTTTTTAGAGAATTCTTGCTCTCTTGATTTTCCTAAAGAAATCACCTCTTCAAAAGTAATTAATTCTTTCCATACTTTAGTGTTGTCTTTACTAAATCGAATTTGGATGGAAGTGAGCTCAATAACAGAATTGCTTGAACTTCATCTGAAACCTCAATCCCCAAATTGTTTAAATCTGCAACGATTTTAAGAAATTCGTCTATGTTTTCATCTATAGTTTTTGAATCTTGCATCTGAAATATTCGATTAGGTAAAAATTTAGAAAGATACAATATGTCCAATGTGCTCCATATTGATGCTGATGTTTGACAGTTGATGATTTTTTCTGAGTATCTGATCTCCAACATTCATGATGATCAGATTCATAGCTTTTTCTGATTTTTCTTTCTTTTCTGGATCAATTACAGTCTTAGCCGGTGGTAAAACACCAACATCACCATCATTGGCTGCCACAACTTCTATCGATGGTGGAGAAGGATCGTATTCCAATGTCTCATCTGTTAGTATTTGTTTCAATCTTGAAACCCCAAGATTCGCCATAATACAAGCTTTCCACGGTGAGAAATCTCCCTTGCCGTCAAATCTTTCAACCTCAATCCTAGTTATCGACATCGCTCCTAACCTTCGCTTTGATACCACTTCTTGCAATTCTGAGCGGAATCAATAATCGTCAGATCTTGTGTCTAAGACAAGAGATTGAGAATGAGCAGAAAGAAGAGAAGCCTAGCGATTTACGAGTTCGAGATTCAATCTGAATCTCTACGTTTCGACCATCAGAAAGAGTAGCAATTCACTAAGCTATATTCTATTTACAGTGTTCTCTCTCAACTCACCAACAGAACTCTGCAAATGAGAAGCGATACCTAATTTAAAGGAGGAAGAAAGACGTTGAAGATAACGTCTTCAAGGACTAACAGAAAACAGAACAAATCTATTTCTAACAACAACCCGCCAAATCAACTAGAGTCTCCTTCTTGTACTCAAAACCCTCTCATTCATTTAGAGTATTAGTCATGAGTTTCATTAAACCATTAAACCAACCCGAGTTTAGTTGTAATTATATCAACATAAACTCTAAACTTATATATAAAAAAAGACTTGTGGTTGATCACAGATTCACAACATAAATACAATAAACACACACACATAGACAATGTAAGAAGAAGATGAATTCGGAGACAAACACACTAATTCCTAGTTTTTCTTTCACGTTGGGAAGAAAACCAAGATAATGAAGACGACAAAAAAGAACGAAGAAGACGATGTCCCCTAAAATCTAATGAATTCCCCTTGCCTTAACAAAACAATGACATTATATAGCCTTAACAAAACAATGACATTATATAGCCTTAGTGACTACATAGAACATGCTAGTATTAAGGAGCCTAAAAACTGTTAAAATCTCTGAAGATATTTGATTTGCTAGAATTAATGCACATAATTGGTATTAACAAATATGCTAGAATTAGGAAACAAAATATCTATGAAGATCTTTGATTTCTATCACCCTCCTACAATCACATCGGCGGGGGAACAAATGGTAAGGCTAGAGCAAAATTCATTATGACGTGACGTCAGCGAGCCTTTTGTAAAGATGTCAGCATATTGGAGAGAGGTTGGGACATAAAGAACTGTAACTTCACCAAGCGCCACTTTGTCTTTAACATAATGGATATTGATTTCAATATGTTTAGTGTGTTGATGTTTGAACGCGTTGGTTGAAAGATACACCGAGTTGATGTTGTCACAGTAAATGGTAGAGGCGGTCGAGATTGGACCGTGAAGCTCGAATTTTTGATTGTGAATCCAAGTTAGCCAAACAACAATGCTCGCTATAACTTTTTATTCAACTTTGTAGCTCGAACAAGAGGGTGTTGGATGTCATTTGGCCTGGCCGACCAAGAAGTAGATATGGATCGAGGAAAACACAATACCATGATGTTGAACAGTGAGTATCCTGGCAGCCGACCCAATATGTATCGGAATAAGCTCTTAGACTATCCTTTTAAAATATAAGATTGTTCGCTTAAGAGCCTAAAGACGAGATTGATGCAGAGAACGCATATAGATGCAAATGTGGTATACATCATAAGAAATATTAGATCTCTTGAAAGTTAAGTATTGGATTGCGCCTACAAGACGACTATAGAATGTAGGATCGAAAATCAACTCACCATCATCGATAAAGAACTTGACTCTGAGGTCCATAGGACTAGCAAGGGGATTGCAATCGATCATACTAGCTCGAACCATGATGTCTTGCGTATAAAGAGTTTGACTTAAGAAAATACTTTTGGAATGAAATCCACACTAAGCCCAAGAAAATGACGAAACTTTCCCAAATATGTCATCGAAATGTTATGTTGGGTTTGTTGATTATCTTGCGAAGTAGATTTGATGATGCCTTCAAAAGGATATCATTAACATAGAGAAGGAGGTATGCATAATCGTTTCATTGCTTAAAAATAAACAAAGGCAAATCTGTTTTGCTGGAAAAACTCCATCACTTTAAGAAATTAGAAAAGGTGGAGTGTCAAGCACGCGGTGCTTGTTTTAATCCGTAAATTGCTTTATTCGACTTGCACACGTAATTGAGATAGTTGTTGTCAACAAGTACCGGTAATTGATGCATATACATAATTTCTTCTAGATCACCTTATAGAAACGCGTTTTTGACATCAAGTTGATGAATAAACCACTGCAACACAACTACAACATTAATAACTGTACGTATCGTGGCCTGTTTGACAACCGAACTAAAAGTTTTTATGTAAAATGCACTCCTTCCTCATGCGATTCTCCATTGGCAACTAGTTGTACTTTGTCACGAGTTAACACCCAATCAACAATAAATTTGTGTTTAGACAACCACATGGAGCATACAATATTGGTATTAGGTGGTTGAGGTACCAAAGTCCAAGTATTAGTCTTAATCATAGCACCAATATCTCCAATCATTATGGGATTCCAGTCAGGGTCGTTCAAGGCCGGAGCATGACTTTTTAGAATTGGTTATTTGGTTTTGGCTAAGAGTGAGACAGAAAAATATATTTTTATCATGAGATGACTCTCGTGAGATGAAAACTTAATTAAAAAAAATAGAGAGAATTCCTTCAACAGAAGTCTAAAATTCACTGAAGAAAACCTTGTTATGAAAAAATAACGAAAAATATATTTTTATCCTTAAATCTAGGTCAAAATCGCATGCAAAAATAGTTTTCTTTTTCTCCTGTGCAATGTGCACTAACTGGTCGTAGGGGTGGATCGACCAATCAGAGTCAAATTTTCTAATTCTTCTTTATTCAATCACGCCTGACCGGCCCAAGGTTGAGCGGACGATCTTTTTTAGCTCTCACACTTTTGCCTTAGGAGGCAAACGATCTGTTTGATATGGACCGGTCAACGTGATTTCTTCACACCATTTCTGCTCTTGTTTAACCGACTAGTTATGTTTAATGCTTGAATTAGCTTGATCACCTAGTTCATGATATTATGTGAAACTAGATTGCCAGAGGCTCATAGGTTAACTAGAACACCATTAGCATGAGCGATTTGAGCATGAGGGTAACGAGAGTTGGTTCTGCTTGATCGTTGACATATCAATCTAGTTCGATTTAATGCTTTCTAATAAGTTTAGATCTCAACGAGAGTTGTGTACTTCTGGCTTATTTAGAATAGAGATCGCGATCACTGCCCGAGAGGGAGCCGGTCTACTTTTATGTTTGAGTCTAGGTTGTTTTAACTATGCGTGAATAGATGTTTACCTAATCATTGCATAACCTAATGAATTCCCTAATGTCTAGCGCCTTAGTTTATTGATTTTCTTTAGTTTAAGTTTTGTTTTCTTATAGTTATTTGCATCGTGACACACATTCACTTAGTTTATTGTCTTAGCTTAATTTGATCTTTTAAAAAACCTACTGTTTAACCACCAAGTCTTCAGAAGATTCGACTGTTAACTACTACATCTACCCCTGTTGATAGGTAGTCGAATTTTTATCTTGACCAAGGTCTGCACGTTATTTTGCCTTGAATCAATTTTGGCGCTGTTGTCGGGGACTTGATTTAAAAAATTGGGTAAAAGGAACTTCCACTCCGAGACTTGTAAGTCGTGAGGGCCGGTTTTACCTAGAGGTTAAGATGGATTGCTTTATGTTTTGCGTAATATATATGAGTGATATATTAACTATTGGCATGCTAAATGTTTTGGAGTTTTCTTGCTTGGAATAAGTTTCTATGAATCTATGCATGAACCCATTTTTTAGCTATGTTTAAAATTGTGTTGTGATATTTTTTATGCTAGTTTAAATTCTCGAATTTAACTAGATTTTTACAAAAATTTATGAATGAACCCACCTAGATGTAGGATGATGAACTTGCATGTGATTGTGATGAGCATTGAGCCAAGATTTTTAATGAGATATGAACCCGAGAATTGCATGCAACATGTTTTAAACTTTTTAATGTTTCTATTTTGTATCTTTAAGGCTTATTATGATTTGTTTACGCCTCTTGCTTATGCTTAAGCTATTTAGGAAGTTTCTACCTTAAGATATCGATGTAGATTCATGTGTGTTGAAAGTTGGTTATGAAACTAATTGTAAGTTATCTATTTTGTAGATGCCTAGAGTGAAGCAATGTACGGACAAAAAAGCTAGTACAAGTCGCAAGAAGAAACAAACTGATGCAAATACCATATATCCATGGCCACGAAAAGACAATGAACCATTCAAAGGAGAGGAGATCAACGGGGAAGAACACCCTAGTCTTTCTACCTATTATGCACTAGGAACAAGGAGCGTAAGAGATCTTTGGGGACCAAGAGAAGCCATGATTTACACTGGTTGGCTTAAGGTTGCTATAGGCCTTCTTGTTTTATATGCCACATCACCCTCCAAAGGCTAGTAATAACGAAGCAGTGAAAAACATTTAGAAGCAAATTGGGATGAGAACCATCGCTACCCAACACTATCCACTTTATCTGAAGTTGGTTCGCCAATTCTTTGCATCAATTGAGATGGGGCGAGTTTCCTCCACAAGGGTTGGACATGCCGCTAATTACCACATCTACTTTATCATAAGAGGTAGACGGTATAGGTGCACGATTCCTCAAATATGCTTTATCTATGGGTTTGATGAGACACGGTGGCAAATCACCTTACCATCCGGTTTCCATGAGCCTGTTTGGAACACTATAGGTTCATCCGCCCCTAATGCAAAGGAACGCAAGATATCACAGATTCGAAACCCTGTAGTAAGGATCGTAGCAAAGATCCTAGGAAGTTTATTTTTCGGTAGGGAAGAAGTTAGTGCAATTAATCTTCTCGAGATGACACTTATTCATTACGGATTGCAAGACTCAGTTTATCCTCTCTATGGTGAAGCTTTAGCTGCTATTCCTCCAATCTTAGAAACAAATATTGGTTATCTATTTGCTGAGAATTTGGTTTCGAGGAAAGTGAGAGCATTAAGAGTAGAAAAGTTCAAAGAAGACTTTATGGATAATATATTGACACCTATATTTGAAGCTTGTCGTATAAACTTATCAAATGAGACAAGAGAAGACACAACCTTGATTATGGATAGCTCTCCTTTACGAAGTGTTCACATCTTACATGGGGATGACTTTACTTACGAATACAAGGATCGCAATGGTGATACTCGTTTTTGCCAACTCCCTTTAGCCGACTTTGCAATACCAACTTCTATATCATCTCTAGATTTTGAGATACAACCTCAGGCCACTGATGACCAAGCACGGCATATCCGAAGTATGAATCAAGCTCCAAGAGCTAAGCCATGTCTTTCATCAGCGTCCAACCGCACACCATCAACTAGAGAAGAACACCTCTCTGATTCTGATGAGTATCCTTTTCAATCGGTTCCAATTTCTGAAGGTGCTTCGGAGATGATGTAGGTATATTTAACCAATAGGGCAATTGAAGAATGACTTTTGATGAGTATTAGGAGACACATCCACTCTTGGATAAGTCGATGTACGTGTGGGCCATCGCGAGCTAGATCACAGCCAAGCACCAAAATGACCAACATCAAGGTAAAAAGGACGATGGAGACTCATCGTAAAGATGAGAGACGCTGAGTCGTAGCTTCCTAAGCACACATCCGACCCCCATTTCTAGTACACACCTTCTACCCATTATCTTTCCTTTATTTTATTTTGCTGTTTTATTTACATTTTAGGTAGCAACATATTTAGCTCTTGCCTGGATCCCATCACACACGATGCGCTTTTCTTTATTTTCTGCGAATTTTTTTTTCTTTTTCAGATATCCAATTCGAGTCTACATTACCTAGACAAGGTAATGTCACTAATTATGGAGACACTGATTACATTCCTCTCATGACTTGCTGGAATTTAGACCTAATTTACACTTTTGATATGCGCTTTTATGAACCTTGGAATCTGCATGAACTGAACTTTTTATGTAGGAATCGCCAAGTTAAAGGGCTAGTAGGCCTTATTGATCATGTTATGATAACATGTTTAACTAGAACCCGTACTAAACTAAATTCAAACTTAGAAATCCAGACTTGATTGGTGATGATTTTGCTTTGACGCATGCATGGATTTACTTTCTGCCCTTTTATCATGCTTTTTCATTTGATATCTACCCTATTTTTAAAACCCTTTAGCCCCCAATGCTTTTGACCACTTTTGTTTCCATGTGTGAGGCCTTTTTCAGGAACATATGAAGTTTACGAATGATGGTAAGTCTAGGGCGACGGTTTTTAACTTCTATTGAGTGTTAGTCACATTGGCTAATGGGCGATGAAGTTAAGGATTGAGAAAAGTTACTAAAAAAGAAGTAGATGATTTGAAAGATAAGGAAAGGATTGAATGAAACCTAGTGAATGATGAGATCGCCATAATAGCGAAGCTTTTTTCGTTTATGCCTAAAGCTAGTAGCCTCGAAAAAAATCGAAAAAAAGAAAAATAAAAGGGAAACAAAAATTGCGTCTAAGGATTAATGTATATAGGGAATTCCCACTGAGGAATAAAGACTAATAAAGAAGGTTCAATAGTGCAATATAGATGGAGTTACATATCAATATCAAACGATTCAAACCTAAGAGACAACAAGATTGATAGATAATCACATTTGAAGAAAGATAAACGATTTGGAGTCAACATATGGAAGTCATGACCCTACACACCAAGTGCCCTTTTTCCGTGACTTGCAAACAAATGAATTTCTAATTTCTACTTTTAGCCTTTGATTTGCTTGAGGACAAGCAAAAATTTAAGTTTGGGAGAATTGAGATAAACTTGATTTTGGCTTCTTTTATGAATTTTTTTGGATAGTATTTATTTGTTTTCTTATATGTTTTTGTAGGTTTGAAGGTTTTATAACATCAAAATGAGTCTAAGACACTTGGATTGCAAAAATGGGCAAAAAGAGAAGAAATGGAGGTTTAAACCGTAAAA
>KE150780.1:30572-46593 GCA_000411095.1 Aethionema arabicum
CAATGCTTATTTCGGTCGTTAAGGTGTTCTAGGCTAGTTCATTAGGTGAATAATGAATAGCTTTAGGATAATTAATCGAACCGGACCCAATTGGAAGCTGGCTACGGGCCAGGGACGTGCAGGTTGCGACCGCGGGTTATAGACCCGGGAACGGGCTTCACAGGTAGCCCCCATCTAAGTCCCCGAAGGGCTTTGGCCAACCAATCCGTCTTTGGGTTTAGAACAATCCCTCTTGGTCGTTCTACCCGAATCTGTGCACAAACCGAATATTGTTCCTTATCCCGGGTTAAGTACCTCGCGTTCATCAACGATCCGAGTATCGGTCCAAGATCAGGTTGTCCAACCCATTCACCGTATTTTGCTCACGTTTACTTGTTTCCGCCACACCCGCACTTGCCCTAACGAACAACACGGTTCAGCATAGTATACCCGAGGTTCCCCGTAATCCGGATGCTTTTCCTAGCATTACCCGCGATACTTCGGACAGAATGCTCGTTCACTCGCCCCATGTTCTCGGCCCCTGGTGTGGTTTGTTTCGGAAATCACCCTAGATCCACCCTTGGGACATTCTGCCCTTGGTTCACCAAATACACCCTTGGTTCACCAAATACACCCTTGGTTCCACTCATCCGTTGGTTCTCCAACCTTTCTCTCCGGATTTTGGCAGAGTTTCGGGTGTTTATTTTGTGATATCACACTAAGGCCTAAAAGCCTTTTATTTATAGGCTTGGGCGGTTGCAACCGTTCCCAATCGCATCCCTTCGTGTATTCTTCCCCTTTTTCCAAGTGTCCTCATGAAAGGGTACACTTAACCGTTCACACCCGTTCGCTGGTAACTGTTCTTGGATACCGTTCAACACACCCGTTCCAGGCAACCATTCCATGCAACCTTTCAGTTCCAACCGCCCAACTAGTGTTCCAGTCCAGTGAGTTAGATCAGTCCACCCAGTTGGACCCAAGCTGGGTCAGTCTACCCAGCTGAACCCGAGCTGGGTCAGTCCACCGAGCTGAACCCAAGCTGGTGTGGACTTAGCTCAAATAGTCTCGAGCTAGCCAGCTCCTTGGTATGACACGGTAGCTTCGGGTCAGCTCATTCTCAGTTGCGTTGAGCTATCCCAAGTTCACCAAAACACGTTGTGGTCCCCTTTTATCTGTTTTACGGACTTAAGGCAACCTTTAACCCGAACCTTTGGACCACCTGACCATTCCCAGGTTCGTGGGCGTTACAATAAGCTTTCTAGAAGATTTTATCTAAAGATCATCTAGAAGATTGTCTAAGAAGATTACCCTTAAAGAAAAGAGAGAATCGATCTAAATCTTTCCAAGATTGATCTTTATCTCAAAGTGATTCTAATTTTTGAATGTTGGTGGAGCCACACGTTTTTAAACACTTGGTGGACCCATACGATTTTAGAAGCCCAAGACAAGAGTCTGAGATTTTTACTTTCTTTCTTATTTTTGAATTCAATTCTTATTTTTGTTCATCTGTGGTTTGGTTTGGTTTGGTGAGGTGGAGAAGATTGTTTTGCAACGCTATTTGAAGCTTTCACGTTTACTTTTGGGAGAAGATTTCTAAACCCTGATCTCATTTGTTTTTATTTAGTTTTATGTTTTGCATGATTTATTCAAGTACTTTCATTATGTTCGATTCAACTATGCATGAGTAGTTAGATAATTAGACTTAGGGGTTTCTATGGGATTGTAATCGATTAGGTTAAACACAAATAGGCAATATTCTTAGTTCCTTCATCTAATGTTATGTTTAATGCTTGCATTAGCTTGATCACCTAGTTCATGATAATAGGTTAACTAGATTGCGAGAAGCTCGTAAGTTAACTAGAACCCCATTAGCATGAGCGATTTGAGCATGAGCGCAATGAGATTTGGTTTTGCTTTATCATTGACATATCAATCCAATTCAATTTAATGCTTTATAATAAGTTTAGATCGCAACGAGAGTTGTGTACCCCTGGCTTATTTAGAATAGAGATCACAATGCCTGATAGGGAGCCGATACTTTTATGTTTGAGTCTAGGTTGTTTTAACTGTGCTTGACTAGATGTTTACCTAATGATTGCATGACCTAATGAATTTCCTAATGTCTAGCGCCTTAGTTTATGGATTTTCTTTAGTCTAAGTTTTGTTTTCTTTTAGTTATTTGCATCGTGACACACATTCACTAAGTTTCTTGTCTTAGCTTAATATATTGTTAAAAGGCCTATTATTTAACCACCAAGTCTTCAGTGGATTCGACCATTAACTACTACATCTACCCCTATTGATAGGTAGTCCAGGTTTTATCTTGATCAAGGTATGCACGTTATTTTCCTTTGAATCGGCATGACAAATGACCCAAGATTCATTATAGACTAAATTAATGAAGATTAATCTACAAATGAATAAGGAAGAAAGAAACAAGGCTTGCTTTAGAATATGTAATTTTTTTTGTCTATTTTTAGCTACAAATTAAAGGAGATTAAAGTTGATTGTGACATGACCAAAATAAGAGCATAACCCTAGGAATAAGGGTCTTTCTCTTTCTTTTGGTTTAAAAATTGGTAATCGACATACTAACTCACTACAAGAAATACCCCATATTTGTGAGGGTAAAAACCGTAGTAATTGTACCGCAAAACACTCTTCACAATGAAATTGCGATATCACCAAAACCATCGCAAATCAAGCCTCACAAAGAGATTTCCCTTGCAATTCATCCACAAACTTGCGAGGGTAAGTATACCACCGTAATTTTTCGAAGGTAAGCAAACCCTCGCATTCTTGGAATATGGTTCGGTAAGTATGTAATCGTGAGGTGCAACCTGGTAAGTGAAAGAGGGAATTAAGGTTAAGAGGACGGTAGGATCGGGTGATCCGATTTTGGTGGCTAGGGCATTGTAAGGTGCGTTATGACATTTAGGTCTAATGGTGAACATGAGAGGTAAAGGTATGGTGTTAAGGGTGTCTATGAGTGATGAGGACATTCATAGGGAAGTCATGACTGAAATGTGGAAGGTAAGCAAGAGTGTAAGCAAGGTTATAAGCAAGGTGTAAGCAATATTATAACCAAGGTATAAGCAAGATTATAAGCACGGTATAAGCAAGATTAAGCGAGACTATAAGCACGAAATTATAATCTAGATCATAAGTAAAGTATAAGCAAGACCTTAAGTAGGATATTGATAAGGAAGGTTATAGAGTGTATAAGCTTTAGTATGATATGCGAGTACGAAGGAACGGTTCCTGAAGCTAAGTGAGAACGTTATGATTAGGTTGAAATGTACAAGTAGGGCCGAGATATGTAAGACGCATCTGAGTCATTGAGTTGGCCGAAAGTAGGGTTCTGGATGAGTAAGGTGTAGTGTTGAGAAAAGACGTAGAAAGCGTAAGGTCAAGTGTCCGAGAGGCATTGGGAAGTAAAAGGTAATTTGAATTGTTGCGCGGTCGAAGTCCTAGGTCGGTACCAGTTCGGGTCAAGTGTGAATTGACGAGTGTTACATGAACTGGCTGTTAGGTCACGGTGAACGTAAAGATTTGATATGTTTATAGAGAGATTTTTCCATGGTTCTAAATTGCATGAAGCATGTTGTTCTAAGAGTAGTGTACCAATCGTAGGTGTCTAGAAGTTTCTTGGTTGCTTAGGATGATCATGTTTAAGACAAGTTCGTATGTTGCGGCTTGCATGTTTGGGTCCTAAAGACTATTTGATTGATTTATATGTTTCGCCGCGTTAACATGGAGTGCAATTGTTCATTAAAACCATTATGTTGTTATAGTGGGTAGATTAAGTTATGCATACGTTCATGTATCGTCATTATGGTATATTTATGTGTTGTTTATGTATAGTAGGATATTCCGTCACTTTATGTTCAACTTTTTACTGAGTCGTTTATGATTCACATATCAGAATCGAATCCTGTATGTGAGGAGTAGTGGCTTCGCGGAGGAGAGATGCCAAGGAGATCGAATATCACAACTCAAGGGTAGAATAAGACGGGTATGGGACTTGTTTCATTTGGATTTATGTTTTGATTGTTTGCCTAGAGTGATCTTGGATAGAGTTATGCATTGTGTTTGTTTAGACTATTGTTGAGTAGTGAATGTATTATTAAGTATGATTAATGGTTTGTATTGTTTTTGTTATTTGTGTGCCATGCACGTTAGGTTAGAAAGTAGGGTTGTTACATTTGGTATTAGAATCAGTTGTGAGCTTGGTTCGGACCCAAGCGGCACCTGGTCGACAATGCCTAAGCGATATCTGATTTCCAACAGCCGCTCCGCGCGTAAGTAACCACGCTAACTTAGGAATTGTTCCTTGTATAGATGGCACCACAGAAGCAAGTTAACCTGAGTGCCACAGATCCGATTGAGATAGATACAGGACACATTCGTTCCATGGGTAGCGTACATATGAGTCCCGATATGAGGGCATTGTTGGAAGACTTACTAGTAGAGGACCCACGGATGGGACATGAAAAGGCATAACGTTTTTTGCACTGTTGTGGCACATCTTGAACAAGAGAAGACCGCTAGACCTACACCCCCACCATTGCCACCAGGAGGCCCTAGGGCTTTGTATCATAGTCTGGGTATTGTTCCCATCCTCACTCCTACCTACTGGTAAGTGTTCAAGATGATGAAAGACCTAGGTACATAGGCATTTGGGAGAGGGGTCGGATCCTAGCAGGGTGGATGCATGACATCGTAACTATAGCAAAGACTTACCTTAGGGATGATGCACGAAGTTGGTGGGAGCTCACTAGTGATAAGTATTGACAGCAGGCAATATGGATCGAGTTTGTCGAAGAGTTGGACAAGAAGCATTGCCCAAAGGAGGTTGTCGATCACCTCGAGATGGAATTTCCGACCGTAAAGCAAGGCACCACACCGTATGAGCTTATGAGGCCGATGTTAGTAGACCCACGAGTTATGCAGGATGGGACATGTCAAAGTTGAACGTGGTTAAGCGCTTCTCTTTGGGTCTAAGGGTGGACATTCGTAGGACAATATGACTATCATGTGCCACCGGTACATGTTTTGGTGGAGCTCATGGAGGGGGTTGCACAAGCCAGACTCTGATTCAGGAAGAGCAGAAGGCGAAAGCACCGCCTAGGCAGGTACGATCCTCGGAGACAACACGATCATTGATGGTAAGGGTTTTGGGGTATTTTCTATCAATTAGAGAATTTTCTTTTCCTTCTCTCACTATAACGCTAAAGCAATATAGTATCAAAGTATGGGTATCAAACTACTCTCCACGGCACAGTACTATTCGTAAAATCCCAGATCAGCTAAGACTAACAAGATAAAAGGGGATTTCTAAATACTATTACTAGAAAGAAACAAAACTAAGGCGATGTTAGCAATAAACTAAAGTGTTAGGTTGGGGAATTGTAAGGGGTTTCAAAAGTTAGTCAGATACGTATTCAGGTTCAATTGAAATTCAGCCTAGACTCAAAGATAAACGAAGATCGGTTCTCTCTCGGGTAGCGATCGTGATCTCTAATTCTTAGTAAGATAGTGCATAAAGATTCTAACCTAAGATTTACACTTACTAGCATGCATTAATGTTCAGGTATTGATTTATTTACAGTTTCCCTATACATCAACTCTCGTTGGTCACGTTTTACTGCTTATCTAGTGTTTATTCGGGGTAGATGCGAGCTTTTGGCAATCCAGACTTAACCTAAATCCATATATATATTGATTAGCTACTTCAATCTAACCATTAAGATCAACACCAAGATTTATGAATAAACATATTTGTATCTAACTAACAATTCTATCACACCTTAGAAAACCCTTAACCTAACTATAAAACTACTCGATCATGCTTTCAAAAAAGTGCGAAATCAAAATAAAGGAAATCATAATCAAAACGTGCAGGAAAATTAGGTAAAAGGATAGGGATAAAGAGTTCTTCACTATTGTTGATGTAGAACTTAATGAATCACTCCAAACTCCAAAACCATGCAAAATTAATATCTAAAATCGTTCTCTAGCAAGTCTAATACGTCTCTGTGTTTTCTCTTATCAAAATAATACAAATACAAGTTTATATATAGAGCAATTAGGTCAAAAATCGTGAAACGGAAAAATTTCCTTTTTTCTTCTGGAGGATGTACCGACCGACCGGTAGGTTTAGTAACCTGGTCGGCTGGCTTGGATTCTTCATGGCAGGTTGTCTGTTGACCAGCAGCCTTAGAGGTTGCTGATCCGGCCAGTCGGATTTGTAACTCCTAAATACGTTAATGAGTTGGTTGAGAAAGGTTTCTTGCTTAGTACGGTAGGTAATGTTAGTTTTACATGGGATTACCTTTGATGTTATGGATATTTGGAACATTACTTGTGTTCTTGACCTCTGCTTTGACGGTTCCTGTTCTTTATAACTTTGATTTTGTGTTCCGGTTAAATAAAAAAGAGTAAAGTGGATTGCCATGCATCACCAGTTCTCTCCTTGATGATGTTTGTGTTGATGATCATGAGAATGATTAATGTTGAACATGTATGTGATTAATCATATTCTCTTTGTAAACTCTGGTTCTGACTACTTTCAAGAAAAAAAAGTATATATATATATATATATATATATATTGAAAATGTCTTCCATTTAANAAAATGTCTTCCATTTAAGAAACAATCTTTCATGAGTACATGAGAAAGCATAAGTAGAGGTGCACAGATACTTACCTACATCAATGATGGTTTTGTCCCCTTGAAAATCGTCCATGTCCATGACCTGAAATACATATATAGATATGAACAGGTACATGCAAATCTCATGTAGATTTATAGCTGCATAAGCAAAATCACCTGTAAAATTATTCCATGAGTACCAAAAGAGCTTAAGTGTTGGTCTAATGGTAGCATTATACCAGTTTCTTACGGCCCCCTATACAAAATGATATCCTTGAAGCTTCGTGAAACATAGATATAGTCATAAATTCATGTAGCTTTTGGAAATAAGTGCAAGAGGTAATGGTCTTCGTGACATTGCTACCTTAATCATTGATTCTTTACGTTGGAATTAGTATTCTGGAAATTACCATCGTACACATATTTTATAGAAATTATAGTAGATTTTAAGTTATGAGATAAGGAAATAACGTTTAAAGAGAGAGATTACAATCCATCATAATAAATATACACTTCCTATAATAGAAGATCCCAAATTGTTATTGTTCAATAAAGTAGGGAATAATATTTAATAATATATCTTGCAAAATTTAATATTATTTGATTATTGATTTTAGTTTCTCCATTCGTTTATATAAAATATAAAATTTCCAGATTTTATTGAATAATATTTGATTCGTAGATTTAAAATTAATGATTCACGTGTATATATGGTTTCTTTTATAGATTTTGACAAAAATTTGAATCATATTCGTAAAAGAATTATGGATATTATAGTATTATCCCCTATATATTATTTGAGAAACGATTTTAAATATAATGTTGATTTGTAACCGTACCACTAAAAAAATAATTTGAAAAACTCTTCACCTCTAAGCTTTCAGTCGAAGCTTTTTGAGAGCTTTAAGCTCCTTAAGTTATAAAAAAACTTAATTACCCTCATATATTTAACTAATTCTATATTTCATTCATGTTTATCATATGTATATTTTTGTAATTTTGTATCTAATAGCTCACAGTTTTATCAATCAAATAATTTTACTATAAGCTAATGGAGGTTACAGCTTGAGCCCCTTACTGCTTCAACCCCTTACAGCTACAACTCTACCCAAAAGTCTTCCCAATCGACCCCTTAGGTCATTTTCTATTTTAGACAAATTTGTTATTAACATTAAATGTAGACATAAATGTTTTTGAGCAATTTTTAATGACGTAAAGTAAAATATAAATAAATAATTTTATTTGGAAATCTCTATATTTATGTTCTCTAAGAGCATCTCCAACCCATACCTCAAATTTGAGGTTTCTAAAACCTCAAATTTGAGGTTTTTAAGTGTTTTGCTCCAATGCTAAAACCTTAAACTTATCTTTAAAAAAATAATTAATTTATGTTATAGTCCTTATTCTAAAAAATAATTCAATAAAATCATAAAACTTTGTAAATAGTAATAAACATACATTTTAAAATAACAAAATACAACAAACAATTAATTAGTAAAATTATCTCCCAAATAGTCTCATATATGATCAACTAATGCATTTCGAAATGATAAATGAGCCTTTTGTTTTTTTATCTCTATAGTACGATCTAGAAAGTGTTGAAACCAATTATTATGTATTGTTTCATTTATTATTAATTTGCTTAATAATTTTTTTATTATTGAGTAAATTTTATTTTAATATTAGAATTAAAAATATAAATATAATTTAAACATTCAATACAAAAATAAAAAATGGACTAAAATGATAAAATAAAAAAATTAAGATAATTATTTATGATATGAAAATTATAAGGATTGAAATACAATTTATAAAAGTTTTTAAGGTTTCAATAGTGAAACCTCAAATTTGAGATTTCAGTTTCTCAAACCTTAAAAATAAGGTTTTAAGGTTTGCATTGGAATCCAAAAAACCTCAAAAATGAAGTTTTAAGGTTTGGGTTGGTGATGCTCTAAATAATACGTAAGATATGAAAGATAAATATTGATGATCTCTAATATATTATTTGATTATTGATTTTTCTAAAAGTTAATGTGCATTCTTTACGTTTGAAAAGTGAATTTATATATATATTTTTTAATTTGACTAATTAATGTGTAGATGTGAATATGCTTTATGAGAGTATAAATCATAATTAAGTGTATCTTCTCAAAAAATATACTTGGAATATAATATAATAGATTTCATATTTTAAATGTTGTTTAATTTCCGAAAGATCTAGATATATATGTGTGTATATATTATTGAGAAATTATCTCAAATCTACTCTTATAAGATGAGTTTTTTACATGTACACCAGTTGATATTGCGTTCTAATTTTACATAAAAAAGGTTACAAACTACCAATTATACCCTTAAAAAAAATTACCTTGTAATACAAAAACCCTAATATAATTAGACAAAAATAATGAGAATATCTCTCAACTTTAACCCAGCCGTCCATCAAAACACATTCGTTAAACACCTACGATTTTGTGGAATGATACGTTTGATATGTTACCGATTTCCAATGTTCGCACAACAAGCCAACAAAATTTTACGGTACAATATAGTTTTTTGTCTCTCCCTGTGAGTTGTTCTTATCAGTTTATACACAGTTTTTGTTTCCCCAACCCTTACACATTATCATCGCAAGTTTTTGTTTTCCGTGGTCAAGGTGTTCTTATCGGTTTATACACTAGTTTTTACATTTGTTATTCTGTTAGTGTAGTAATCGATAAGTTAGTTTTTTGTCTCTCCCTGTTCATATCCGTTTTATAAACTGTTTTTACATTTGTTCTCTGTTAGTGTAGTAATCGTTAATTCATGACGGATTATATTTTTTATTAATGAAAATCACGATTTTACAGCAGGGAAGTCACAATGTTGATGATGGTGGTGAAGTAGATGGAATTTTCCAGGGAAAGTACTTTCCAAATAAACATGAACTAATGAAGAATGTTAGCTTGCACGCAATGAAACATAATTATGAGTTTCGATCGCGGATGTCAGATAAGAATCGTGTAGTTCTGGGTTGTGTAGACAACTCCTGTAATTGGAGGTTTACTGCGTATAAACTTGATAACTCACTCCAAGGTTTTTCGGTGCAACACTACGTTAGTGACCACAGCTGTGATACCTCCCATCGGAACTCTAGTCATCGACAAGCAACAGCAAATATATTGGGCGAAATGATTTCCAGCCATTTATGAGTTGGCAAGGTTGGTTTGAAACCAAAGCAAATAATAGAGAAAATTCGTCAAGACTACGGGATTAACATTACTTATACAAAGTCGTATAAAGCGCAATGGTATGCGGAGAAAATGGCGAGAGGTTCTGAGGATGGTAACTACCAGTTGCTGCCAAAATGGTTCTATGTCATGAAAGAAAAAAACCCGGAATCTGTCCCCTACCTTCAAATGGACACAAACGGTAGATTTAAATATGCCTTCATCGCATTCGGCCCGTCAATTAGAGGCTTCAAATTATTGAGGAAAGTTATTGCGATCGATGGAGCATTCTTGAAGGCAAAATTCAGAGGTACTATTCTGTAACTTTTTGGTTGGTGTCACTTTTTCGCCTACTGAAACTGATTACGTTAGCTAAATAAAACTTTTTTTGGTGAGACATCTTATAATGAATCATACAAATCATATAATATAGATGGACGTGGCTTGGTTGTTTTGCAAAATCATAGCTACAGTTTTTAAAAACAAATATGTTATTGTTATTGTTCATCAAATTTGTCATTATGTTATTGTTATTCGTTTTATAATACTGGAATAATTAAGATTAGCCTTATAATAATTATTATAAGCCTTATAATGGTTATGCGTATTACATAACTCACTTTATAAACCTTATGCTCCAATTTATAAACTTTATAATGCGCTTTATAAACATTCAATAATGGTGAATTGTCTGCAAAATAAGCATAGGTCCATTATTAGCAATGATAAATTAAGCTTTGTCTAAAGACTAGCCATTGTTTTTTAATTACGTATTGTTGTTGTGTGGTGTTAGATAATCTAATTGTTTTTGTGTTATTATAAAGACAACCGTAAAACTTATAATTGTGGTTTTTGCAGGCACTTTGTTAGGCGCTACAGCGCAAGATGGGAATTATCAGCTGTTTCCAATTGCATTTGGAATAGTAGACTCAGAGAATGACAAGTCATGGGCTTGGTTTTTAAACTGCCTGAAGACTGTGGTACCTGATGAAAAAGATTTGGTGTTTGTATCAGATCGAGCACCATCGATCGCTAAAGGATTGTCCCAACTATACCCGCTTGCTCATCACGGTATATGCACATTCCACTTCGAAAGAAACATTGCGACACGTTTCAAGAGTAGTTCGGTCATACCATTAGTACATGAGGCGGCGCGCGCTTATACAAGACGTGAGTTCGATGTGTTGTTCACCCAAATAAAGACGGCTAACGTCTCACTTGCTGATTATATTGAGAAAGTAGGATTTTCAAGGTGGTCGAGAGCTTACTCCCCAGTGAATCGGTACAATATCATGACATCTAACATTGTTGAATCATTGAACGCAATGCTAAGCCAACCACGTGAGTATCCTATCGTATTTCTTTTAGAGTCGATAAGGGCAACATTGACACGGTTGTTTAATGAGCGACATCAGAAAGCATTAAGCCATAGGCATCCCGTCACCCAAGAGAAAGGGAAGATAATGAAAGACGTCTACAATTTATCACGAACTTGGGAGGTATGTCAAATCAACGAAGATGTTTTCGAGGTTAAAGGAGATGTGAGGCAGCATATGGTGAACCTGAAGAATAAGACGTGCACTTGTTTCAAATTTCAGATAGAGGGATACCCTTGTACCCATGCATTTGCTGCCGTGAAACAAACAAAAATATCAGAACACTCACTCGTTAGTGAGTATTACACGAACGACAGGTATATTTTCTTAGCATCAATAGATTTATTTTATGTTGTAGCCGAGATTTGCTGACTCTTTTTGGTTGTTGAATACAGGTTAATCCTTGCTTATAATACGGGAGTACAATCACAAAAAAATATGTTAAACCATAAAACCATGAACTGGAAGACAATGTATGATCAGGAATCGTAGAGGATCTACATACCTTTTCCGAGTCGTTAGCCAATCCTTTTCCATTTGGTTTTTGACGCTTCACTTGACCACTATCTACGACCGACGCATTGTCAGGTTTCTTAACATCAGGACTTTGCCCTCTCTTTGAGCATCCTTCCTGCTAGCACAATAAGTTTAAAAACATAATACATTGTTTACAGACGGTAAACAAAATCCACTTATAAGATTCAACAATACAATTACAAGATATATAATTTCAGTTATACGATATATAATATTACGTATACGACTTATAATCTCACTTGAACGAATTATAGCCTTGCTTATACTACAGAAATTACAATCACAAAAACAATCTGTTGAACCATAAAACTCACCAGTTGCGTGTCTCGAGAGAGTAAATCAAATCTAGGTGGTGAAATGTCTCCCATCATCCCAACCTAAACAACGAACAACTGAGTAACTATACATGTTCCATTTGTCGCAGTGTATAATTGATATTGTAACCTTCGTTGGGGTCGCAACATCAGCATGAGTAGATGGCTTAAAAGATGGATGCGGAGGTAATTCTTCCAGAGGTTCAACATGTTAGTAAATATGCATTAACACAATTTCAGTTTTAGTATACAAGCACATCATAGTACATTAAGGTTCGATACTTACATGTAACCCATCTTCAAGTCCAGTTGCTTCTTCATCTCCATTCACATATTCACAAAGAGATCACTCCAACTCCTCCCAACTGTAATGCTTATCACCTTCCTCGTTGTTCCCATTGACATTGTCACCTTCCTCGTTGTTCCCGGTGACATTGTCACCTTCTGCCTCATTTGTGGTGTATTCTTCTTCGGCGTTCCCATCGACATCCACACCATCCACTTCTTCATGACTCTATAGTATTGCAAACTCAGAAATAAAACATTAATAGGTAGATAACTTTAAAAACATTTTCAGTTAAAGGTGAATAACCTTGTTTTCGGTGTAGGCGTTTGAACCAATCCCCAAATGCTCCATGATAAGTGCCACCATGCTACGAACTGACTTCAACTCAACACTTAGACGATCCACCCTTTGTTTGAGCGACTCTTGCGGGGTTTTATGCCCATCTACATTACCTATTTCCTCCACCGCAATGAACATATCAACATACCCATTTAGCCAGCTCTCCTTCTTCAACCGGAAACCTCTCTAAACAAAGCTGACGACACTATCGAAATCTGAGCCACCTGTTGTCGATGGCACCAGATCTGCGTGCTGTTCTACATCATCTAGGACTGCAATAACTTCCACCTAGAAGAAGAAAAAAAGTCTATCAGGCAAGTTTTCATAGATGACATGACAATCTGTATACCAATCATTTTATAAAAATCACATTTCTTTTTATGTCGACATTGAGAACATCTGTGATACGCGGGGTCTTAGTGGATGCCCAATGAAGACAGAGGGGGAACGAGGACGCCTCGGCATTTCGAGTAGCGAAATTCAACCCCAGATCGGGTACAAAACTCAACGCCCATAGGTGAATGGCTAGGGCTAACCCTTGAAAATCATATACATCCCTCGACAATCCTAAGGGTGTCAACTTCATCACATTGCTGGCCAAGTAATCAAAGGAGTACCTTCCCCATGGTAAACTACAGTAAAGATTGAAGTCCATTGCAGGCAACAACCTTTCCTTCGGGGGTTTCTTGTTTTGATTTTCCGGAATCAAGATACCCTCAACCAAAATCACCATGGCCAGAGCTATTTTCTCATCAGACGGCATCGTCTTCCGTTTCGCGCCAAGTATGGTGACCAACTCTCTAACGTTTTTGTCCCCAGCCATCCAATGGTAAGGTTTCCTTTTAGTTCTCGGTGTTGCCGCTGTTTCTGACGCATTACATGGGAGCCCTACAAACCATGAAGCAAACAGACATTACACCTTACTTGTAATATAGAGGAAGACTAATTGCAAGATAGATTTATACAGTAGACTAATTGGAAGATAGATTTATACAGTTTTCATATAATTACACTATTTATAACAACAATATAAGTACATTAAATATAAAGCTAATCATTTTGCAAAATCATTATAATATTTATAAATGGTATAATATAGATATATTTATATATAACCTGTGACCATGTGAAACTCCCTGAGTGAGAACCGCATTGGTTGCTCACCAAATGCAAACCACAAGCTTTTACCCCCGACAAGTATTCTTTGCTGCATTAAGAAATGAAACACCTTGGCCGAGAATTGGATACTGCACCGCTGCCCTAACTTTATGGTAGGGATCAAGAAGGAATTACTTATTTTTGCGAATTCCTCTTTACTCAACACAACTTCAACAGCTTTAACGAATGCTAGATTGAAGTGGTTCAAAACAATACCAACTTTTGGAGGTTCGGTTCCAGGGCGGAGCAACCTGTTAGGCAAGCGTAACTTTTCATCGATCTCATCACAACCAGCCTGCGTGTTCTAAGAGACATTAACTGTCGTAAGTTTTTAACATTTAATATAAACTCTATGAAATCAGTTTCTAGGATGAAGATTGGGTACAAGTTACTGTTTTAATGATTAAAACGCACTTGCACAGGAGTTTCACTGTGTCCGGACCGCCCAACTTGTGGCTCCATGATCTGGAAAACTGTTTTAAAAGAGTTATAACTCTAATTATAAACTAAAAACTCACATAAATCATATATCCATCAAACCGTGCATTACATCACAATCACAATAAAGATATTACAATTCTAATATCAAAATAAAGATAGATATTACAATTATAAGACTTATAAGACTCAAACCAAAATCATAAACAGAAATTTCAAATTACAAATCAGAAACATAATCATAAATTAAATCAAATTCACAAGAGTAGAACCTCAAATTCTCAAAACTTAAACACTACAATAATCTGTGTTTCCATGATCGAAAACAGTTCTAAAAGAGTTATAACTCTAATTATAAACTAAAAACAACATAAATCATATATCCATCAAACCGTGCATTACATCACCATCACAATAAAGATATTACAATTCTAATATCAAAATAAAGATGAGATCCCAATAAAGATAGATATTACAATTATAAGACTTATAAGACTCAAACCAAAATCATAAACAGAAATTTCAAATTACATATCAGAAACATAATCATAAATTAAATCAAATTTACAAGAGTAAAACCACAAATTCTCAAAAAACTTAAACACTACAAGTACGTTTCATGAATGAAATCAAAGAAATCAAGCAACATATGAGTTTATACGCATTAAAAGGATTATAAATCATCAAATATCATCTTACCCAAANATTTCAAATTACAAATCAGAAACATAATCATAAATTAAATCAAATTCACAAGAGTAGAACCTCAAATTCTCAAAACTTAAACACTACAATAATCTGTGTTTCCATGATCGAAAACAGTTCTAAAAGAGTTATAACTCTAATTATAAACTAAAAACAACATAAATCATATATCCATCAAACCGTGCATTACATCACCATCACAATAAAGATATTACAATTCTAATATCAAAATAAAGATGAGATCCCAATAAAGATAGATATTACAATTATAAGACTTATAAGACTCAAACCAAAATCATAAACAGAAATTTCAAATTACATATCAGAAACATAATCATAAATTAAATCAAATTTACAAGAGTAAAACCACAAATTCTCAAAAAACTTAAACACTACAAGTACGTTTCATGAATGAAATCAAAGAAATCAAGCAACATATGAGTTTATACGCATTAAAAGGATTATAAATCATCAAATATCATCTTACCCAAAGTAATCCAATAGATATCAACCATTGTAAACCGTTAACAAACCAAATCGAGTAAGAAATCAGAAAACCCCCAAACACCCGACGGAAATCGGAAATCAGTCAAAACCATAACCCAAAATCGGTCACAGAAATCAGTCACAGACTAAGTTAAATCCACCCCTAAATCGATTTACTAATCGCGGAGATGAACCCAGCCCTAAATCAATTTCATAGAAACCATAACCCAAAATCGAGAGATCAAATCTCCAAACCCCAGACTTATATCGAAAAGAAAACCACTTGCGGACTAGAGAAAGGAAAAACGGAGTCGACTTCACCTGAGAAACGGATTCGTTCACGGTTCTGCAAGTTTACGAAGATGCCGCCGTTTTAGAACTCACGATGGATTAAATTTTTTTACCTAGAGAAATTGAGCTAGGGAGACTTTAACTACAAGGAAGCAGGGGATTTCCGACGGCCATTTTCGTCGGAGTTTCCTCGGAAAAGCACTAATCCGACGAAATTCCGACGAAAATAGTCGTCGGATCTATTTGGTC
>KE150782.1:60865-74501 GCA_000411095.1 Aethionema arabicum
CTTTTGCTCTACATATTTCTAGAGTTCTATTAACGCTTTTGCTCCTCATATTTTTTGAGTTTTATTTCATATTAAAATTATAGGATTTGTTTCAAAATCGATGAGATTAAATTTATTCTCATAAAAAATTTATATGTATATTAATTTAAAACATATAAAACTAATTTTAATTATTAATATTTTTAAATTGTAGACGAAATATTAAATATAATTTGTTTTTAAATTTTAAATTGTATTTAAAATTTAAAAAGATACTACTTTAAAATTTAATTTATATCTAATTTTATTTACTTATTTAATATTTCAATATATTATTTTACTATTTAATATATTTATAAAATTTACAAGTTTGTTTAGAAATTCACCGTAAATTAATATTTTATCTTACGATTTCAAATTTTCAATTTCGAAAAATNATATTAATTTAAAACATATAAAACTAATTTTAATTATTAATATTTTTAAATTGTAGACGAAATATTAAATATAATTTGTTTTTAAATTTTAAATTATATTTAAAATTTAAAAAGATACTACTTTAAAATTTAATTTATATCTAATTTTATTTACTTATTTAATATTTCAATATATTATTTTACTATTTAATATATTATAAAATTTACAAGTTTGTTTAGAAATTCACCGTAAATTAATATTTTATCTTACGATTTCAAATTTTCAATTTCGAAAAATAACTAACATTCATTTTTTTTAACGTTTCATGTTTTGTATCATTCCTTTAAATAATATATATATTTTTTCATCTTTATAATTGTTAATTATCTTTGAAATACTCATCTATTAGTCTAATTGAATATTCTATGTAAATTTGAACCCAAATTAAATAATAAATTTTAGAAAACTCATACATAAACATAATAAACAAATTACATTTGAAATTACCAAAACTGATAATTTACATAACTACATACTACAGTACATTAACATTAATGTATACCGTTGTTTTTAGGAAACAAGATTCAATGAATCAACAACTTCAATTTCTTTTGAGACAATAAAAATTAACGTCTGAATCTTTTTGTCGAAATATATGTATAACTTAATTAAACCAAAGTTTTAACAATACATTATAATATAATGTCAAACTAAAAATAACTAACATTAATTTTGTTTTTCTAATTTACCGAAACTAGTAAACATATTAATTTATTATTGTCAATGAAAACAGTTATTGAAAATAAAAAAATATATGTGATAGGGTTAATTAGAGTTGGGTGTTCGGTTTGGTTTGTTTGAATTTGGTTTATCCAATTTTGAAAAGTATAACCGAACACAAACCAAACTAAATTCGGTTTGGTTTGGTTTTAAATATTTTTAGGTTCAATTTGGTTTTAAAAAGTGTACCCAAATAGAAACCAAATTAAATTCAGTTTGGTTTGGATCGTTTTTGGATTCAATTTATTCAATTTTTTTGCGTAAAATTAGTTTATAATGAAAAAATATTTGACAATCAACATAGTTTTTATTTCAAAATGGTAAATTAAATTGTTTAATTAAAAATCATCCAAAAAATTTAAATATCCAAAAAAATTGTTTTAAATACCTAAACTTAATATTTTAAACATACATAAATATATTATATTTATTTTATAAATGATTTTTAATAAAATAATATTAAAATAATCCGTTATTATTCAGATTCGGTTTAAACCAAACTAATCGAACTCAACCAATTTATAAAATCAAAACCATTCGATTTTTTTTTATCAAAATCCAAACCTAAACCTAAACCAAAACTTAATTTTTGGTTTGATTCATTTCAGAGGTTTGTTATTTTTTTTCAAACCCTAAAGTTAATAATAGGAATTTAATGGGACAGTGGGCTTAAATAAATCATCAAAGTAAATATAACTAAGGCCCAATAAATAAATATTGAAAGCCCAAATCTATATTATTTGTTAATACCATAAATTACGGAAAAGCAAAGAGAAAGATATTGTCTGATAAAAATGGATCCCACGTGAAGAGACAGCTCAAATTCCGATCACCAAAACGACGTCGAATAAGACAATTTCGGTTTTGTTTTTGTCCTTAATCCATACTAAGTAGGTCCCACACTATTCCTTTTTTTTTTAATTCCCAAAAAGTAAATTAAAATAAAAAAATAAAAATATTTTATCTCACAAAAGATTCCACAGCTAGAGAGAGCTGCTACTGCTTAGTGGTTTGTTCATCTTTTCTTTCTCCATCACTTTTCTCCTTTTTGGTTTCACATTTCCCTTTTTTTTTTCTCTCCCAACTTGTTGTTTCTTTAGATTTTTTCAGCTAAGAACCCTAATTCCTCTTTGTGAATTGATTCTCCTTGTTCTTGAAATCAAAGCATAGTTTCAGATTTAATTACTGATTTTTTTGTTATGAATGTTTCGATAGTGTTTTTTCCTTACTTCTGAAGTGAAATTAGGGTTTTGTTTTCTTCGTGAAAATGCCATTGATGGAGAAATCGGAAGATGGAGGTGTTCATTGTTCATTTGCTGTTGAGTATGATGGTCCACCATTATCGTATGATATCCCTCGTGCTGTTCCGATTAATGTGGAAACGATTCCCGTTGCTGCTGTCGTTTCTCCGGTTTGTTTATCTGATAATTTGTCTTTTCCTGTTGTTCAACCGATTGTGGCTGTAGATCCTTTAAACAAAAAGTTTTTGAGAGATTCTGTTTCTCCGACTTCTGTGATTGGTAATTGTGGATCTAATGATTTGGAATTGGTTTCTGAGTCCACGGTTTCGCCTACTTCTGTTATTGCTTTCGAGGAACGAACGGAAGAAGCCGGGAACTGTGAGTTATCTGGTGAGTTAAGTAGTTCGAATTACGCGTCTGGAGAGTTATCTGAATCGGTTAATCGATCTGTGGAGTTGAGGTCTTGTTCTGTTAATCATGAGGAATCGAGAACTCTAGATTTCTGTGATAGTTTTGATCAATCTAGGAATAGTTCAGCTAGGTCTAGAGAGCGACGTGAAAGAGAGGGGAGCTTAGATTTGAATGAATCTAATCCATTGCCAGATTGGGAATCTAATGAATCAGTTTTGAGTATGGATTATCCATCTTCAAGAGTTACTGGAGATTGTATCAGTGAAACAAATGGAGATAGTAAGAAACAGCAACCTGTTGTTACTTTCTTAGGTATTGCCTCTGAATCTGATGATGGTTTCGAAGAGGAAGATTGTAACCAGACGCGAATTCGGGCTATTCCTGTTAAAAAACAACCTCAAACCAAGGGTAAAAAGGGGTCATGTTATAGGTGTTTTAAAGGAAGTCGGTTTACGGAGAAGGAGGTGTGTCTTGTTTGTGATGCTAAGTATTGTAGCAGCTGTGTTCTTCGAGCTATGGGGTCTATGCCGGAAGGGAGGAAATGCGTTACTTGTATTGGATATCCGATTGATGAATCAAAGCGAGGGAATTTAGGGAAATGTTCTAGGATGCTTAAAAGGTTGCTTAATGATTTAGAAGTTAAACAAATAATGAAGACTGAGAGGTATTGCGAAGCAAATCAGTTACCGGCTGAGTATGTTTATGTTAATGGCCAACCTCTCCACCCTGAAGAGCTGGTTACACTTCAGACTTGTTCTAATCCTCCGAAGAAGTTAAAACCGGGGGATTATTGGTATGATAAGGTGTCTGGACTTTGGGGAAAGGTAAATAGTATACTGCCCTTGAAATCTATTAGTTCTAGTGTGGTAATATAAAAAGCAAGCGTTTTTATATATTATGTTGGGTTTTATAGGAAGGAGAAAAGCCTTATCAGATAATTAGCCCTCATTTGAACGTTGGGGGCCCTATTACTCCAAATGCTAGCAACGGAAACACTCAAGTTTTCATAAACGGTCGCGAGATTACAAAAGTGGAGTTGCGAATGCTACAGGTATACATCTGTGAAACTATACTTTTCTTTGACTTAAATTGAGCTTTTTCGCTAGAGCAATGTGGGCTAGTGGTTCTTCACTTGTGGCCCGAGTGACAAAAAATTGAGCTTTTGATGTGATTGATTAATAAGTTCTATGTTATCTTCATGTGTTTGCAGTTGGCGGGAGTCCAATGTGCGGGTAATCCTCATTTTTGGGTAAACGAGGATGGATCATATCAAGAAGAAGGACAGAAGAATACCAAAGGATACATATGGGGCAAGGTTAGTTGTTTCTCTTTGTATTTTCCATTCATTTCAATTGCATTTTCTTCTTTGATTAAAGATTTTAAAATGCTTTATTACAGGCTGGGACCAAGTTACTTTGTGCTGTCTTGTCACTTCCTGTTCCTTCCAAATCCATTGCAAATGCTTCTGGCGAACAGTTATACAGTGCAAATAGCAGAAGCATTCTGGACTATCTGGAGCATAAGACTTTGCAAAAGATTCTTTTGGTTGGAAGCAGTGGTTCTGGAACTAGCACAATATTCAAGCAGGTAAAATGAACATCTTTAAAATCTCATATTGATGACGGATATGCACTTATTAGTTAGGCAAAATCTTTAAACAAACCCTCAGGTTTCACTGTTTGTGGGTAAAAAAAACCCTGAAGTTTTTTCGTGGTCCCTTTGTCATTTTTGGTCCCTCTGTCATGTTTCTGTCAAATGTCTGTTAATTTTTTTCTAAAAATACCCAAAACTTTTAAATTTGAGTATTCTTACAAAAATTTTTTTTGAAAGATGTTAGTTTAATCTAAATTTTGACTAAATTTTGTATTATTTTTATTTACAATTGGACATACTTTAACTATTAAAAAATTTTAAAATATGGTAAATTTGAAACAAAATATGGAATAAATTAACATCTTTCAAAACAAATTTAAAAAGTTTTTGTGCAAATTTAAAAGCTTTGGGGTATTTTTGTAAAAAGTTAACTGTTGTTTGACAAAAAGATGGCCAAAATAATTTGTTTTCAAGCCTGAAGGTTTTTCTTACCACGAAAAACCTCAGGGTTTTTTCTTTAAAGAATTTTGTAAAGATTTTCCCTCATGTCAATGCTTTTTATAAGTAGAAACCCAAAATCCTAAACATACTTTTTGGTTCAGGCAAAGATCCTTTATAAGGACATACCATTCCTGGACGATGAGCGTGAAAATATAAAGGTGATTATCCAGACCAACGTTTATGGTTATCTTGGTATGCTTCTCGAGGGCCGGGAGAGGTTTGAAGAAGAAGCTCTTACTTCCATGAAGAAGAAGCAATGTGTCAATGAAATTAATCCGGCAAATGAAGGTGCATAGATTTTAAACTCCTACTTATCCTTTTGTTTCAGTTTCTTGAAATCACTCTCTTTTAGTTTTAAATTGGTAGGCTAGAAATGTATATAGACGAGAGATCTAGCAAATTTTTTAGTAGCAATCTCCAGTAAACACCTGGATACTCTTTCATATATGCATAAATCCATTTTAAGTCTTTGCTTAATTTTGTCTATGTACAGAAGATACTACCAACATCAAAACCTTGTACTCCATTGGTCCAAGGCTTAAAGCGTTTTCTGATTGGCTCTTAAAAACAATGGTTGCTGGAAATCTGGAGGTCATTTTCCCTGCAGCTACTCGTGAATATGCCCCATTGGTTGAAGAATTATGGAGAGATGCAGCGATCCAAGCAACATACAAGCGAAGAAACGAGCTAAGACTTCTTCCTAGTGTTGCAACTTACTTCTTGGAGCGGGTAATAATTGCTTGATTAATCCTGCCTTTGACATCTCTTGTGCCTTCAGTTTTCTTTATTCTGCTTCAACTTCCATTGGAATAGTACTTATGGTATTTAGACCTGAACCATTTATGTTCGGGTGAAAAAAACCTTCAACTATCAAAATGGTTTTTTAAACCTGAACTTCGATAATCAAGATTTTTAAACCCTAAACCTTAATAACCATGTTTTTTAAACCAAAATTTAAACTTGAAACTATAGTATAATTACTTTAAATTTGGGCTATATTTTTGGATTAAATTTTGAGATTAGAATTTAATTTGTGTTTAAAGTTTAATTTTGATTTTAAAAATTCGGTATGCTTTAGAAGGACCGGTTATCAAAATGGTTTTTGTTTTACTCTACTACAAGTTGTCTTCTAAGAATCTGCTTTCTCATTCTTCAGGCCATTGACGTATTGGCACCAGACTACGAACCATCAGATTTGGATATCTTATACGCTGAAGGAGTCACTTCCTCTAGTGGTTTAGCTTGTCTCGATTTCTCATTTCCTCAGGCTGCAGCTGAAGAGAACCTTGATCTTGTTGATCAGCATGATTCTTTGCTCAGGTGAGTACCATTCCCGTAAATCCTTGGCTCTAGTGACTCAACCAGGACCAGTCCGGTCCTGAGGTCAAGCTCGTGCCTTAAAACATAATTTTTCTTTAAGTAAATGGTCATTTTTTTTTTCCGGTTTGGTTTGGCATGAATGAAAACTTCTTGGGTCCTGATCGTTTAAAAGATTTTTTCAAGATTTTTGTTTAAAGAAACGGTCAATTTTTTTCGGTTTGGCTTGGCATGGATACAAATTTCTCGGATCCTGAGTGTTTAAAAAGATATTTTCAACAAAAATAAAAGATCTCTATAAATTTTCTTTTAAGTAAAGAACTATTTTTTTGGGTTTGGCTTGGCATGAATGAAAATTTAGTATATGATTCAGAAACATGACTCCTTTCTTCCCCAAGATATAACACCCTAATTACCAGCCACCCATTTTTGTTAATTTTTCAGGTATCAGTTAATAAGAGTACCCTCCCGAGGCCTGGGCGAAAACTGTAAATGGATAGATATGTTCGAAGACATCGGTATGGTTACATTCGTCGTCTCCATGAGTGACTACGATCAGTTTACCGAAGACGGAACCAACAAAATGCTACAAAGCAAAAAACTCTTCGAAAGCATCATAACACATCCCATCTTCGAAAACATGGACTTCCTTTTAATCCTAAACAAATTCGATCTTTTAGAAGAAAAAATCGAACAAGTTCCTTTAACCCGATGCGAATGGTTCGAAGATTTCCATCCCGTGGTTAGCCGTCACCGTTCGAGCAGCAACAACAACAACAACAATGGAAACTCCACACTTGGTCAGCTCGCATTTCATTACATGGCAGTAAAATTCAAGAGGTTTTACTCATCAGTAACTGGTAAAAAACTGTTTGTATCGTCAAGTAAAAGCTTGGATCCAAATAGTGTTGATTGTTGTATGAAATTAGGTATGGAGATTTTGAAATGGGGTGAAGAAAGAGGGAATATTTGTGTAAGTGATTACTCAATGTATAGCACTGAACCCAATTCTTTCTAGGGTTAGGGTTTTGATGTGAAGAAGAAGAATGAATATTGAAGAAGAAAGAGAGTTTTAATGTAAATTGGTATTAACTACTTTGTGTATATATAAGATTGGTACTTTAGAATTTAACAAGTTGGAGAAATATTATTTGTTTATGTGAACCGTTATATTTTTATAGGTAAAAGAATCGGTTGAGAATTCTTGGCGGTTAATTCGTTATATTACCAATTTAAAGTTAATTTCTATCCTTAAAATTAAAGTGGTGGTTAATTAAAGGGAAAAATGCTAAACAAATCTTTATTTTTACAATATGTTAAATTAATACCTCTACTAGTTCGACAACGAATTTAATCGTCAATTTGTAAAATATAGTCAATTTAATCGTCTATTTTTTAAAATATGGTTAATTAATACATTCGACGTTACTTCCATCTAAATTGGAAAACATAGTTAGTTTCACCGTTATAAATACTAGAAAATATTGGGAAGACGATCTTCGAGTTTGATTTGGGGATTTAATTGAAAATGCGGGTCGAATATGGGTCTATGGATCGGAGTTCCACGCTGGTCTAATTTCGATTAACCAGATTCGGTTTTTTGGTTTGCCTAGAAAACCATCAAAACCGAGTAAAATGTCGGTCTGTGGGGAAATAAATTTCGAACTTGTATTGATGGACAAAGAAGTCTATAACATTGAACTGATGTGCAATTGGAACGAGACAATAGATTGTGCGACTTTTAAAACTATGCGGTACTTTTTGTGGGGATCTAGATCGTCTTCCCGAAAATATTACACAAATGTTGTATAACTTTTTTTCTGTTTAACCTATTTAAAAATTGTAATGAATAAAAATTTTGCAAGATTGATACAAAACAGCTGAACCGCCTTATAACGTTATAACTTATAACCATCCAAATGACACCTGTAGATTTAATGAAGATTATAACAATAACGATTTACTATAATATTTCAATTAAAATAACTCAAATAATATTCTTGTCCTATCCTTAGATGCCTTTGTATACTCTCCACTAAAATATTAAAAAAAAAATCATCAAAATAAATAAGATAAAGACATTTAAATCTAATATTAATATTACAAAAATAATTGAATTCAAACATCGTATCTATTTATAATCATATGAAACATATAACAACACACAAACCAAAACAAAATAAAAAATAAGCAACAAAAAAATGGCAGAGGAGAAAGTTCACAAACATCACTTTGTGTTCATGACATGTGAAGAATACACCGAGTCATTACTTAAGGAAACAAAATCAATCACAAGAAACAAAATAGTTAAGTAAAATTAAAGAATTTTATAATTTTTTGAATGTTGGTTTAAGGATTTAAAATTATTTTTATTGCATATATATTTCAAAGATAACAAAATATAATTTATTATTATAGTAGATAAAACTTTTGCGATAATAGACAAAATCGGTTCTAAGCATAAATTTAACAAGATAAATTAAATCATAAATATTATAAGTATATATATAATATATTTATGATAAACAACATTTTTATTTAATATTTTCATAACCGATTCTCATTTTTTGTCAACTAATCGATTCTCATTTAAAACAAACAAATTATACTATCATTTCTAGAAATGATTTCGATGGATAATTTTAATTAAATTATAATATTTCTAGGCTATCTTAAAAGGTTTGTGGCCACCAATATTCAGTATTGAAATGAACGGTCCACTAGTATAAATAATATAAGACTTTATGTTTAACTATTTTTGGCATGTATGATAATATATAACCATATGTCATATAAATGCAAATTTAACGTCTAAGTGGGTCCAATGAAAAATGTAACATCACCTAATAGTCTCACTTCCATAATTGGTCATATTCTTTGTGACTATATTCAATTTTTATAACATTATTTAATTTTATATCTAACTTGATTTTTTTTAATGATATTTATTAAAGTTTTACTCACAGATCATCTGTCGAAATGAAAAAAGAATACAAGATTAGCTTATATCCAAAGCTCATTTTCGTAAATGGCCAATACTTTTGCAGTCATAAGAACAAATGAAAAGTTAAACATCAAGTCATTGAACCTTCCAATATTAAAAGAAACAATGAACCATTTGCTGGCTGACACCATCACTCTTTGACTCTTGAGATAGTCAAACTGAAAGAGATTGGAAAGCAAACTTAATTCTTCCACAAACAACGTTATAATTGGAATCTGAAATCTGGTAAAAGCTTTTAAAATACCTATAGTTTATGATTCTGAATTTTATATCGAAACTCAGAATGCCTAACAGCATAATCTGTCCGTTCAATATCCCTCATTGATCCACCATGCTGAAAATAACATTACAACCTAAACAACACTCTTAATTTGACCTTAAAACTATCCACAATATATCTCATCTTAAAAAACTGTAAATCATACCACAAAAACTGCAAAAGAAAAAGTCTAACATTCAACTATTTTTAAAAGTTTGTTTTAAAAAACTGCAAAAGAAAAAGTCAACAAGTCACTGAGCCTCCTCCAGTGCTTCCTCGCCAACAGCTGGTGCTGCCTCGTCGACGACTGGTGCTGCCTCGTCGACGGCTGGTGCTACCTCAGCTGCTGCCTCAACGACTGCGAAATAGCGGAATGCTCCACGCTAAAGCCAAAACAAAAGATCAGAAAATAAAATTTCTAATAAAGAAAGTTTAGTATTAGAAAGTTTAGTATTAGAAAGAATCGTGATATGAAAATTGTTCTCCCACGATGTATTTATGAAAATATATTTTTATGGTAGGTTCAAGTTGATAATATTTGATATTCAAAAGTTTATTCGATTTTAAATGTTTTCTTATCAATAAACTATATAATATATTTAAATAGTAAAAATGTTCTTGTATTGCACGGATCAACAATTAATCTATTTATATTTATTAAACTCAAAACTGCATCACAATAAGGATCAAAATTGCATCAGGAACGTGGTTCAAACGTGGTTCAAGTATATTTATGTGAACTTATAATTTATATTTGGTTAATGGTATTATAAAAATTACTTAAAATAAACTATTAGGACAAGTGATATTATAATATACCTTTAGTGTATTTCAAAATTTTCTTTAATTATACAAACTTGGGTAGACAAGTATATTCCTTTATCATAAAGTAAATATACCAAATAAAACTCTTATGTAATTATTTTTAAATAAACGTTTTTTAGAAAATTATTGTCACCTATCTAAGTATATGATCTATTCTCTAATTTAGTTATCGAAACTTTAAGTTTTCTATTTTCTAACTCATGTACCAAAACAAATAATATCCTTAGATATATTTTTTTTACGATCTAACGGTAAATAATTCTTATTATAAATTTTAGGTTTTGGTTAAAATATCAAAATAAAACTAGTACACCAAATCATTGTTTAACGATCCTAATTAACTCTACCTATATATATATATACCGATACTAATTCAAATTTAGCATAAAATAAAAACATTTTTTTGCAAAATTATTTATTTTTTCCAAAATTATTTATTTTTCCAAAATTAAAATATAAACTGTCTATAAAAATAAAACCAATGATTAAAAGGGTAGATTTTACATTTATAGATCTATAACAATTAATAAAAGTATATATATAATATTTTAGGGAAAATGGTCTATTTCTACATGTATTTTGGCTAATGGATCTATCCCTACATAAATTCATGAACACTTCTTATTATTACATAAACTTTGATAAGTTTTTCTATTTCCACATAAACTTTTAAATTTGAACTTATTTCAACTAAACTGATTTATTTTAATAAAAACCAACTAAACTAAACCAAAATTTATTATTGAACCAAATAAAAAAATAGACCAAAATTGTAAACCAAATCAATAATCAAACCAAGCCTCTCAAGATTGAGAATCTGCTTTGTGTTCTTTTTCTCCGTAAAAAAAAAGAAAATTACGTTCTACTAAATCATTGCGGTAGTCACTAGAGAGTTTTTGATATCCCTATTTTGTCATGTATGAGAGATTTAATTTGAAGTTTTGGTAATATATATATATANATATTATATTACTATTTATAAATTGAAAATATCTCAATTATTTAGGTAGAAAATCACCACATGTTTAAATAATATTTATTTCTCTTATTCAATGCATGCATTTGATAATTTAAATAATCGAATAAAACGTCGCATGTAAATATAAGCATCTTATATTTCACATTCTTTCACACACAATCTTTTCACTTAAAACAAATTAATTACTAGAATTTATAATATATTAAAAAAATGGCTTTCTCAAAAGTTCAACTTCTAGCTCTTCTCGTTCTGTGCTCTCTCCTGGCTACTTCTCAATCTAGAGGTAATAATATAGTATTTTATTATTTTTCGTGATTTAAAATATTTATTAAAAAAATCTATATTTATATCAGAATTCCTAAGAAAAATTAAATAATATTTTGTTATTTAAAACAGAATATATTCTAATATGTCTCAGATCAACCATAAACTATATGTTTATAACAAAACATACACTTCAGATTAAACAAACAAAATATAAGCGTTTTTTTTAACTCAAAGCATAATGGTTTTAACCTTTTGTTAAACAGTTAAATAAAAAAAAAAATACACACACACACACACACATATATATATATATATTGTTAAAACTTTAGATAAAACAACGAAACAGAATCATTTTGACATTTCTTAAAGCATGAAATAAAAAAAATGAAAATATCATAATATTGGAACAACCGTAGTTACATTTAATTTATTTGTATTTCAGGAACCGGTTTTTAATCCAAATGACAAAAAAAAGAACAAAAAAAAGTATCATGATATTGGAAATTAAAAAAAAAAAGAATTATAAGAAACCTATTGCAGTTTCAAATCACTATAAGATCTAAGAAAATCATATATTCTGATTTTGTTATTAAAAATATATATGTATATATTTATTTTATATCTGAATGGTTAAAATATAAACAGAAGTTATAAAGAGTTATACAGAAGAGATAGTGCCTGGATGTAACTATAGAGGAAGATGTAAGAGTAGAGAAGACTGCAAAAAATATTGTGGATCGCCTGAGTTTTCTAATTTCTATGCTTACTTTTGTGACCCAAATCCTACAGCTTCTAACCTCCCCAAAGTTTGTTGCTGTTTCACTGATTAATTCTAATAAATCTGCTTCTTTTTTTTGCCTTTTTATTATTATTATTATTCATTTTTTTACGTTTCAATTAATAATAAAAAAAAGATTTGTACCAATAAAATCAGCTTATGTGCTGCTTCTTGTACTCAGGATTTGTATCTAATAAAGTTTTGTTTCTTTAAATTTATCTATAGTTTTGTATTAGTTAATTATTTTTAATGAGATATAATATACTAGTTTGAGAGGTAAATTATCTTACCGGTTTTAGATTATAAAATATAAATAACTATTTTAAAATTAAAAAGTGTATATTTTAAATATCTAAAATTTAACTAAAATAACTAATAATTTAAACGATATAAAATATATAAAAAAAAACTAAATAATAAATTTCATTATGGTTTATATTACATTTACTAGAAACTGACCCACAATATATGCAGGATAAGTATTTTTTTAAAAATTGATGAAATTTCGATTCATCGATGTTTCACTGAACAATGTCGTTTATATCGTTTATATTATGCTGGTTAATTTCTTGTATTTTTTAATACAAAATTTGATTGTCATTATGAAATTATAAAATTAATGTTACTTAACAAAGATATATAAGCTTTTTTTTAACACATATTAAGCAATGAAAGTAACTAATTACAAATAAATGAATATATAATTCAACCAATTATAATGAATAATTATAAAAGATAAGAAATCTATTTTTTAATTTTGACGTAATTTATACAATTTTTTAAAAAGAAACCATTTGTAATATTAAGACAATTTAATTATTACCTTGATTATTTACTCATTTATCATAAAATATTAATACTAATAATATAATAATATACTTTAGTTATGTGTGTTCCCTCATATATTATATTTCAATAAAATTATATAAAATAATATATTCTTCTATAGGTGGTTAAATAAAAGTGATGCTCCAATTTTTTTTTTAAAATATGGATATACATATATGGTTAGGCTTTTAGATTTGTTACGATAAAAAAAATTTATTACATATCTAAATTATCTATGTGATATATTTAAATTTTAGACTTTTAAAAATAAATAACCATAGTTGTACCAATAAAATATTTTAAAAATAAATAAATAATATTTTTTAAGATAATTATGACTAACTAAAATTTAAATAAATGATTTTTTTATATAAATGAAGGTCCAACATTTTTTTTAATAAAATATATCGTAATTTTATATGTTTTAATTTCCAATTTAGTAAAATAATTATAGTAT
>KE150782.1:79201-89201 GCA_000411095.1 Aethionema arabicum
AAAAGCGGAGGTATTAGGCGGGAGTTAGGTTTGGCGGCGGCTAGGCGGAGCTAGACGGGATTAGGCGGAGCTAAGCGGGATTAGGCGGACTAGGCGGTTTAGGGTTTTTTTTTTAAACTTATAAAACGATGTCGTTTAAATTATGGAAAAGATTTTATTTTTTTTAACCTAAAATATCTTAAACTTAAACGACATCGTTGTTTAACTTTTTAATTAATCTGTAATTTACAAACACTTCAATAAACCCAACCGATTCATATTCCTCTTCAAGCTTTCATCGTCTCCACCTCTCTAGTCTACGGTGAGTTTTGAAATTCTGTTCTTTGTGTTCTTCTCTTTATTTTGTATGATTACGTTTGTAATTTCAATTGTGAAGTGTTGTATTTGATTTTCTATTATATATATATATATATATATGCGTATGTGGAGATATATGTTAGTGAGTAAGGAGTTTCGAAAAACGACCGCTAAGTGGACTCTTTTGAATGCTAGGTGGACTCTTTTGTTCACGTCACTTTCTATAAATGAAACCATATTTTATATATTTTTTATTTGTTTCTAATTGTTTCCACCATATGTGCGTATGTGGAGATACATGTTCATGTTACTGTGTTAATGAATAAAGAGTTTTTTCATGATTAAAATCTTAGATTAATTAGCGTGAAAGAGAAGATGGTGTTATACATATACAGAATACTTATTGTGTACATATACATATTTTATTATTTGAAAAATGTCCAGAAGATTTGTTTTCTTTTTTAGTGGAGTGGAGACAAAACACACATGTTCTCTATTTATTAATTTGTATTCCACTTATTAGTTTATTAAGTTTTTATAATATTTGTTATATAGTTAAATAATTTGTTTAATTTACTTTTATAATTTTTTTATATTTTTTTAATGTGTGTTTCATTTTTTATTTTGTTAGTCAATTGAATCAGATTATGTAGAAGCGAGCGAGACACCAAATTTGCAAAGAAAATCAAAGGATGTTGGCTGGGAATTTCGAGTTTTGATTAATCCGAACAATTTAGATAAAATTAAATGCAAGCTATGTGGAAAAGAGTTTTCAGGTGGAGTTTATAGATTGAAACAACACATTGCTAGAATTCAAGGAAATGTATCTGTTTGCCCAAATTCCAAAGAAGAAGATCGAGAGAAGTGCAAGCTAGCAATCATGGAAGCAAAAGACAAAAAGAGACGAGTTCTTATGAGAGATTCAGATATTCGAAACACAGTGAATATTGGTAGGAACATGGAAAAAGAAGAAGAAATAATTGAAATAGAAGATATGGGGGTAAACAAAAAATCTCGTATGTTTGGTCCTATAGATAGATTTACTTCAAGCATCAATCTTGAATCTTCTCAAGGTCCAGTGTTGATACAACAACAACAACATATCAAGAATGTTATTGCAAAAGAGAAATTACATGTTGTTCATCAATATGTTGCTAGATGGGTATATTCTCATGGCATTCCTTTTAATGCCATTGATAATGATGATTTTAAGAGAATGCTTGAGGCTGCTGGACAATTTGGACTTGGTGTTACTCCACCTAGTCAATATCAATTGAGGGAGCCATTGCTAAAAGAAGAGGTTAGTAGGGTGAGTAGTATGATGAAAACTCAAGAAGATGAGTGGAAGCTCAATGGATGTTCTATCATGACAGATTCTTGGTCCGATAGAAAAAGAAGAAGCATAATGAATTTGTGTATAAACTCCAAAGAAGGTACTATGTTTATCTCCTCTAAAGATTGCTATGAAGATGCTCATACATGTCAATTTATTTTTGAGTATGTTAATGAGTGCATTGAAAAGGTGGGTGGAGATCAAGTAATTCAAGTGGTAACTGATAATGCTACTAACAACATGGCTGCTGCGAAGTTGTTAAAAGAGGCGAGACCAACAATATTTTGGACATCTTGTGCAACTCATACAATAAATTTGATGGTGGAAGGTATTGCTAAGCTCCCTTTATTCAAAGAAACAATTGATAGGGCTAAGGCATTTACCATTTTTATTTATGCTCATCATAAGACTTTGTCTATGATGAGAAAGTTTACGAAGAGAAAAGACATTGTGAGGCCAGGAGTTACTAGATTTGCTTCAGCTTTCCTTACTCTACAAAGTTTGAACGAGAAGAAACGGGATTTAAAAGGGATGTTTGCTAGCGAAGAATGGGATCATTGTAAGTGGGCAAAGCACTCTAAAGGGCTTGCAGTCTATCATACAACAACAAGTATAGAATTTTGGGATGGTGTGGAAATATGTTTGAAAGTTTTTGCCCCCTTGGTTAGAGTACTTAGATTAGTTGATGGAGATTTGAAGCCGACAATGGGTTTTCTTCATGGAGAGTATATACAATAATTGTATAAAACCCATTGTCGGCTTCAAATCTCCACACTATGTATAATAAAATAAATATATACATGTATCTTAATATGATAAATAATATTAATATATACAATAATTGTAAATTCATTTTAAACTTTGGGATTTTATTTACTAAATTGAAATACATTAGGGTTTTATTTACTTTGATCCCTTTATTTATTTATATACCAATGACAATATATTTAGTTAAGTTGCAAGAGTACTGACCATAATTCAAGTCTGATTCTCCAGTAGGAATATCATTGATCATGACTAGATTCAAGAAACTGGTTTGGTGGGGATATGATAATTAATGCCAGAAATTGGAAGGAAATTAAACCGTTTCCAAATGTTAACTAAAAATTAGTCTGAGAAATTACTAAACTTTTAAATAATAATTCATAGATTTGAATTCACATGATAATTCTAAACTTTATATTTTCTCGAGTATACTAAGTAACACCATTTTAGTAAGTAGTAACATTATTAAAAAATATTTTCATTTTTCTTACTTTAACATTGAATAAACTTTAAAATCAAAACAAAACCAAACTAAAATTACAAAATCGTTTACCATAACTCTCATCGATCTCTTTGCGCACACCATTCTTGGCATATTTATAAAATCTTAAGTGGTGCAAAATGATATGGAGTCATGTGATCTTCATGTTTTAACACAATCAGATTCATCAGATGAACACATGAATCTTTAGTCAATGTCAAAGTTAAAACAAGAGGACACATTTAAGAATATACATGACATGATAAATTCCCTAAACTTTCTAACCTATCTACGACACACATTCCCTAAATGATATGTAGTTTTGCAACACTGTGGCTGAAAAAACCAAGAGGATCTGTGAAGGAAGATGCACAAATTTCATCTACAAAATGAAAAAAAGAAAGGTGATTTACTAACCGTTTCTTTATGACGAATTAGGGCTGGGCGTTCGGTTTGTTCGGGTTTGTTCAGTTCGGTTTTGTTCGGGTTCGGTTTATTCGGTTTTCAAAAAATGAAACCAAACTAATCCGGTTTCGGTTTGGTTTGGTTCGGTTTTTAAACAGCGTAACCATTCGGTTTTGAGTATGTTTTGTTCGGGTTTAAGTTCGGTTTTGTTCGTCAGACGAATGCTGAGGTGAGGTGATGTCATGTCTGTTTCTACCAAATCTCCTGATTGTCACCTTCGTTTTCTCGAACTTTTCGTTGTAATTTGAGCAGTTTCAAGAGTCTTTGTCTCTTGATTTCTTCCAATCTGATCTTGGAGCACTTCTCTTAGCTTGTCAACATCTCCGGAAAGTGTTTTGTCTGTTAAAATTTCATCATATTAGTTAAAGGAAAAAGATATAACATAAGCAAAAATGACAAAGATTTGATAGTGTTTCTCCATAACCAGTTAAGTTTGTAGAACAACTTTCATCAATCTCATCTGATTGAAAGGCTACATATGATGGCAAGTAAATAGAGGAGCAAACAATTTTATAAAACATTGCTTCTTACTCTTTTGTTCTTCTTCTACGAGAAGCCTGTGATACTCCAGACATTCTTTATCTTTGGTAGATCTATGGTCAAGATTGTTACGTTACATTCTCAAGGATTCAACTACTAGCTCCATAAGCAATTCACGGAAAAGTAGTATAGTAATCTGAAGTACATGCCTGATTGAAGTTATTTCACTCCTTAAATTCTCCACTATCTCCTGCAAATTCTTGTTTTTACTTCTTAAATGCTCCATTAACTCTTCCGAGGCTGAAAAATCAAAAGAGAGAAAGACAAAATTAAAACGTTTTCAAACAATTGCTTGTCTCCAAGAAACAATTCCCACCAAAGTACAAAATCTAAGGTTTCTACTTTGTTTTATTACATCAATTCTTCACTGGAGAAATCTCACGTTCCAAGAACGGAATCCAATCATTTGATTCTGGCAGTTTATGATTCAGAGTTAAGAAATTGCAATATCCCTCCATGAATCAGAATAACAGAAGTGTTGTCTTTTGATGATTTACTGTCTAACTAAGCATTCTGAATTTGAATCTAAATAAAAGAATCTTGCAAACAAGGAGAGAAATCAGTACCACAAACAAATTTGAGAAACTTCTCTTCTTGTTCCCTATTAACTTCATCGAATTCGGATAATTTCTTCTTCTGGGAAAAAAAATTAACCCGAAAAGAGAACATTTAAGTCAAATCGAATCAGAAATACAACAGATAGGGTTTAGGGAACAACCAAAACCAGTAATTATATGGAAATTAACGGAAAATCTCCATCGAAACCTTGAGTTTGGTGTATTTGTCGTAGAGCTTAGCGTAGAGAGCTTCCATCACTGCAAACAGAGTCATAAATAACGAGTTACTATACATAATAGCCAACATCAGCAGAAGAAGAAAATGAAAACCCTAGAATTCAAATCGAGCACGAAAGTTCCGATGAACAAAAAGAGACTTAATTAGAGTATGAACAGGAATGGGAAAATGCACCTAACATAATGCAAATGAAGCGAGGAAGACAAAAAAAGTACCATTCTGAGTACGAACACATCTTGACTGGATTGCCTCTCGCCGGAAATATCCGGATTTTGACCGGAGACCGACATCTACAATTAGTTGATGAAATTGACATTCCTACCGGCGGGTTTTTAAGGTTTTCTGAAAATGTATACGACCAAGGTATGTATGAAGCGGCGTCGTTTCATATACTACTGCATTTTAGGGCCCAAAATGATTATGGGCTTTCTTAATTCAAACGTGGATGGCCTTAATGAAAAGGGTAAAAGTGTCAATGAACACATAATAATGACACGTCATCGTCATATCATCTTCGTGAAAGACATGTTAATGACACGTCATCGTTATATTGTTACCTTTCAATTAATAAACAAAAAATACATGATTAATTCAATTAAATCAGCTAATGTGTTGTTTCTTGTTTCTGTATATTTATCTATAGTTTCGTATTAATTAATTAATTGTTAATGAAATATAATATACCAGTTGTAGGAGGGGCAAATTATTTTACCGGTTTTAAATTGTAAAAATATAAAATAACTATTTTAAATTTAAGAAGTCTATATTTTAAATATATAAAATTTAACTAAAAACTAATAATTTAAACGATGTAAAATATTTGCAAAAAAAAAAGTAAATAATAAATTTCATTATGGTTTATATTTACTTATGAAAAAATATATTGTTATTTTTTTTGAAAAATAATTAGAAAATATATTATTATGGTTTAAGAATATATTTAGTAAAATATGATATTTGTCTTTGTATTTATTTAAATATTGGGAAAAGATTAAAATTTAAATTAAATTTAACTCGTGATAAAAAAAAAAAACTAATGTGAAATCGTTAAAAAAAACTAAATTCATAAAAAGTAAAACCCTGAAAAGGAAATTAAAGTATGGTCAGATACTATCACCATTGAGGAACGGTTCTATAAGCAAAAATCCCGAGTCAAGTGGCTAAAAGAAAGAGATTGTAACTCCAAGTTTTTCCATCGGGCTGTTTTATCTCGTCAAGCTAACAATGGAATTAAGAGTCTACTCAATGAGCAAGGAGTTCGGATCACAAACCCCACCACCCTAAAGTCTATGATTGTGGACTATTACAAGTCACTCTTGGGCACTGTCCAAACCGGAATCTCGGTAAAGTCAGTTAATTGGCTTAAATCTCTCCATCCTTATAGATGCTCGGATCTAGTGAAGCATGGTCTCCGTCGGATTCCTACCCCTCTCGAAATTGAACGGACAATTAGAGGTATGGCTAGGAATAGGGCTCCCGGTCCCGACGGTTTCCCGGTTGAATTCTACCTCCACACTTGGGATATTACGGGCAGAGCCTTGGTTGATTCGGTCCTGGAATTCTTCACCTCTGGTCAGATCTTGAGAGAGGTTAATGCTACAGCTATTACCCTCATTCCGAAGGTAAAGGGAGCCGAAGCTCTTTCGGATTTTCGTCCAATTTCCTGTTGTAATGTCCTATATAAGATAATCTCCTCAATCTTGGCATCTCGTCTCGGTGAGTTTCTTCCCTCTGATGTCCAACAGAATCAAGTGGGATTTATAAAAGGTAGACACTTAGGGGAAAATGTTCTTCTAGCCTCTGAGTTAATCTCAGGTTACCACCGTGGGACAACAACCAACAAATGATGTTTGAAGGTGGATTTGGCTAAGGCGTACGATAACGTTCATTGGGATTTTATAATTTCCATTGATTAGACCACAACTCAGAGCCATTGAGTGTGACTGTTGGTGGAGCTTGTACAATTGGGATGCCATCGTCGGAGTATTCAGGAGAGCCGATCTTACGGAGATTCCGTAGTGAGGATTTAAGACGCTTAGCCCATGGGAGACTGACACCTTGAGTTTCAGGAATGAGAGCCGGAGTCGATTGTAAACTCGTAGCGCCTGGGAGAGGAATCGACTGAGTAGGAGCTACGACTTGGGAAGCCGTAGGATCTTGGGTAGCTGGAATACTTCTGGGAATCAGAGATGCTGAGGATTGCTCCACTGGAGCGGCAACTCTTGACGGTGGTGAAGTAGTTGGGGCTGAGGCGGAGGGGCGACCATCCGAAGTGATGAGAGGAGAGACTCGGAGTGAGAGAGGCAGAAATTGCTTGGGGAGGGGAGGGGATGGAGGAACGAAAAGGCTTTCTAACCTTGTGGCGGTTCGCATGAACTGCTTGAAGACTCAGCTATTCCTCAATGGTAATGACCCTCTTCAGCTTTCCACCTTGTCCGCGAGATATGGACTTTCTGAGGGACTGCTTCCAGTTCGATATCTCGGCCTTCCGCTATCCTCAAAGGCTCTAAAGCCGCGTGACTATCAAGTTTTGCTTGACAAAATCAGATATCGGTTGTCTTCTTGGAAGGTTCGTCACTTATCTTTTGGTGGTAGGTTGCAACTAATTACCTCAGTTTTGACCAGCATTGTTAATTTTTGGTTATCTATACTGATTCTCCCGAAAATGTGTATTATCATGTTGGAAAAATTATGTTGTTCCTTTCTCTGGAAAGGTGCTGATGTTTCAGCTAGGGGAGCTAAAGTTTCATGGGCTACTATTTGCACTCCTAAGGCATGTGGTGGTCTAGGGCTTAAGCGTCTTCAATTGTGGAATACGGTTTTTGGTCTAAAATTGATTTGGCTTTTATTTACTCAGTCAGGATCTCTTTGGGTTTCTTGGGTTAAATCACACATTATTAGGGATGGATCATTATGGAACATCACGGTTAGTTCATCCTTCAGTGCTCAGTTTAAGAAATTATTGGGACTCAGATCGCTTGCTTGGAACTTCGTTTCTTGCAGCATTCGTTCAGGTTACTCTGCATCATTTTGGTATGATGTGTGGATCCCCCAAGGCCCTCTTATTAAGCTGATAGGAAATTCTGGCCCTTCCATAACTGGTATAAATCATCGAGCTTCGGTCAGGGATGTTATTATTGCCAATTTCTGGAACGTTTCTCGCAGCCGTAGCCCGATTATTTTGAACCTTCGTCTACTCCTTCCACCAGCCCCTCCGTCTTTGTCGGACAGTTTGCCAGATCGGTACTTGTGGAAGTCTTCTTCCACTACACATTCTGAGCACTTCTCTACTAAATCAACTTGGAAACTTCTGGCTCCCTCTCTTCCGGTTGTCTCATGGTTTAAAATGGTTTGGTTCTCCGGTAATATACCTAAGCACTCTTTTAACTTTTGGCTGGCTGCACACAATCGTCTACCTACCAAAGACCGTCTTCTATCATGGGGTCTCAACGTTTCTTCTGTCTGCATCCTATGCAACACTCGCCCGGAAACCTTGGACCATCTTTTTGTTCGATGTCCCTTTTCTCAGGTGCTCTGGAGACAACTGTTACTACCGTCTTCCGGTCTCAACGTATCAACTTTCCAGCAAGTCCTAACTTGGGGCTCCACTCGAAGAGCACCAAAGCCGATCAAACAAGTGGAAAAGCTACTCCTCCAAGCGACGGTTTACGAGGTGTGGCATGAACGGAACTCACGGATTCACCTTTCATCAGCGAGTTCTCCTACCACCCTTCTAGTTAAAATTCGTCTAATGGTGAGATCCAAGCTTCTCTCTTTGTCTATCCTACAATCGGGTGGATACGCCAACTCAGAACTCCTACTCGCGTGGTTCAATTTCTTTCAGGTATAAAATCTCTAATATTACTCTCTGTTTCTTTTTCTATTAACTCCCGCTCGAGGATCTGTTTCATCATCTATGTAATTATCCTCAAATTATGTGTTTTTAACACTAAATATTAATACAATTTACCGGTTAACAAAAAAAAGAAATTAAACATAAAATACGTAAAAAGGAAATTAAACAAAAAATACAAAAGGAAATTAAAATATTAAAAATTTAAAATACGCGAAACAATAGAAAATTAGATTTCTCATAGTTTAATCTTATATATAGACGTTTACAAAAAAAAGTTTTAATCTTCATTTAATGAAACGGATCGTTTTAACATTTAGAAGAGAGAAAAAAAACCCTCCAAGCAGCGTTGCAAAACGCTGCGTTTCAGTTCCACCGAAGAAAAATCCCAAAATCTAGGGTTCTTCAATCTCCGCTTCTGAATCCCAAAATCTAGGGTTTCTTCAATTTCCGCTTCTGCATCCAAAAAAGAGCAATCATTCATGGAGATTCCTAATCGATGGTCGGAACTCCCTTTGGATCTCATGGCATGTATCTTCCAACATATGAGTTTCATTGATTTTCAACGCGCTAAACTTGTTTGCTCGAGCTGGTACTTAGCTTCAAAACAGAGAGTGATAAAGAAAAAAGGATCTCCATGGCTAATGCTATTCCCAGAGGAGAAGAAGAGCAATTGTGTGTTATACAACCCAGAAGCTAACGAATTTTACAAACCCTTCATCGATTATTCAGATTTTAGATTCCTAGCAAACTCTGGTAAATGGTTTCTAGTGGTTACTCCTGAAAACAATCTCTGCATCATAGATCTTTTCACCTCTGAAAGTATCAATCTTCCGCCTCTTGAATCTCTTGTTACATTTCACAATTACACTCTCCAACGAGTTGGAGATAAAGAGTTCCAATTTGTATCACTTAAAAGAAGATCTGAGCGACGTTATGGCATTTATGATATTGATACAATTCATGGTCTTTTATGGGTTGATGAGAAGAATAAAGCTAACTATACAGTGATTTGGTACTTTGATTCCCCCGGAATTCAAAATCTAGTTTTTTGCAAGAATGGATATTATAAATACGTTGAGATTCCGACGTATAAATTCCCACGGACTTTTGCAACTTAGAGGTTACAAACTTTATATTCATGCCCCTCATTCTTGTGTTGCAATTGTGGATTTATCTGATGAAACTTTTCCATATATTACAAAATATGAAACATCTCCAGTTCCACCAAAACAATGGTGTGATTCGACTCGTCATTTAACAGTTACATCTTCTGGAGAGGTTTTGGTAGTTATTGGCAAAATAAGACATTCTATTCATTCTCCAAAGATTTTGAAATTCAAAGTGTACAAAGATGATCCAGTTACTGAAGTGCAATCTTTAGGAAGTGATGATGAAGCATTACTTTTTGATTTAGGTGTTACTACAAGTGTTAAAGATGTTCCTGGAATCGAACCAAACTCTATCTATT
>KE150783.1:5159-29346 GCA_000411095.1 Aethionema arabicum
TACGTTGGTGATAGAGGTGGAGCAGTTATAATGATAAATAAATAATTATGGATTAATAATTTAATTAATAAACTTATTAATTAAATTTAAATGAGAATTATTAAGAAAATTACACGTAATGAAAAAGATGATGTGTCACTACCACAATGCTTCAATTTTTCTCTCTCCCTACTTGTGGTTTATTAGAATAGGATAATTTTAGATTATCAATTGTAGTAAACATCTTTATATTTTAGATTTTTTCTTGAGATTAATACAATATATATGTAAAACGACGATACTACCTAGTATGAAATTAATTTATTGTTAACTCGAAAATTAGTAAAAGAAAAAATATAGTCAAAAAATGTTGAAAATTGTTTAATTTATTTTTAACCAAATTTTTGAAGAAACATAAATTTGCTCACAAAACAGTCTATAATAATATTTTCTTGTAAACATAAATTTAATATTAATATTGGATTTTATATATAATACAATTTATATACAAAAATATATTTTTATGTAGTTTTCACTTAAGATATAATAACGATATAACGACGATGCTAATATAAGATCAATTTATTGTTTGTTCAAAAATTGTTCAAAAATATAATCACCTGAAATTTAGTATAAAAATTGGTCGAAAATAATTCGATTGATTTTCCTCTAAATAGTTAACAAAATTTGACAAAATTTCGAAAGAACCATAAGTTTTTCATTTTATAACAAATTTGGTAAAAAAAATTAACAATATTTTCTTGTAAGCTTAATACAAACCTTTAGACTATAAAATTCAATCTAACAAATAAATTCTTTAATCTCCTTGCAGTTATACACAGAATTAGTAGTCGACCACTTAACCTTAACCGCAAATTTCGACGAAATCAACTCCGATCACTACGACGCAATCTACATTCCTGGTGGTCGTTTCACAGAACTCTTAAGTACAGACAAAAACTGCATACAACTAGTTTCACAATTCAACAAATCTAACAAAGTAATCTTCACAAGTTGTCACAGCCAACTGTTGCTAGCCGCGGCCGGGGTTTTAGCCGAAGGAGTAAAGTGTACTGCGTTTGAGAGTATGAAATCAGTTATTGAACTCTCTGGTGGCGTTTGGTGGCAACAAGAAGGGATTAAAAGTCTTTTGGATATTACAGATTGTGTAAAAGACAAGAATGTTGTTTCTACTTTGGGATGGCCAACACTTGGTCATTTTTTAAGAGTTATGCTGGAATCAATTGGTTTCAAGATTTCTAGAGAAATTGAGAGGAATCAGCCTTCTTTGCTTTTCTTGATTGGGGTAAGTTTTATTTTCTGATTTTTTTTAATTAATTTATTTATGAGATTTTTAGTATAATTTTGAAGTGGTAAGTTTTTTATATTGGACCGTGCAATCGCATAGGTAATTATGATTGGGTAGATAGTGATCTTGAGGAAAACTTAATAACTTGAAAACATAGGAAAATTATATTTTGTGGGTTTATATTTCTTAGTTTTAGAAAATATGTCTAATTTTATATTTTACACACTTTTACCACATATTTTCGACCAAAAAATATAAGTTAATTATATATAACTATAAATTACTTGAAATTAAGTAATTTTTTTTCTTCATTTTTATAACAAAAAAAATCACAAGTAAATTAAAAAAATATTGGACTACAAATCAAATATAAAATGATTTATGGAAAAGTGACGCAAAAATATTAATAAAAATTGAATTTAGTTGGAATTTTTGTTTGACAAAATATTAGATGTGTGTTTACAACTAGAATTAACGATAATTGAATCGATAATAAAAAATATTTGATATATATATATATATATATTCTAAAAGTAAATTGAAATTAACCAAAAAATCAAATAAAAACAAATATTTTTGTATTAAACATGGATTTTACTCAATAATGGGCATATCATTCATAATTTCTTTTATTAAATTTTACGTACAAAGTACAATTTCTAAATTATTTGAATTTGTTTTATATATATAGGATTTTGTTGAAGATTACAGTATCAATGTACCATTTAAAGCGTTTCAAGCGTTAGGATGTAAAGTAAACACAGTTACACCAAATAAGAAAAAAGGTGAAAAATGTGCAACTTTGGTTTACGATTTAGAAGATAAACGACAACTTCCTACAGAGAAATTTGGTCACAATTTTTACATAACTGCTGACTGGGATGATGTCACCGTCGACGACTACGACGGCGTTATAATTCCCGGCGGAAGATCGCCGGAACTTTTGGTGATGAACCACAAAGTCATTGAATTGGTCAATAATTTTGGTGATAAAGGCAAAATTGTTGGTGCTATTGGAATGGGAAATTGGTTGCTTGCTGCTACTAACGTTCTTAAGGTAATTTTATAACGTTTTTGTATTTTATTATTAATATTTTTTTTATTAAATAAATTAATTAATCGATAATGGGTTGATTAGTCCTAAGTTTTTTATATGTTATAACGCTCATTTTATTTTGTATGTCATACTAAGAGTATTTCTAATTGTTTTTCATTTTAATTTTTCTTTTTGGTTAAAATTTGAAGAAAAAATTTAAAAATATATATGTAAAATATATTGGTTAACAGTGTTTTTTTAATGTAGAATTTTTGTTTTCAAATGAACCAATTTTTTATTTTAGTATTCAAATTCCCCTAACTTGGTTTCAAATTCAAGGTGTCACTATAATAATATTTAATTGTTTTCTTTTTCCAAAATAGAGTTTCAATAATATTTTTCAAAATACAAAAAATTACAATTTGGAATTTTATAACAGTGATTTTTAATTTACAACTTTTTTTAAATGAACCATTTTTTTTTGTTTAATTGAGACTTGAAATTCAAGTTCACCTAATTTGGTTTCAAATCGGGTGTCACTATAATAATTTTTTTTTTCAAACAGAGATTGAATAATAATTTTTAAAATACAAAAATTACAATTTGGTGTTTTTAACAGTGATTTTTAATGTACAATTTTTTTTTAAAATGAACAATTTTTTTTTTTAAATGAACAATTTTTTTTTCAATTGAGACTTGAAATTCAAGTTTCCCCTAATTTGGTTTCAAATCGGATATTACTATAATAATATTTTTTTTTTCATTTTTCAAAATAGAGTTTGAATAATAATTTTTAAAATACAAAAAAATACTAATCATTTTTGTAATTACTTAATTTTTTTCAAATTTGCTAAGAAAAAAAAAGATAATTTTTTTTTGTTAATTTAAATTAATTTGGTCACAACTTTATTTTATTTACATTATGGAATAAATTAAAATTATTGACAGGGAAAGAGATGTGTAAGTAGCTATGGAACTAAGGTTGCTATGAAAGTTAGTGGTGGTGAGATTGTGGAATCAGAACGATGTGTTTGTGATGAGAAAGTTATAACAGCTGCAACAACTTCTGATTTGCCTCTATTTTTATATGTTTTGTCAAATGCACTTGGTCTCTCTGTTATGCTCTAATGCTTATAAAATTAACATTAATTAGACATGTTGGGATTTGAATTTGATATATAATGTCGAAAACATTTAGGCACAAATTCTGCGTTTGTGTTGTATGTAAGATCTATTTAAATAGACATCTATTTATAAATCGAGCGATCATTCTAAGATTTTATATATATGGTTAAAAATCTATTAATTAGATAAAATAAAAAAAAATATATTGAAATCCTAAGCTCATTTTTTTTGAAATTTTTTTTATTTGTATTTATATATATATTTAAACACACTCGGCGTGTTATTTTCACATTCATATTTTAAATGTCTTATATATTTTATCATAATGTTTAAAAAAAATTGATAAGTAGTAAGGAACCCAAAAGTGGGAAAACCCAATGGAACCACACAAAAAAAAAATTACATATTATGATTGAATAATATAAACTTGAATAAATCATAAAAAAAAGACATAAAAACGAAGGCTTCAAAATATTAATTACCATATTTTAAGTTGCTTATGCTCTATAATTTTATAACTTGAAAATTATTACTTTTTCCATAAGTTAATGAATTTCTTCATTCCTAATTAATTTATAGAAATTTTACTCTATATGCGATATATATTAAATATCAAAAAGATATTTAGTATTGGAATATTACCTAATTTGAAAAAAGGAAAACTTTTATAAGAGAATAAAAAAAAAGGAAAAAAAAAAGAGAATAAAAAAAAGGAAAATATTTATTGTGGCTTACGCTTATAAATAAAAAAGCTAAGTCAAGAAAAAAAAAAGAAATAGAAAGCTTAAGATTCATTGATCTCAAAAACTTCATTGACATGGTGCTTGATGAATTTTCAAACCATCTACTTGCAAAATTCTTCACGAACTCAACACCACCGTCTATGGAGGAGACAGAATCTTCGCTACAGAAACAATGGCCAGAGATTCTCCCAGAGAACATAACTCTCCAAACACAAGAAAACGATTGTTTCTTGTTCAATTTCAAACAAAAGAAAGACAAAGAACACGTTCTAGCAAACGGACCTTTGGTCATCAATGGAGTTATGCTTATAATTAAAGAATTTACTTCAAACGTAATTGATTTCACAGTAACAGACTTATCTGTAACTGTTACAGGGCTACCAATATATCTTGGTTACAACACAGAAGTTATTTCCCAAATCCAAACTTTACTAAACCCTAAACCCAATATTAAACCATTAATATACACTAAATCAAAGTCTGATCTCAATTTCAGAACAGAGATTGATCTCAAGAAGCCATTAAATCCTGGATTCTACCTTGATGAAAACTTGTTTGTTGAGTTTAAGTACAAGAACATCGGTGATTTCTGTTACAATTGTGGAATCATTGGTCATTTCAAGACTAATTGTGATCAAAAACTCCCAAAAGAACGAACTTTAAACGCTAAGTCGAAAACGAAAACCTCTGTTTATGGTCCTTGGTTAAGATCACCTTCAGTGTTTCCAGCTTCGATGAGTTTCAAATTAAGCCATAAAGAGAAAGAAGAAGATGTTAAAGAATGTGAAAAAACTCTTCTTTATCCTCAATTCTTCATACAACTTAAGTTTGATGTTAAAGCTATCTGCAACTCCAATTTTGATTCTTCAATAGTCATGACTGAACCGTCAAGTCACAGCTTTAGATTCCCTTGTTCATATCTTGATTCGTCAAAGGCGCGTGAGGTTATAGCGAGTGAGATTAGTGAGATGATTTCACCGTATTCTCTTGAAGAATTTGAAGATAAGTCTGTAAATTGGCCAATGAAAGAGAAATCTAACGTTATTTGTTCTCTTGTGGAGTATTTGAATGAGATTAAGAAGAAGAATACAGAGGATAAATGGTTAACTCTCGAGCTTGATTTCAACATAATATACAATATAACACCTGTAGATTACGAAACAGCGTTTAATGAAGATAAAGACAGAAACTGTTGTAGAGAGATTGAGAAGAAGATATCACAACTAGTGAAGAAAAAAGTGAAAGAGGAAGAAGATGACTTGCTTTGTCTGAATTTATGGGAAAGTGAGATAAGAAAAGGTTTAGAAGAGATAGGTTACAGTACTTATCCTTATCTCTTTGATGTGTCTGAAAGAGCTTTAAGAGCAAGAGGACAAGCTATTGCAATGGCGATTTCGTTGGATACTCGTCCGATTCCAGCAGAGAGAGAAAGTGTTGAGAAGTTAGAGCGTAAGAAGGTGATTGGATCTGAGATTGATAGGTTAAATCCGTGTATGATATGTAGTCAAGAGATGTTTCTTGCGGAGGAAGTAACTGTTTTGCCTTGCTCTCATGTGTTTCATAGCTTATGTGTTCATAAATGGTTTCAAGTTGGTCATAAATGTCCACTTTGTGGTTTCAAATTACCTTTACAACAATGATTATACTCATATCATTATTTTTTTGGATTTTTTTTTTATATTATGGATAATAGTTGTGGTTTGTGCCATTAAGAGATATTAATGGTTTTTTTAGGTGTTTTAAGCATGATTAACGTTTATAAAATGATTATTTAATTAACTTGATGTTTTTTTAATATATTTGTAAAGAAAAATATTGTATTATGATTTAGTTTTTTACTTTTTAGTTTTTTAAACTTCAATCTTCTCCAATTTGGGTTTTTAATCTTTCATTCAGTAAACCGTTAATTTTGCAAAAATTTGTCATTTATCAGAACGTTACGTTTGATTAATCGATGAAAACACACAAAAGAACATTTATGTAACTTATTAAATCGCGATTTTACGAAAAATCACCAATTTTTTCTTTTTTATCGTGAAAATCAAACTCTTATAAATCCAGATTTATCTCTTTTCTTTTCTTCTTCGCTACTCAAACCAATAATTTCGAATATCATATTTTTAATATGAAAAATTTCACAAAAATTAAAGATTTACTGACGCGAGGGACTAAAAAACCAAATTGAAAAAAAATAAAATTTAAAAAACTAAATTAAAAAGTTAGAAATTTTCTAAAAAAAAGAATAAATTAAAAATTATTTTACCACGATTTTTTATTTTTACTTGTAATATTTACGGAATTGGAGAACAATTAACATTTTTTAAAAAAATTTGATATGTGAACATGAAATATGAAAATTCTACATAAACATTTATCCGGTTTAATAACAAGACAAGTGTCATGTGTCCATCACACGTGTCTACAAAAATCCTCTGTAACACTCTCCATCTTCCACCTATATATTAAAACACATTAAAACAATTACATATAACAAAAACACATTACATAACAAACAATTCAAGATCCATTCAATAACAACAACAAATAGATTATTATATATGGAGACTTACGTTGACGCAGTTGGTCTCGACACAGCGTTGACCACAGAAACGACCGAGTCAACGTCAAAGAAGAAGTTAAAAGTAATGGTAGCGATTGATGAAAGTGACAACAGTTTTTATGCATTAGAATGGACCGTGAAACATTTTAGAGATGTTTTGGTTGCTGAACCGGAAACCGGTCAAGAAGGCGGTTTACTAACTTTGGTTCATGTTCAACCTAGTTATATTCAATATATAAATCCTTCTGGTGGACTTGGTGATTTAATTTATAAAACTGATTTATTTCCTTTTGAATGTTTAATTTTGAGAATTTATTTAATATGTTTGTAATGTTTTAGGTTCGGCTGTGTCTACAACAAATTCAGTATCTGAATTGTTGAGAAAGGCACGAGAAGAGAATACGGTTGGTTTATTCACACGTGCGTTGGAGATTTGTCGTGGTAAAATGGTGTGTATATGGATTTAGATCGGTCCAATATTATTTTGAATTTTAGTAGTTTTTTGGTGATATTATTGTTAAATTGAGTTGATTTAAATGAGTATAGGTGAAGACGGAAACGATGATTTTGGAAGGAGAAGCTAAGGAAATGATATGTCAAGCTATTGAACAGACCCATGTGGACCTTCTCGTGGTCGGTAGTCGCGGCCGTGGCATGATCAAAAGGTGAAAAATAAGATTTTTAAGAACATTTACTAATAGTGGTTTTTTGTTGGTATGTCTTCTAAAGAACCATGGTTCGATCGAGAGAAGATTGACATAATTTATTTAATGTCGGTCCATGATTAACGGAAGTCTTAGTCGAAAAAAAAATGTGTCTTTTTAATCGGAGTAACGAGATTTATTACAAAAAAAAAAAAAATTATTACACAGAAACTCAAACAAAAAAGTTGGACCCTATGCGTGGGTCTAGCTCGCCTTACTTGGTCCGGCTCTGAATTTATTGTAGACATTTATCTATTTTGATTTCTAGTCTAATGAAGATGTATGAGTTATTAGGGCTAGAATTTTTGCGGTTTATTAAAAAAAAAGACATTTTGGGTTGCAAAAATTTGAAGTTTTTGGTGGATTTTTGAGGTACTTTTTTGGGGTAATATTGCAGGACGTTTTTAGGGAGTGTGAGTGACTATTGTGCCCATCATGCTAAATGCCCCATCCTTATTGTTCGGCCGCGACGAGAAGCCGCGGCTAGTAAGCAGTAAGGAACACAAGAGCAAGTAGGGAGCACAAGTGGCCAAGAACCATGGAAATCAAGATTCTGGTTTTGGTTGAAGTTGTATGTAAATAAGTAGAGAGATTGTAACAAATAAAGATTGAAATTAAGGTTTTTGTTTGTATATATATAAGCTGAACCGGAAAACCAAAAACCCTAAACCAAATGGAAAACCGGTTTGGTATAGTCCCTATGGAGTCCAATGTAGTTAAAAACATTAGTTAGGTACAAATTCTGTGTTTACGTTGTACGCCAAATTTATATTTAAATTGGAATTATAGTATGTTGTTGTGTATCATAATTTCATTTTTGCAATTATTAGATTTTTTAGAAAAATTAAAATGATTTATTTTTAACTTTTGAAATATTTCGATGTCGTCGAAAACATGTCTATTTTTTACCAAATATTTGGTTGAAAATTTTAGATTAATTTTCAAATTTTGTCGAAAATTGATAAAAAAAAAAAAAATTCCAACGAAATTTCAAAAATAAATTTTTACCAATTTTTTTTATTATTATTTAAAGATATAAAAAAAAGAATAACAAAAAAAACAGTAAATTCTAAATATTATTGTTATCGCTTGTCTTAACTATATAACAAGATGAGATAAAAAAAAAAACTATTTAACAATACGATTAAATCCTTTAACTTATCATATTTATGAAGAAGAAAGTTACAAAATACTCTTATTTCTTACCTTTTTTTTTAGAATAATCCTTGTCGAAAATAGATTCAACCAACAACATCATTAAAATAAAAACAAGTTCTAGCAACCTTAACATTACCCTTTTCTATTTCAACTTCTTTCTCCAAATTCGACAGCAACAACTTCAAATCTATCATCTTTTCCTCGATTTCTTTGATCTTGACATCACTACACATCAATTTCTTCATCCGCACTTCTTCTAATTTCATCTTTAACCAATCTAATTTAAAACCTGCGAGTACAAGATCGGAAAACATGTTGTCTGCTGTGTCCAAGTCTTGCTCAGTGAGCTCTTGAGGTGATTTACATAACATATCAATGAGGTCTAGGAGGAGATTCATGCAAGATGACTTTAATACTTTAGTTTTTATACGAATATTTGATGTCAAATCTGGATGTCTCTCAAAGATTTGCAGCACTGAATATTTCTGTCAACAAAAACAAAAAATATACAAAAAAAAAATCCAGAGATAAGGTTCAAAACTGATGTAATGCAATATAAATTAATAAAATATAAAAAAAAAGTATGTATAAATTTTTGGAATTGAAATATTGCTTTTTTAGTTATATAATTTATAAGTTTTAGCAATTTTTTTTTTGTAATCTATATGTTTTGATTATTTAAATTATATTTACAATTTTTTTGGTTTAAATCTTACTCTCTCAGTGTCATATTATATGGTTTTTTTATTGAATGCATTTTTTAAAATAAATTTACAGTGTTTCCTTACTAACTTAAAATAATTATGCTACTTTTATTTATCTCTTCTTTCTTTTGTAACTATTAAAAAGGTAAAATTGTCAAAAATGTTTAAAAAATAATAAAAACACCTAACAAAAAACAATTACCATAAACTTCTTTTAAAAAAAACTGGGGAAGTACTTAAATATAAAACGCAATTATTTTAAATGAGTAAAAATAAGCGAAAACTCAGTTTATTTTATTAAGATTTTAAATTAATTGAATAATTTAGGTAATTTAAAATATTACATGAAACTTACATCTATAGAATAAATCTGAAACCCGTTGACGTCGACGTACACGTGCGCATCATTGCTATACGGCACCGTTTCATCATCTGAACAGAATTCAATCTGATCCTCTACATAAAAATCATCATCACTCCAAAACTTGCTCTTTGTCTTATTCCCCATTGATTTTATTAGAAAAAAATGGTGTTTTTTTTAATGAGCATTAGAGATAATATATGTATATATATATAAAGAAAATGAAAGGAATACGAATAGATTTTGGGTAATCTCTAGCGAATAAATGAATTCTTCCCATAATTTCATTTACCGATGAGATAACATTTACACTAATTAATTTTGAATCTCGTGCTAGGCGGCGACTCTTCGAATGTTTCCACTAAACCAAGTTTAACCGAACTAAACCAAAATAAACCAGTTTTAATAATAAAAAAAAAGTACTAATGGTGCGTTAGAAGAAAAAAAAAAAATTAGATTATGATAAGATAACGATAAAAATAAAACTCGAAAAAATAGTATATATAATTTAGTTAGCAAATGATAAAAATTAAAACAAACCATATATTACAAGTTAGATTTCTTTATACTATATGTGTTCACAAATACATAATGTTTAAGGTTTATGCACCTCTTTTATAAAAACTTGTAAAATTCTCATTATAACCTTCTTAATAATTAAAAATATTAAATTTACTAAATTTTATTTTAATAATAAAAAAATAAATAGATAAAAAGATATCAAAATTTGAATTGAAAAAATGAAAGCATCATATATAACAAACAAAATAAAACTTCTAAAACATAATTTCTTTATTAACGGAGGGAATATTAATTAATGGTTAATTTATTTTTACAACTCTTTAATGTATTTTGTTTTTTTCACATTATTTTATTAATTTTAAATTTTATTATAATTTCATAATTGTCGAAAATAGATTCAACCAATAACATCATTAAAATGAAAACAAGTAGTCGCAGCCACAAGATTATCCTTTTCTTCTTCGACCTCTTTCTCCAAATCCGATAACAACATCTTCAAATATACCCAATCAAGATTCTGGTTTCTAGTAGAGAGATTGTAGCAGATAAAGATTGAAATTAAAGCTTTTCTTCGTATATAATCTAAACCGGAAAACCAAAAACCAAATAGAAAACCGGTTAATGTAGTCAAATAGACTATTTTGCTAAAAAAACAGAGGCTATACAGTTTTCTGAATGCAAGTAAGATGGAACAGGACGTTACAGATACAGACCAGAGTGGTACTTTATGACTTTGTGTCTTAAGCCTGCGTTCGACGAAATTAGACCGCAAAATCTTTGTTAGTTGCTGAATATATTAAACTTTGGTTCGGGTACAGGTTTTAGAGGAACAAGTTTATACCTGTTGGTTCGTGAGAATCTCTACTGCTACGTTTAGATCGTCATCAGCAGCAGCTAGAGCCACCTCCACTTGTGTCTGGACCAAAATCAGTGAATTATTAAGCATTAATTTCACTATTTGTTACTCATGAAGCTTGCAGAAACTTACCCTTTCGAAGCCCATGGCGACGAGCTTCTTGATTTGTTCTTCAGAAGAAACACGACCCTGCGTATAAGAACTCAGTGACAAGATGCTGAAAGAGCTCGGATTTGTAGCGATTGTCTAAGAGTAGAAGCTTTTTACCTGAACCTGAGGCAAGACTGCTGCATTTGCTATTGGTACCTGCCTGCACAAGGTGACGAGAGATGTGAGGTTTGAGAAACATAAACTGATATTTCATCAATTGTAGAAGTCAGTACCTTGCAGCGGGAGTTGGCTCAGCGGTGGCAGTTACATCGGAAAGGTCAGAAAGGCGGTCTGGAGTGCTATCTTCTAACAATCTAGCATGGAGGTTTGGGTCTGTATCTCCAGCTGGAGCTGTTGGAGCACGAGCAGCGCTAAGAGTTCTACCTCTTCCGGGAAATCTACTGTCCTCGGCAGACTGCTAGTTAAGTAAGTCAGGGCATGAGACGAAGCTGACAAGATTAACATGGAAGTGAAAGCAGTGTAAGAAACAAAGTTCACAGTAAGCACCTGAGTAGATGCTTCTCTTTGTGGCAACCAGGAAGATAAGGATCTCCAAGCATTTCCTGTAGAGAAACCACTGTTCAAAGATAAATGTCAGTTAATTTATCTCTTATCAAGCAGGTCCGTTTTCATATTTAGCAAGGGAATCGCACCTGGATGTTGTGTTTTGCGAGGAATAAGTGGGGATGTAGCTAGAAGGATTTCCCCCAGTGCATAGAATGAACTTGGGTCGTCGAACGCAGCTAGACTGGAAAGATCATAGAATCTGGATGAGCGGCCATAATGTATAGAGAAAATACATATCTATTCGCAGTACTTACCATCCAGGAGGCTGACTCGATGCCAGAGAAAAATGAAGAGCCAGGCATCAAAAAATTGAAGACACCATAAGAATCTGGGAGCCAAAGCTACCAATATGTTAGATGCCACATAAAATGCAGGTTAGTAAGCAAAAGGAAATAGAGCAGATAAAATTATACATGCAAATCCAGACAGGATGCCACAGAGGTGCCCGAGCAGCGAAACATTTGTCATGAGGAGTTGGAATACTATCAATAAGATCCAAGGATACCTGCAAATCGATACAAATTCAACTTCATTCGTGCAACAAGAAATACACTTAGATATTAGAACGCTGAGGAGTAAGACCAAGGGTTTACAATTTCGCTGGCACGTTGAAGAGACCAAACACACTGCACAGAGAAAGAGAGTAGCAAGTGTCAGCTCCATAATCAAGAGATATGAGATAGCTCCTAGAATTGACACCATGAATTTTATAAATAGCCATGGAAAAGTCTTACCTCCTAGAATTGACGCCACTGAGACTTGTCTCAATGACAATCATAGAGAACAAGATTCCTGAAAATCCAATCGCGCATTCGTTCACGAGTTGATCATATTGATAAAAGGGGTTATATCCCGCCAAAGATGCCATAAGAAGATGCATTAAGGCATTGGTTGTTGCCAGCAAAATTGCCAGGTAAAGCAAACGAACAGATCCCATGATTCTCTCCAGCTCCGAGCCCATAGGAATCAGTGCCATCATGTTGAACAGAACATGGAGCAGTGATCCATGAAAAAGAACGGATGTATAAAACCTATAAACTGCACACCAGATAACCGAAAAAGAGTGAACAAGAGAAAAACAATCATGAGAGTACAGACATCTCAATTAAACGCGATCACTTATCTAAACCATAATATGTAATTTTCAGTGCCATAGGAAGATCAATAACGTGGAAATTTGTTTTCCAAGAACATGAATTAGCAAAGTTAGCAACTAGCACTCCCTTTAACATGCAATACAAGCTTCAATACTCTGAGAACATACCTTGGAACCGCCATATAACTGCTGAGGGTAAGAAGCATACTTCATAGAAAGTGTCATATCCAGTTAAGAGACATATCAAGTAAATGATCCCACAAACTCCCACCACTGATGATGTGAGGAAGGGTATGGCATTCCACCATTGCCCAAGTCTAGTTTGAACCCCAGCCTACAAGAAAGTTATAATCCATAGCTAATCACAAACCAACCAATAGAAGACCTTTATCAGTTTAACACTAAACCGTGTGCCAATATCTGCTTAGCTAGACATGGAAACTTGATTATTAGGTTCATGAACAGTCACATAGATACTTCCAAATTCTAACAGTATCAGTAAAGTTCCAAAACAATACCCGCAACTCAAAGAACTACTGAATCAACACAAATCCACGGATCAAACTAAAACACGAGACGATTATAACCTATATATGAACAATTGGCCACGAAATCGAAGCTATGCCGAACCCAACTAAAACCTCAATTAACTCTACTGAATGAGCAAACACTCCTATGAATTTTTGCTATCATCCATAGCTTGTTCACTAGGATTTTCTGGGTAATCAACAAAAATCGTAAACCTCCGCAATTTCTGATTGAGATCAGAGAAATTCAGAAAACCTAAGGGAAAATTCAAACAGATCTCACCTCGGTAACAATGTTCGCTCTCATTTCTGAAAATCGAGAGAATTAGTCCCTTTCTCTGCTTCTTGCGTGTATTTGAGTTTCAACAACCATGGACGAACTCTTCTAGTTTCTTCCTCTCACCGTAAAGAGTAAAATCTCTTCTCGAGATCTTAACCTCTTTAACCCGGTTAACAATTTTCGTCCGGTTTAGAGTTTAGCGAACCGGGTCGGACCAGATCCTTTTTATTTACCAGTTACCAAAATAGTCAAACGGAGACTTTTGTGCTCTTTAAGCTGCAATTTATACCTCTGTAACCTTGAGTATTTCACATTTTATAGAATCTTGCATCAATATTATAACCCAAGATTTGTTTTAATTTAATTTAACAGCAATTGTTAAAGTACAAAACTCAAAATTTGATATTTCAACCACTATTCGACCGACATAAGACCTAAGATTGCAACAAGATACAGAACATAGACCAATATGAAAACTCCAAGACCAGAAAGTTTAAGTTAACATGAGATCAACCTTTGACCAAGGCACCACACATGACCGGTCTCCGCCACATACCTTCCCCTTATAGCTCACAAGAGAGCTGGCTTGGAACGCCATAAGCCTGAGATCGGTTAAGTCACTCATCAACATCATAAGAACACTAAGACAGGAAGACGAAAACCCGAGTTCAAGAAACAAGAACTGATAGTGGTGTACTAATGAACAGTCTACTGGCTTGAGACTTTAGACTAGGAACTTACTTGCAGGTCAATTTCTAAGATGAACAACTCATAATTTGTTGTCTTCTTCCAAGCCTCCTAATCTGGTACCAGGATCGTAACTTATAAATAGGCGAAACTCGTTTCCGAGTTTACTAGAGTGATGAGGCCTAAACATACAAGGGCGAACGCTCAATAACTCAGCTGCTCGTTCTCTTTGCACCTCTCCTGCAAGATGTGAAAGAACATTTAATATATACTGAATCAAGCGAAAATGGACTCAAGGAAAGAGCGGTTATCATCTTACCTGTGAGAAGAAGCAACAAAGAATCTACCGGTTTAGCGAGGAATGAAATTGTTTGACTAACTCTTTCTAGACATTCTTTACTCTGTCAGCATAAACTCACCAGGATCAGTAATCTGTTGAGTGTAAGATACTTAAGAAATTTATGTATGAAGAATATTAACCTATGGCACACAAAACATCATATATGAATGATGTTCTCACAACTGTTCTAATTGGGAAAATATGTAAGGCAATAAGCATAACGTGACATAGTTGCAGAATTAGATCTCTAAACTTACAAACTGGCCTGAGAGCAAAAGCATACAACTTTTTCTTCATCTGTGTTTTCTGATTTTGATTTTTACATAATGGTGTATAAGAACTCCATAGAAAGAAATTGGAGATGTCGATAAGCAATACTGTATTGTATATGCAATGCCTATTGAACACTTAAGCTTCTTGAATGTCACAAGTTAGAGCAATTACAATTCTGTCTTTAAGCCTATCCTAGCTAAAAATGTGAAAAAAAAACTGCAAAGAAAGAGTTAAGAATCTTAAGGAGTGTTTACCAGGTAGGGAGGATCTGCAACGATGACGTCGAAGCAATGTTTAAGCTGCAATGGTAGATCTTCTGGTTCGTTATAATCATAGAACGTGAATTCACTTCCATATCTCTCGAATCTCTTATCGTACTCCAGCAATTGCACATCAAGACTTGGATCTCTTTTCTAAATCATCACAAATCATTGATAATTAGCAAAACGGATTTGACACAGTGTGAGTGTATTTCTTCAACAATCTGATCTACAATACCTTGAGATAAACGTAGAGAGTAGGACAAGCGATACAAGCGACTCTACAGCCGGAGAATCTACTGGAGAGAGTGATCACTTCTTCTGCTACAGTCTCTGCAGTTTCCGGTTCGTACCAGAACTGACTAAGTCGCCAATCCTCCGTAACCAGCTCCACTTTCTCAGATTCCTCTCCTCCGTTTCCGACCGACGCGGACGGCGTACTCTCCGCCGCCTTATTCTGATCAGCTAGAAATTCCTGAAGCGCCGCCAATGCTTGGGAGCTCAATACCAGTGGATCATCATCATCGTCTACATCTAAATTTGGTGGAGCTGAATCTTCAACATTCAGTTTCCGAAGCTCATCTCCTTCCATTGAATTTCGCCGTCGTAGTTCCGGTGTCTAGGGTTTAACGGATAAAGACCAATTGCTTGATTAGGGTTTTGGTGGTTCATAATTTTAAAAATTTTAAACTCTTTAATTAGAAAAAAAAATAGTTATTATTTAACCAAAAATTATAACTAAAATAAAAATAAAATCATTTTTTTAGGACTAAAAAAAAAAAAAAACAGAGATTCTATTTTCTCCCTCTTTTCCTCCAATGGAGTACATTGGCATCAATAGATTGAGATTTCATGAGAATCTATTAAGCAGAATTGGCCGCCATTATCGTTCTCTCTCACGTTCCTATCTAATCCTAGACACAAAACAATACCATTCTCGAGGCTTTTGCTCTTTCTTCCATTAAAATACATCTCTTTTTCCTCATTTCTTCTCCTGGATTCTCTTTCGCTCGCATTTTGATCAAGGTTTTGCTTCCTCTTGACCCATTCATGAATTTCTTGTTGTTTTAGCGATCACAAAAGGCGAATCCATGAAAAATTAGAAACAAGATTTGGAAAATTTGGAAATATTAATTGCTTTTTGCGTGTTTGCTATGTGATGATAATGTGTTCGATGAAATGTCTCAATGGTGGTATTTGAATATTTAACATTTGCAGGGGTGTAAACAAGGAGAATGCTTGAATCTGGTTTCGAGTAAAAATGGGTATACATATTCATCACAACTTTTACTAATCTCTGATTTGTTAAGGAACCAATATCATTTGATTTGGAATACATTTTCTTGTATACGTTTAATTTTGAAGGCATTAGTTATGATATACATTTCTTTTGGCGCATTAGTTATGATATACATTTCTTTTGGCTATGCAGAAATGAAGACTATTCTTCGATCAATCAGTTTTAATGACAATGACTCTGATTCAGCCATTGCTGAAGCTAGAAAAGCGGCATACAAAAGATCCCTTAGTGTTAAAGGGACACAACGATCAAGAACAACTTCTACAGGAGAAGTAGAGAACAAATTTTCTGGAAAACATCTAATCTTTAAGAAAGAAGATGATAAATACAAAATACGAAGATGGAAACCTTATTCTGAAAACGATTGTGAAAAAGAACAAATGCTAGCATTATTAGGCGAAGCAGGATACCAAGCGGCATTAAAGTTGCAGAAGGTTTACAGGAGCTTTCGAACCAGAAGAAGGCTAGCAGATTGTGCTGTGGTGGTTGAGCAAAGATGGTTCGTACTGGTATATATGTATATTTGCATCAAATATGAAGATGCATACTATCAGTTTTAAGTAACTAAAAGGAATTTGCAGGTGGAAGGTACTTGACTTTGCTGAACTTAAGCGAAGCTCTATATCGTTTTTCGAAATTGAGAAACATGAGACTGCGGTTTCACGCTGGTCTAGAGCAAGAACAAGAGCTGCAAAGGTAACATTAAGCTTACTTAAACTTGTTTTTCAATGCACAAATCTTTTTCTTTGATCTAATCTTTCATAATATGATTGGTTTAATTACATAGGTAGGTAAAGGCTTGTCAAAGGACGAGAAAGCTAGGAAGTTGGCTTTGCAGCATTGGCTTGAAGCTGTAAGAATAATCTGTCACAAATTTTCTTTGCTATTACTACAGTTTTGTGTAAAGTCATATCTGATCTCAATTTACTAGCTAACAGATTGATCCTCGACATCGTTATGGTCACAATCTGCAATTCTATTATCATGCTTGGCTTCATTGTGACAGTAAACAACCCTTTTTTTATTGGTGAGTTTCTGCTACAAAATCAAATGTGTGTCTGGTACCAAAGTGCATACAATTTACAAGCTAAAATCCAAATTTGAACTTGTAGGCTTGACATTGGACAAGGAAGAGAATTGAATCACGAAAGATGTCCTAGATCGAAACTTTACCAGCAATGCATCAAGTATCTTGGTCCGGTGAGTTTCCCCATCTAGTTTCTAGTTTTTGGTAGCTCTACAAAATATTTAAACTCCCTCCTGAGCAATTTTGATACTGTACATACATATTCTCCTCAGCAAGAAATGGTTTTGTTATCTTTTTGGTAATGTTTTCTTCTTTTATACGAACAGGCTGAAAGGGAGCCGTATGAAATTGTAATTGAGGATGGGAAACTGATATATAAGCAAAGTAAGATACTTCTCAACACAAAAGAAGGTCCTCCAGATGCAAAGTGGATCTTTGTCCTAAGCGTATCCCAGATACTATATGTTGCTATGAAGAAAAAGGGTAACTTCCAACATTCAAGTTTTTTAGCCGGAGGAGCTACATTATCTGCTGGAAGACTTGTGGTTGATGATGGTGTTCTTAAGGTAATTCTGTGTATTCCTTGGACTGTTCCTCGTTTACTTTTATGCAAAATAAGACATTACAAGTCTTTGTTAATACTCTGTGTTAAGTCCTGAGTTCTTTTGCTGATCTTTGTCAGGCAGTTTGGCCTCATAGCGGGCATTATCTTCCAACAGAAGAGAATTTTCAAGCTTTCATGTCGTTTCTTAAAGAGAACAATGTAGATCTCACCAATGTGCAGGTCTGAGTTTAACTCATCAATCAACATTTCATTGTCTTGGATATGATTTGTTTACTTAAGCCATGATCATGGAGACAACTTTTGTGTTCTGTTTCTGCAGAAAAGTCCAGATGAAGAAGAAGCAGAAGCTTTTATCAGAATCAAAAGCATATCTTCAAGAGTCAAAGAGACAGAAGAGGAGTCATGTGACTTCTTAGATGCCGAAACCGGCGAAATCTCACAAGAAGAAAACCCAAACCCCAACAATCCAGACCTTCAAATCACCACAAGATTCCATTCAAAACTCTCAAAACTTCCAAAACTCTCAAAACATTCAATACCAGAAGCTATTGAGGAAGAAGATGAGAACAATTCTCCATCAGAAGAAGCTGAATCTCCATCAGAAGAAGGATATGAAACAGCAGAAGAAACTCTAATTGCAGAGGAAGAATTCACATACCCAAAATCAAATCTATTCGACGAAGACATTGAAGAATATGAACAACAAGTGCCTAAGGAAAAGATAATGAAACGAATAGATTCACATAAAGGAATGAAATCTTATCAGTTAGCTCAACAATTACATTCAAGATGGTCAACAGGTGCAGGTCCTAGGATAAGTTGTATGAGAGATTACCCATCAGAGCTTCAATTTAGGGTTCTTGAACAAGCTCAGTTATCTCCAAGAGCTTCAAGTTCTTGTAGTCTTTCACCTTTTACTCCAGTTAGAGGAACAAGTCTTGGCAAGAGTCCTTTGGCTCAAGAACTTGAGAAGACAAGAGGTATATCTAGAAAGTCTTTTGATCAACTAGTGTCTCTGAAGTAAGGAGTTTGAATGTTTTTCATTTTTGTTATGTATAATTGGAGGAAAAAAAAAAAAAAAAAAAATTAAATGTAATATACATGTAATTTTGTAAAATAATATGTGGTTATGTATAATTTTTTTTTCGTCAAGGTTATGTATAATTTAGGTGATGATTATTTTTTATTAAATAAAATATATTAAATGGAGAAATTTTTAAAAACAATAGACTAATTCAAAATTTGTTTCAAAAGTATACAAAATAATTATAATTTGTAAACATATATTTTTTGTAGTATTACAAAATTAACTTAAGACTTTTTTAAATAAAATAATCATAATAAAGATGAGTTTGTAAACTTACAATTTAAATAAATTAGGTTTATTTACGGTCTCTATTTATAAAAAATAAAAATGTATTTTTGAACATATCTAAATTAGTATCAGTGGTTAAAAAAATTAGTATCTATGTAATTTAAAAAAAAATTAATGTATCTCTCAGAATTTTTACCAAAAAAAAACTTTATTTTATCGAACCTAAGTTTAATATATTAATGACAAATATAATTTGCATATTTCTTAGAATTAGCGTATTTCATAGTGATTATGATTTCTTAAAACAATTAGAAATAATAAATGATCGAATTATATTAATTTAAATTAAATAGCGTCCTACAATTTACAACATAGCAAAAACCCTAACTTACGCAGTGTCCGATATAAAACACTTAAAAAGCATTCGCGGCTGCCTTCTGGGATTTTATCCTTTCTCTAGCAAATTCTCGCTCTCTTCTCACGGTAATCGATCGGTGTTCGGTATTGAATCAGCTCCGATTTCTCTTAAATTTTGTATATTTGGGTCTGAATAAGATTTTTTATCCCGTGGCTCCGCTCAATTGCTTTGGATCTGAGTCTCGTTTGACGTTTTCTTCTGTTTAATTAGGGTTTGTATCTTGACAGTTTAAGCGAATTTGAAAGTTTCAATATCTAGCAAGCGATGAATAGCGAATTACTCATTTCTGGATTAAAATTAGGTTAATTGATGTGTTCGTATTAGTATTGGTGATTTTGATAGATTTGTTGGTTTTCGGCCGGATTAGTGGTTAATACTTATACACCCTAAATTGGAATTGAAACATGTTAGCATTTGTAAAATCTTAGGCTCTTGGATCTGCATGACTTGACGAATTTGTTTTGCCATCGACTTCTTGGTATAAGATACTTATAAAAGTTCGATGGTGTGTGTTCTTCATAGGCTTAATCGATAGAATCTGCTCGGTGCTTTTTAGAAATTTCTAGATTGGTAAATTGAAGTTATAGGAATGGATTGAATTATATTCCTCTCTGATCGTTTTTATCGTATATGGCTATGTTATTGTGATTGTTGCATCTTTAAGTTTCCTTTATTTTAACTTTTCAGTTAGCTTATTTTCGGTATCTTGTGTCGAGTGCAGGCTGTTCTTGCTTCCATTGCTTAACGTTCAGCTCCCCTGCTAAGAAAGATGACTTCTAAGTTTTTTACCCAGGTTTCCCTCAAACCTTGTATACTTTTTGATAATTGTTTTATTATGGGCTCGCTCCTTAGTCTTGCTTACTTCGCCTTCTCATTGTACTTTGTTTACAGGCTGGAAGTGACAGTGAATATGAGACTGAATCTGAAGAAGAATTGGAAGAGCTTCAAGATAATGAAGGTGGAGGTGGAGCCTCACGTTACCTTCCTGGTGCAAGTGATAGGGACGACGATGATAATCGTAAACGTGTTGTTCAGCCAGCCAAAGATAAGCGTTATGAAGAGATGGTCAACACTGTTGAGCAGATGAAGAATGCCATGAAGATCAATGACTGGGTTAGTCTGCAAGAGAACTTTGACAAGATTAACAAACAGCTTGAAAAAGTTATGAGGGTTACAGAGGCTATTAAGGCTCCGATCTTGTACATTAAAACCCTTGTGATGTTGGAGGACTTCTTAAATCAAACTCTGGCAAACAAAGAAGCAAAGAAGAAGATGAGCACTAGTAACTCTAAGGCTCTGAATTCAATGAGACAGAGGCTGAAAAAGAACAATAAGTTGTATGAAGAAGAAATTAATAAGTACAGGGAGTCTCCAGAAACTGATGAAGTGAAAGAGTCAGATAATGAAGATGCAGAAGATGAGGATGAAGATGAAGATGAGGATGTTGATACCGATGACGATGTTATCATAGAGGATGGGTCCGATGTGGAGAAACCTGACGAAAAAGGTGACCCTTCTTGGGAAAAGATGCTAACCAGGGAAGAGAAGCGTATGGATAAGTTGTTTAATAAAGATCCTAAAGAGATTACATGGGAATGGGTCAACAAAAAGTTCAAAGAAGTTGTGGCTGCCCGGGGTAGGAAGGGAACTGCACGTTTTGAACTTGTTGATCAGCTTTCACACCTGACAAGGATTGCCAAGACTCCAGCACAGAAGCTTGAGATTTTGTTCAGTGTTATTTCTGCACAGTTTGACGTTAATCCTGGTCTGAGCGGACACATGCCTATCAATGTCTGGAAGAAGTGTGTGCATAACTTGCTCACTATACTGGACATTCTTGTCAAATACCCTAACATCGTTGTTGATGACACTGTTGAACCTGATGAGAATGAAACTTCAAAGCCAGCAGACTATGATGGAACAATTCGGGTCTGGGGAAACCTTGTTGCCTTCCTGGAGAGAATAGACACTGAATTTTTCAAGAGTTTGCAGTGCATTGATCCCCACACCCGTGAGTATGTGGAGAGATTGAGGGATGAGCCGATGTTCTTAGCTCTTGCTCAGAACATCCAGGACTACTTTGAACGGACTGGTGACAACAAATCTGCTGCAAAGGTAGCTTTAAGACGTGTTGAGTCTATTTACTACAAGCCTCAGGAGGTTTATGATGCCATGAGGAAACTTGCTGAGCTGGTAGAAGAAGAAGAAGAAAGTGAGGAGCCCAAAGAGGAAACTGGACCTGTTTCATTCATTGTTGTTCTCGAGGTTGTTCCTCGCAAGCCTACCTTCCCAGAAAGTAGCCGAGCTATGATGGATATTCTTGTCTCTCTTATCTACAAATATGGAGATGAACGGACTAAAGCCCGTGCAATGTTATGTGACATCTATCACCATGCTTTAGTGGACAAGTTTGTGACTGCTAGAGATTTGCTTCTGATGAGTCATCTCCAGGACAATATTCAGCACATGGACATCTCAACTCAAATCCTCTTTAACAGGTCCATGGCTCAGCTTGGTCTCTGCGCATTCCGGGTTGGAATGGTTACTGAAGCCCACAGCTGCCTCTCCGAGCTCTACTCTGGTCAAAGGGTTCGGGAATTGCTTGCTCAAGGTGTCTCGCAAAGTCGTTACCACGAGAAAACTCCAGAACAGGTGTTTTTCTCTTTCTGTTACATATTATCTTCTGCTGCACCTTGTGCTGTTTCATCACTCTATGTAATATTGAAGATAAAGCTAACTGATTACAAATCTTTTTGTCTACCAGGAAAGAATGGAGCGTAGACGACAGATGCCATACCATATGCACATAAACCTTGAGCTTCTTGAGGCTGTTCATCTCATCTGTGCTATGCTTCTTGAAGTCCCTAACATGGCAGCTAACTCCCATGACGCCAAGCGCAAGGTGATAAGCAAGAATTTCCGTCGCCTGCTCGAAATCAGCGAGAGGCAAGCATTCACTGCTCCACCTGAGAACGTGCGTGACCATGTCATGGCAGCTACTCGAGCTCTCACCAAAGGAGACTACCAAAAGGCTTTTGATGTCTTAAACTCTCTTGAAGTCTGGAGACTGCTTAAGAACCGTGAAACCATCCTTGATATGGTGAAAGATAGAATCAAAGAAGAGGCTTTAAGGACTTACATCTTCACATACTCAGCGTCATACGAATCCCTAAGTCTCGATCAGCTCGCGAAGATGTTCGATGTACCGGAGAATCAAGTCCACAGCATCGTAAGCAAGATGATGATCAATGAAGAACTCCAAGCAAGCTGGGATCAACCTACACGTTGCATCATCTTCCATGACGTGCAGCATAGCAGGTTGCAGACACTGGCTTTCCACTTAACCGAGAAACTCTCTGTTCTTGCAGAAAGTAATGAAAGAGCAATGGAAGCTAGGACAGGTGGCGGCGGTCTGGATCTAACTTCAAGGAGAAGAGACAATAACCAAGACTATGCAGGAGCAGTAGGTGGCGGCGGTGGAAAATGGCAAGATAACATGTCATATACACAAGGAAGACAAGGTTATAACAACAACAACAATGGTAGATCTGGTTATGGTGGTGGTGGAAGATCATCTGGTCATGGTCAGAACAGAGACTGGTCTGGTCAGAACCGAGGAGGAAGTGGTTATGGTGGAAGAAGTGGAACAGGGAACAGAGGTATGCAGATGGATGGCTCAAGCCGTATGGTGAGTTTAAACAGAGGTGTTCGAACATAGAGAGAGAAAGAGAGTTTAAAGATTAAGTAGCAAGACGAAGGAGGAGAGAAACCTTAAAAGACTTTTTGTGTTCTTTGTGTTCTTGAAGTGTTCTAAGAGTGGTGAAACACTTTTGTTATTTTTCTTGTTTATTGCAAGAGGATTTGTCTTGTTTTGGAGAGTAACATATAGAGGTGTTTTGGTTAAGCTCTTTGCTTATTTTATTGATAATGGTTAATGACACTTTTGAGATATGTTTTTTTTGTTAGATTTTACTTCTAGTGTACTTAAACAGTGATTATTTGTTCGTACGTTAATTAATCACTGTTAGTGTTTCTTTCCAATCCAATTTTTTTTTTCCCAAATCCAATTACATTCTCTGTTTTTTTTTTTTTAGTTTTTTAATATAAGGTTTCTCGGATTTTTAATAAGAGTTTTTAGATAAATGTACACATATTAATAAATATATTTTTTTTGCCGATTTATTAATAAATATTTAAAATGACAAAATATATTTTATAATTGTCAAAATATATTTTATATATATTTAAGTTTTACAACTTCTAATAACTTGAAGCAAATTGTTTTTTTTTTGCTAGACCCTCTTATATCTTGAAATAGAGAGATG
>KE150783.1:47336-63146 GCA_000411095.1 Aethionema arabicum
CTGCCTTCTTCAACGAGAACAATGCATCACTAGCCAGACCACTCGCAGAACTAATGCAAGAAGCTAACCAAGAAGTACCTGAGTGGCTCACACGCTATGCTTCACGTGCTTCATTTGGAGGTGGAAAGAAACGATCCGGTGGCCGTTTCGGTGGCCGTGACTTTAGAAAGGAAGGAGGATCTTACAGTAGAGGCGGTGGCGGTGGCGGTGATTACTACGGCGGAGGCTATGGTGGAGGATACGGTGGTGGTGCGTCTAGTGGTGGATACGGTGGTGGTGCGTCTAGTGGTGGATACGGTGGTGCACCAAGTGGTGGCTATGGTCCAGGAGTCACTAGTGCTTGGGACTAAACCGAGTTAGTGTCCCAATTTTTTCACCTTTTAACATTACGTGACTATTTATTTCTCTTTGACATTCACAATAGAGAGAGAGCCAATGTATTTGTGTCCCGTTTTGAGATATCTCAAATTCAAGAGATGAATATTAACTAATCTTGTTGTTAGATAAATCTCTTTGTTTGAGTTTTTTTTTTAAGTTATTTTTAGGATTTTGTCCTGAAAAATAGTTGCTAGTACTTCCGATTTTGATCTTGTGTTTTTTGTTTTGGTTTATACTTTCGTCATAAGATTTCGTATTTGTTAGAGATTGAAATCGGATTTGGTTTTTCTTTTGGTTGAAATACAATTTCTGATTACATTATTACTTTATTCTTGTGCCTTATGTTTTGTGAAACATTTGTATGGAAAGAGAGACCAAATCTAGAGTTTTTTTGTAAATTTAAAAATCTAGAGATATTTTTGTAAGAAATTTGATAGATATTTAACAGAATCAAATTATAGGTTTTTTTTTTTTTTTGTCAATTAACTCATAGATTGAGTATTTTTTTTTACAATTTACCTTATTACTTAAAAAAAGACATGAACATCTTTTTGCTTTTCACTAAATTTAAAGATTTGTTTTAGGGTAAATAAAATTTAAGTTATAAATATATAATAATTTTGTAAGTTTTAATGACAAAAAAAAGTTCAATATGTATAGTAATAAAAACTTTTTATTATCTAGAACTAAAAACACAGAAAAAAAACATATAATTGAAGTTCAACAAAATCAACCTCTTACTCTATTTCAATTCACAACAGTTTCAGTTTTAAGATTACAAAATTTAGGATTCAATCATCTTCTGAATCTTCTTCAAGCTCACTTCCTTCAACAATCTCTTCATCTTCAGAACCTTCTTCTTCTTCTTCCTCAACCTCATCCTCTACTTTATCAAACAAAATCTCCTCTTTAGAAACCATCCCTAACCCTCTACCTCTATATAAAAACCCTGTTCTCATCACATGATAAAACTTATCTCTAAGTCTAGTAAGAGGATGAGGATTCACAAGCTTTCCTCTACGATACCCTTCTTTAAGCATCACTGTCGTTGTTTTACACTTCAAAGAAAGGTAAAAAATCCCTGGATATCTTGTAAACAAACGAGTAAACTTATGTGGAATGTTAAGCTCAGATCTCATACGTCTTAAGTAGTTTCTCTTAGTTTTCTTGTGAATAGTTAAGCTTAAAAGCTCATGAAGAACACCAACAGCTCGTTTCTCCATTAAATCACTTTCTGGATCAATGTTACTTGAATCATCATAAGGAGATATGTATGGAAGTTTTTGAAATTCATCCATCCATTCTTTAACTTTCTTTTGAGCTCCATATCCTCTAGGAAAACTCATGGGGAATGTTAATGTAGTTTTACCTCTTTTGAACTCGCGGTAATCGTCTGTAGCATTGCTTTCGTTTCTTCTTTGAAGCTCTGAGAAGGCGAATTCGTCACGATCCTTTATGAGATTCAAGCAGGGGATGCCATTAGTGGCTTTGATGAAGCGGAAATGATCAGGATATCTTGGAATCAGTGTTTTTTCGTAGTTGTCTGGTAAACCTAGATCGAATTTTAGGGAATGTAGTGAGAGGAGAGGAAGAGTTCTGGTTTTCATCATCATTAGAACTCTACATAGTCTTTCGATTGTCTCGGATTCATGGCTTTGATGAATTAGGTCTTCTTGTGAATCGAGTAAGAGTGCTGTGTCTGTTAGCTTGAAACATGGTAAGCTTGCGTAACGAGCGTGTGGAAACTCGTGGAATAGAGTTGGATACCTGCAATGGACATGGAAGAAATGCAAAGATTCTTTAATATTCTATGATTTCATTGATAGGGATTCAAAACAAGCTTTCAATGGGAGAGAAAACAATCTATTTAAAGGAAAAATCTCAACATTCTTGATCTTGATCTTACAATTCTTTGTGGTTTTGTGTTTGAGATGATTTGAGCTACAAATGAATCTCTACGTCTATGGCTAAAATCATAAATGTGAAAAGCTTCCACCATTGTTAGCAATAGAAGCTTTAATTAACCTCTCAGTTTATAGCTAAAATTACAAATGTACAAAAATCTTCTACCATTGCTAACAATGGAAGCTTCAGTGAAACTCTTTGTTTATAGCTAAAACCATAAATGTGAAAAGCTTCCACCATTGCTAACAATGGAAGCTTCAATGAACTTTTCTGTTTATAGCTAAAATCATAAATGTGGGAAGCTTCCATCATTGCTAACAATGGAAGCTTCATGAAGTTCTGTAATGGTGGTTCAGCTAAAACCTTGGTTTCATCAATTTTAGGCTAATCCAATTCCAACATTATGTTGTTAATGTTCGTTTCAATCTAAATTGAATTCTTCATTCTTATCAACACTGTGCTAAATCTCGTTATTTTTTTTTGTTTCTTGGAGTTTTGTTCAATAGAAATGAACGAAATTAATAAAAATGGAAGAGATTTAGTGAGAAACGATGGTGTTGTTACCTGCGCAAGAAGCGGAGAACAGGGACGGTGAGTCCAAGGAGTTTTTGCCAATCAGCGATGGATTTTGCAGTGAGAAAACCGGTGGAAGATCGTTTAATGGCGTCTTTGAGAAGGCAAGCTGCTTTGAGATCAGTTTCGGTATCAATGACGTGATCTAGGTTCTTGTTTTTCACCCACTTTAATCTCACCTTTACTATTCCTCGACATTGTTGGTGTTGGTGAAAGAGCTTTTTCACTGAGAAGAGAAAGCTTTGGGACTTGAAGAACATCGAAGAGTCCTAGAGTACGTTTCAGCTTGCCGTCTCCACGATCCGATGAAAAATGGCGCCAGTTTACGCAAGTGGAAACTACAGAAACTAACTGGTCTGGAATCGAAAGATCGAAATGGGTTTAGGGTTTAGTCTTCTGTGAGGGATTTAATCAGGGATGATCACTTCAAGGTGGAGAAACGTAGCGGAGAGTAATGCAGATAAGGTGTTCGACGAAATTCCTCAACGAATTTTAAAGTTAGATTTCGACACACTAGGCCCACCAGACACAGTAAAGGTAAGCCCTTTTAACTTGCTTCGGAAAAAGGTTTTAGGGGAAAAAATCGTAATTCCATAGACGGACAGAATCTACATTCGAATTTGTGTCTGCGGTAAAACCGAATTAGCAGATACAATTTTGCTACTCGTCGAGAAAAAACGCGACAAAGTCTGTGGATTGAGAAACATGGAAGCGAAGAAAGTGATGGAAGAAGAAGAAGAGACATGGAGAAGAGAGATATTATCAAGTGTGATGAGAATAGTGAGCACGAGATTGCTTCAGAAAGATCTAATTTCTCTCCTTCTCGTTAGTCGTTGGCTCTATCGTACCCTTATCTCTTACCCTTCCATTTGGCTGGTAAACAAATAAGCTTGATTTCTACTCATGTCTTCCAAATTTTCGATTTTTCTTACTAATCTAGTATGGGTTTTGGTTGCTCTCTTTCAAGATCATCGATTTACGTGAGATGACCAATGCAGGGGAACGGCTTTTAGCTGCTCTTTCCTTGGTAAGCTCAAGAACAAGTTTGATACTTTGACGCCTCTTTTTGGAATTTTGTTATTGGACTGTAATTCGTGGGATTCTTTGGAAGATTGTGAAGAAGTGACTCACCATGTTTTCAATTTTGCAGCAAAGATATCGTCAAGTGAAGCAAATCAATCTTGAATTTGCCCAGGATTTTGAGGACAGACATCTTATACTTGTGAAAAGCAAGGTAAGTTTCTAAATCCAAGTCCTGATTCAAGGTTTTCTGGATATCTGTTGAGGTCCTTATCCTTCTTATTGTATTGGGTGATGTATGCAATGCACGTTTCAGTACCCGGACACTCTCTTAAGTTTAGAGTGCTTAAATCTGAATGGGTGCCAGAAGATATCAGACAACGGAATCGAAGCTATAACTAGCATATGTCCAAAGTTAAAAGTTTTCTCCATCTATTGGAACGTGAGGTGATTTTTGTCTCTAACTCATTTGTGTTACACTTCTTGCTTCTTGCTCTGATGAGCCTAATTCTAGATATGATTTTACAGGGTGACCGATCTTAGTATTAGACATCTAGTGAAGAATTGCAGACATATCATTGATTTGAATCTAAGTGGCTGCAAGGTATTTGAATCTATATTCTTGGTTTCCAAAGTTATACTTATATGAACACCCCCTTTCTCCTCCACGTTCTTTGTTTGTAACCAGAATAATTTATTAACTGCTGCAGAATCTAACTGACAAAAGTATGGAGCTTGTAGCTGAAAGTTATCAAGTCTTAGAGTCATTGAACATAACTAGGTAAGCTATATATAGAGATTATGGTGAAATGACCCCTATCCTTTCCCAATTTTGTGTAAAAGACCCCACCTTTTTAAACCCCAATCTTTACCGATTCAGTTTTTACACAAAATCGGGAAAAGTTGGGGGTAAATTCACCATAATCCCTCAAATATATTAAAAGTAACTTTTTGATGTACTATTTATCCATATGGTGATGATTAATCCATAACATTGTTGGTTGATGTTATTCTTAATTCACTGATTGCTAGTAAGATGGAAGCATGGTTTCTAAAGCTACCTTGATATCAAATCCTTAGTGTTTGGTTTTGTTGTTTATGATGTCACCAGGTGTATTAAAATCACAGATGATGGATTGCTTCAAGTGCTACAGAAGTGTTCATGTCTCCAGAGCTTAAATCTTTATGCTCTTTCAGGGTATATAAGCACTTTATTTGTAGTTATCTTTGGCTATATTGAAAAGTTTGTTTTTCTGTCTTGAAAATTGATCATGCTATTCTTGCAGCTTCACGGACAAAGCCTACAATAAGATATCTCTTCTAGCTGATCTTAGGTTTCTAGATCTTTGTGGTTCCCAGAATCTATCTGATGAAGGGCTTTCTCATATAGCTAAATGCAAAAAGCTAGCGTCTCTTAACTTGACATGGTAAGCTAAGTCTCCACTTACAAGAAATCTAAGAGCTAAGAAGCTGCGTCATCTTCTTTTCAAATGCTTAATTCAATTGCTTCTAACCATGGCAGGTGTGTTCGCATCACAGATGCAGGTGTGATCACCATCGCTAACAGCTGCACCTCCCTCGAATTCCTAAGGTACTAAACACAACTCTGAACCTATTTGCTTAGTAAAAGATCTTTTTGCTGACATAACTTAATGAAAAAAATCGCAGTTTGTTTGGAATAGTCGGGGTGACCGATAAATGTTTGGAGGCACTCTCGCATACCTGCTCCAGTACAATCACTACTCTTGATGTCAATGGCTGCATCGGCATTAAGGTATGTACTTTGACTTTTAAGCCTGCCCTAGTATCCAGTTTCCATACATGAAGAATCTCTGTTGTCTTATGCACTTAACTCATGTTTCTACTTCGTAGAGATGCTTGAGACTAACACTTTGTGTTTACTTATGTTAAATGCATGATAAATTGTGTAGAGACGAAGTCGTGAAGAGTTGCTTCAGCTCTTTCCTCATCTAACTTGCTTCAAAGTACACAGCTAATTTGCTCATATTCAAGAACTCTCAACACATGTCTAGCTCCTTACTAAAGGTAAGTAACATCAAATCAAGAAATCATCACTTTCAATTTATAAAGATAACAACAAGCAAGATTTACATATTTTTGGTTTGTGTTCATCAACTTATATCACAAAGAGTGACATGAAATACCATATTGAGAAAGCTCCAGCCATCACTAAACCAAACTGCGTCTTATCTTCTCTTTTGCCACCTGTACTTGTAGGGACTACTGCAATATTTGTTCATATTTTAGTCTTTTCCTGTCATATAAAGAACAGATGCTTGCATACATACAATTAAAATTAACTTCTGAGCTATAGAAAGAGTAGTAACAGTACCTCCATGCCCACCATTTTGAAAGGATCCAATAAATTGCTTAAAAATCTGGGTATCTGGTGAATCTAGAGGGAGATGCAGAAGCTCTTTTTGCAAAAACAAAATGAAATTAATGAGAAATCTCTAGTGATTAATCTTCTGTTTCTATGTAGCTATGGAATCTAACCTGGACATTGTGAGATATTTGCAGGAACATGACACATTGAAGGAAGACTCATTGCACGGTTAGCATCAACTTTAAACCCTAAACCAGAATCATCTCTGTCTTTAACAAGTACACAAAGACATTTCTTGGTTTGCCCTTTATCTATCTCTTTCTTGATTATGCTGCAACATGTTGCATCTGGAGATTTAGCTGTGTTAGTGACAAAAGCAAGACAAGGATAAAGATCAGACATGACTTCTTGACATCCTTTTATGTCTTGATTCAAATCTGATCTCACAGTAAGAAACATTACTGCCATTGTTATACATAGAGCTAGCTTTTGCTGATTTTGATTGGAACCCATGAATTTAATCATCAGTTTCTGAACTAAGATAAGCTCAGAAACGGCTATTTATCAGCCTAATTACATCAGATTTCAGGCTTGTTTCTTGTTCAGATATGTTTCCCCCTCATATAAAAAGGGTAAATAATGAGTACTAGTTGATATGTCTTGTGTCTGAATAGAAACTTAAGGTTTTGGATCTTTGAAGTTATTGGAGAGAGTTACATATAAATATCATGAGTTGTTGATACTCTGTTTTCACAAATCTCTACAAGATATTGACAAAGAAATAGAAATCATGAATTTTTCATACGTGGGTGTAAAATTAATTTGCCAAAAATATACAACAAATTTGTGATTATGATATTTTAAAAAAAATTTGACGAAATTGTTTTTGAATTTTAAATTTAAATATCAGGTTTTAAACCAAAATTAAATTATAGATCCAAAATTAAATCTTAATTCTCAATTAAATTTTAAATTACAATCTAATTTAAGTTAGTTAGATAGTAATTTGATGATTAATTTTGGTATTCAGTTTTAAGAACCGATTATTAAAGTTTAGAGGTTAAAAGATTTGGTTATTAAAATTTATGGTTTACAAAATTATTTTGATAATTCAAATTTCTTTTTTACCAAAAAAAAATAGTTCAAAGTTGAAATACTATAATTCTAGATTTTTTTATGTAGTATACTTAAACACAAATTTAATAGACTTAAATATTAATTATAAATATATTAATATATTTGTAATACTGTACATAACATAAATAATGGAACGGATTTGTGTTAAATTGGGTTTATTTATAATAATGCCATTTTTTTTAACTTTTAAATTACCACAATTATTTTTCAATAATGAATAATTTTCATAGACTTTTTTTCTCTATTGCTACATATAAAATTATCAATTTTTGAATGCTTGAGAGGGATTTTTATTTTATTTTTACGAGTACATTTTTGTTTTAGCAATTTATTGATAACTTTTTAAGTAATAATTACTTCTGTGCACACTACAATAAATGTTCTATACTATCCAATACTAACTCGTCGTGTTTATCACGCGCTACGGTAATAATTGCCGACACACAGTTCACTTCTATATAGCGACTCCGGCACGCTATTCGTTATTAGAAAACGGCAAGCAATGTAAAAAGAAAAAAGAAAAAAACGAGAAAAAGACTTGGAAATATTAAAAGTTCATCGAAATACAAAAATATCTCTTCATCTTTCTTTTGCTCATTTCCCAGAAAACCTTTGTTTCGTCGCTTCGTGTACGATCGCGTGGAAGAAGAAAAATTAGGGTTTATATTGCTAGAGCGTTTCCGAACGCCATTGATCCTTGATCTAGAACTTCTCTTTACCTAGTTTTGCTTGAGGTTTGTCTTTTATCTCTCTGTGCATGGTTTTTGTTTATTCGTATGCATTGATGTCTTGTTCGATATTGCTTTGCTGTTAGGGTTTAATGATTGCTTAAGATTGTTGTTTCGTGGAAATGATTGGTTCTTACCTTTGTATTAGTTCATCTGATTTTGTTTGTTACGCCGATTTTTGTCTTGTTTGATAGCTGAGGTTTTTCAGATTTTCTAGAGGTAGCTCTATTGAATCGATCCGCATTTTAAACTTTTTTCAGGATATGGATTTGGTGACTCTCTCGTTTATCTGTTACATGCATAGCTGCAACTTGTTTTTGGGAAATGAACTTGTTCTTAACTGAAATTTATTGCGACCTCCAGGGCTTTGATCTAATATCGAAGACAAAGAAATTGAAACTCTTCTGGAAAATTAAACTCGGTTTTTCCTTGGAGTCTGTTATTTGCAGTTATGAGTTCTTCATGGGCTGATGTTTCTGAAACGGAGAGGGCATCTTCCGGTTGGTACGGAAACTCTCGTCCGTCGCGGTCTAACTATGTTCCACCGCATCTGAGGAGCCGTACACCATCATCGGAGTTTGCTGCTCCTTCACCGGGTAATGATCGTCCGGGGCATGGTGGTGGTTATGGTGGTCGAGGCCCTGGTTATGGTGGTCGAGCTACTGGCCATGGTGGTAGGGGAGGTGGTGGTGGTGGGGGCAATTGGAATAACAGAAATGGAGGTTGGGACCGTAGAGAGACTGAAACTAACCCGTTTGGTAATGATGGAAATGCTGACCAGGCCGTTAGCGAGCAGGAAAACACGGTCATTAACTTTGAGGCCTATGAAGATATTCCCATTGAAACAAGTGGGGATAATGTGCCACCCCCGGTTAATACATTTGCAGAGATAGACCTTGGAGAGGCCCTGAATCTGAATATCCGTAGGTGCAAGTATGTGAAACCAACCCCTGTGCAGCGTAATGCAATTCCCATATTGGTTGGTGGGAGAGATTTGATGGCTTGTGCTCAGACAGGGTCTGGGAAGACAGCTGCTTTTTGCTTCCCAATTATTAGTGGGATTATGAAGGACCAGCATGTAGAGAGACCACGTGGAGCACGCTCAGTCTACCCTCTTGCAGTCATTCTCTCACCAACAAGAGAGTTGGCATGCCAGGTCTGAATCACTGCAGTAATGCCAAAGCTAATGTGCATTCCCAGATCATTTGAAGTTTCTATGAAAAAAATATGTTTCTGTTTTTTGTTTTGTTTTGCAGATACACGATGAAGCCAGAAAATTCTCTTATCAAACTGGTGTGAAAGTTGTGGTTGCTTATGGAGGAACACCAGTCAACCAACAGGTTTATGTTACTTTTGATGACTGCTTCATATTCTTTATCTCATGTACTGTGTGAGAGGGAGAGAAAGTGAGAGACTTACTGCGGTTTTCCAGCCTGCAATCATAATGGCTGTTCTTTGGTCTATCATATAGTAGGAGTTGATCTCATGTGGCTGTTCTTTGGTCTATAATATAGTAGGAGTCTTCCTGTATACGCGGATTTATGATTATTAACTTCTGTCTCCTTGACTTGATTCTGAAAAGCTGCAGGAATCAGCTAAATTTTATATGTTTGTTTACTTGTTCTTTTGCTAACCCGTTCTTGTTCTATTGTCCAGCTTAGAGAGCTTGAAAGAGGAGTTGATATTCTTGTTGCAACTCCTGGGAGACTAAATGATTTGCTTGAGAGAGCTAGAGTCTCACTACAGATGGTAAGATTCTTAGCTCTCGATGAGGCAGACAGGATGCTCGACATGGGTTTTGAACCACAAATCAGGAAAATTGTTCAGCAGATGGACATGCCTCCTCCTGGTGTTCGGCAGACAATGTTGTTCAGTGCTACTTTTCCTAGGGAGATTCAGGTTTGTGTTCACATCTCATTTTCTGCGTTTTCTCCTTCCCATAGGGAGGATTCTAGTTCTTTCTTCAGTCTCTGCTCACATCTCATTGCCTTATTTATACTTTTGAATTTTCCCTTCCATTGGCTTTAAAATGTTTGTTTTATGTGTGCAGAGGCTTGCATCTGATTTTCTGGCAAACTATATATTTCTGGCCGTTGGAAGAGTAGGTTCAAGTACTGATTTAATCGTCCAAAGAGTAGAGTTCGTTCATGAATCTGACAAAAGAAGCCATCTTATGGATCTTCTTCATGCCCAGAGGGAGAATGGTACACAAGGAAAGGTAACACAAACCAATCTGATATAGTTTCCTTTCTAAACTATGCATACTATATTCTAATACGTACCTTGACGGAGAAATCTGGTTTATCTTCTGACAGCAAGCTTTGACTCTAGTATTCGTGGAGACAAAGAAAGGAGCAGACTCATTGGAGAATTGGCTGTGCATGAATGGATTTCCCGCAACCACCATTCACGGTGACAGGTCACAGCAGGTTAGCCAATTTGATTCAGACTTTTAACTTAATATGATGTTGGTTCGGTGCAAACCAATACTAAAATAGTTAAGTATTGTTTATTATAGGAAAGAGAAGTGGCACTGAGGTCATTTAAGACTGGGCGTACACCAATTTTGGTTGCAACTGATGTAGCAGCACGTGGTCTGGACATTCCTCACGTGGCTCATGTCGTAAACTTTGATCTACCAAACGACATCGACGACTACGTCCACCGTATCGGACGAACCGGACGTGCAGGCAATTCAGGACTAGCTACTGCTTTCTTCAACGACAGTAACACATCAATGGCTAAGCCACTAGCTGAACTAATGCAAGAAGCAAACCAAGAAGTCCCTGAATGGCTATCACGATACGCATCTCGTGCTTCATTTTCCGGTGGTAAAAATCGCCGTTCCGGTGGACGATTCGGTGGTCGTGACTTCAGAAGAGAATCTTTCACCAGAGGTGGTAATGATTACTACAGCGGTGGCGGCTACGGAGGTGTACCCAGTGGTGGCTACGGAGGTGTACCTGGCGGTGTATACGGAACCGTACCTGGTGGATATGGAACCGTTCCTGGTGGTGGTTACGGACCTTATGGTGGTAGAGGTGGTGGTGGTTACTACGTAGGAGGATATGGAACGGTTCCTGGTCAAGGATATGGTCACGGACCAGGAGTGGCTAGTGCTTGGGACTAGAAAGAGCTTTGTTTAAATTCTTCAAGAACTGATTATCGTATCTCTCTATTGTTTACTAGTAGAAGAGCAGCCTCCATATGTATCTTCGCTCTTTCAATGCTTAATGTAGACACTAGACAGTGACACCAACACGTGTGAAAGAAGACAACTTAGTATATTATTTTCACGACTTCTTTAGTTTTGTGCTCTGTAAGTAAATAAAAGTGAAAAATGATAAAATCGACACTGAAGGGTGTCGATTTCGTGAAAAAATCTTCAGTTTTAAAAATAATTTTTTAGATCTTTAATTTTGATAATCTTGATTTTTATATTCTGAATTTTAATAACCATATTCCTAATCAAAATTTTAAATTTAAACTTAAATAATACAATTCATCCAAATTTGAATTATATTTTTTTTATTAAATTTTTAAGTTATAGTTTCATTTTATGTTCTAAATTTAACTTCAGTTTAAAAATCAATTAGGACTTAAAACACATGATTATAAAAATCTAGAATCTAAGGGCATCCGCAATGGAGACCCACTTGGGTCTTGAAACTGTTTTTTTTTTTTAATTTTTTTTTGTTTGGTCGTGAATAGTGAAGAACGTGAACAGTAAAGATCTAATTTTTGGATCTTTACTGTTCACGTTCTTCACTATTCACAAACTAACAAAAATTTTTTTTTTTTTTTTAAAAGTTTGGAGATCCGCTTGGGTCTCCATTGCGAATGCCCTAACAAAACTATTTTTAAAATTGGAAAGTTTTCTCCGACAAAATTTACAAATTTTCGAAGTACATTTTACCATTTTCCCTAAATAAAACCGTTAAATGGTTAAGAAAAAAAAAAGGAAACTCGAAGTGTTTTTACTAATAAGAGATCAAAATGAGAAAAAAAAAGGTTAAAATAGAGGCACACACATCATATATAGGTCATTTACAAAGAATGACCAACTTAGAAAAAGTGATCAGAGCTTTGCTTTTAGATGAAAAAAAGCCACTTTGACCTTGAGAAACCTGATTCTTTTGTGTCATCTCTATCACAAGATTTTGACAATGTTTTTGGATGTTAAATCTTATAAAATAAAAATTAAAAAAAAAAAACCTTGAAAAAAAAAGCAAACCCATCTGTAAGGAATTGGCGAGATTAGCGTCTGGTCCTAGGCATGCATCGGAATTCAGCTAAGAGTGCAATGTGATTAGAAGACCATTCAGGTGAAGGAAGAGCTGTGTCTTTTCTTAATCCATCTTCATCTAGCAATTCCAATAACGATTCTACCATTAATGTGTCCGCTGAAACCACCCAAAAAAAGTTCAAGTTAAATCGTTTATCTCTGATGAAAAGTGTTGAAATTGTACAGTAAAAGCAAAAGCAAAGCAAAACCTGTGTAAAATATATAGTCATGGGTGCCTATGAAGTCTCTTGTACAAGTAGTGAACAAAGGTTCGTTCGAGTTAAGATCCATTCTCCTTCTGTGTTGGTCTAATCCACCTATTGCCATTCTCACAAACGATGAGTATGCGCTCACCTGAAGAACAAAAACCATTCACTTATCAAAGACCCAGAAGAAAGATAAATTGGCCATTAACTTGTTATATTTTGGAAAAATTGTATTTTAGACCTTGAACTATTTATTGTCTCGTGAAAAAAACCATCAACTATAAAAATGGTTTTTTCAACCATGAAATTTGATAATTGAGTTTTTTTTAAAGCATAAACCTTAATAACCGTGTTTTAAACCGATATCTCACATTTAAAGTTGAAATTATAGTATAACTAATCCAAATTTGGATTGAATTTTTTTGTTACACTTTGAGATTATGGTTTAATTTTTATGTTCAACGTTTAATTTTGATTTGAAAAAAATCCGGTAGAGACTCAAAAACCCGATAGAGTTTCAAAAACCCGAGAGGGTTTAAAAAACCCGAGAGGGTTTAAAAAACCCAGTTATCAAAGTTCAAGGTTTAAAAAACCATTTTGATAGTTGAGGGGTTTTTCACCAAACAGAGATAGTTCAGTGTCTAAAACACCATATTCCCTAATATTAAAAAAGAAATGTTACCAAAGGTAGTTGATGAGTGAGCTTGGTTTGAGGACGAAGGATTCCAAGTGGATCAACCATCAGATCTGGATGCATTGGATCAACCTTTCCCATTACAAGAAGTGAATGAGGAGCACTGCAATAAATTTCCAAAAAAGTAACTTACTTTAGCTTCTACAAGAATAATCGTTAGAGAATCAAAAACAGTAACTAATTAGTGAAATAAACAAACCTCCCGGGAAGAGTATTGAAGTCTCCACACACGAGCATAGGAATATCGGCGCTAGCAGCTATTTTCTCAAGGCCTTTTAACAATGTATGGACCTACACTCAAATGACAAACATTTATGATGTGAATTCTAGGTTTTTTTTTAGTTCAGCGAAATTTGAAGATGGAGGGACACAAACCTGCCATAGCTTCACATCCTTCAACTCTTGTTGAACATTTACATGTGTATTTGCCTAAACAAAGATGTGACAGCAACTAAATGAGAAAATTAGCTGGCTTTTGTACAAAGAGTAAGGACAAGAAATTAAGATGTGCAAAACCCAACAGTGTTTTCAACGGTAAATAAAGGAAACTCTACCACACAAATAAGCTGGCGCTTCCCAGAAGGATCAGCAGGTTGACTACCAAATTTAGCTTCCAGAACAACAATCAAAGCAATGTTATCCTACAAGATAACAATCACAGGACCAAGTTTATTATGTGAACACTTTACAATAGTCAGCTGCTATCAGAAAAATGTAAAGCATGTTATAAATACCTTAACCAGTCGACTTAAAGCAGTTCTCTTTTGGGGAGGAGGGATTAAAGCCTCAGTCAATGACTGAGCTGCCTTGTTGAATTCGACCTGGATTAACAGTCTCACAATCAGTATGAGCAACAAAATAGATAGAGTGAGTCACATATAGAACCGATACAAACATCATATTTTTTGACATGCGAAAATCTATCCCGTCGAAAGAATGTTGCACAGCCATCAATTGCACTTGCACTTCCACTGAGAACCTAACATTTCACAGCAAAGGCTTAGTCATGGGTAAAACATTTTGCAACAAAGATCACAAAAGAAGAAGTGTGGGATTCAATTATCAACCTCATTAGTCTTCCTCTTGTAGAGAGCTTGATAACCATGTTTATCCAACTCAGGCGCGAATATTTCATGGAAATGATCACTTTGTACCTGCCAGAGAAAAAAAGAACAAGTTAAAAATAATTTTCGTTGTTAAAAAGCCGAAATGGCTGTCCTGCTGTTTCGTCAATGGCTGAAGAAGAGAGCTTGACAAGTAGTTTTGAAACAAAATCTATATCAAAAATCAATACAAAGACCATTTTGATTTACCTCCTGTAGGCAAACTACATCTGCACGATAACCAACAATCTCCCTTAATAAATTCTGTCTACGATATGTCCAAGAAAGAGCCCATGGAGGGCAGTAACTGTATAGGTCGCTACTTGCAGAAGTATCAGATAAAATATTATAAGAGAGAACAGTGAATGATCCAGGCGACTGAATCCGACCATCGTGATCTAGGTGATTCATCACATCAACTCCATTAACAGGGATCAGCCTTCGGGGACTTGGTGAAGGAGCTGGAATAACACGTGAAGTCAAAATAGTACTGGGATGTCCCACAAACTGTTTAGTCTCTACACTGGCTACAGTACACTCAAACTTCAAAACATAGCCGATATCGTCAGCTGTAGGTGTGTATGTTTTAGAACCACCAACTTCGATCAGCATCTCCCCTCCATTTTTCTGCGTAATTGTAGCAGGATAAAAAGGAGCTGAACCATTGGTGAGATTCAGATTTGACATAGAGCCAGATAAACTACCAGTGAGAACCCCAGAACCTGTGCTACTAAAGCGAACTAACTCATCTTCCTCATTTCCGTTTTCTGCAGCTGCTCGCTCATGTAATGCCTTATGATGTTGCCACGCATCTGTAAAGCACTTTGGTGTACAGTGGTAGCTTTTAGCAATTAGAGCCCTACGCTTTGAACAAAATACACACTGCAAGGTTGCTTGTTCCGTTGGATGGACACTACAAATCGTAACTTTCTTATCACTCTGTACACGATACCTACAACAATAAAATCCAAACAATGAATCAAAAAACGAAATCAAACACAAATATCTCATGAAATCTAAAACCATAAAACGCCTCAATGAGTTCCTCCAACCAAAATCCTCCTTAGCATCAGAACTTGTAGCTATCTATATCCAAATCCAAAGAATAAATCGAAAAAAAACACAAATGTCTCATAAAATCTAAAACCATAAAACGTCAATGAGTTCCTCCAAGCAAAATCTTCCTCAACTATCAGAACTTTTAACGACCTAAATCAGAATATCCACATCCGAAAATTCAATATTCCAACTAAAGAAACCATCAAATTCAAACTATTTTCTGATCCCGAAATCACCAAAAAATCCAAAATCAAACCAGTTAAGCAAACTATGCACCAATCCAACGAGAGAATCAGAAATCGAGAGTACTTACCATCGGTACTTCAAGAAGTACCCGTCGAGAGGAGCCGATTCAGGAACATCATCAGTAGCGGC
>KE150783.1:80469-90816 GCA_000411095.1 Aethionema arabicum
CCTGGCCGTCGAGAATGGGATATGCAGCTGCTTTCCAACGTCTTAAATGTCGAAGATGCAAAGTTAGCTCAGTCAATCCGTCTTTCGCGTTATGCCAGTCACGATACACTAATTTGGCCTTATACCTCACATGGCCAATATACAGTGAAGTCTGGATATTGGGCTATCACTCATGATCAATCCACCATAGCCATTGTACCACCATTTGGATCCCCCGAACTCAAGAGGCGTATCTGGCGTCTCCCAATCCTCCCTAAAATCAAGCATTTTCTTTGGAAAATACTCTCCAATGCAGTGCCTACGGCGCAACATTTACACTCTCGTATCCCTGGACTCACTTCCCTTTGTCAGCGCTGTTTTCTCGCCGACGAAAATCTGCTACATCTCCTTTTTGCTTGCCCGTACGCCACAGCAGTGTGGAGGTGTTCTACATTTCGTCATATAGCTAGTGATCCTGATGATCTGGATCACGAATTTGGCCTCATTTTTCAGATTCTGGACACCGAACAGCTCTCCCCCACCATGCGTTTACTTCCCTTCTGGATTCTTTGACGTATATGGAAGTCTCGTAATGTCCATATTTTTCGTCAACAAACTGTTGATCCACCTACTTTAGTGGCTCAAAGTAATCATGACGTTACAGAATGGTTGGCAGTGCATCCATGGCCCCCGATTGCAAGGGCTCGCAATGAAACACACGCTTTTTCTGGTTCGAGCCGGTGGTTACCACCACCACCCCTGGTTGGCTCAAGTGTAATTTTGATACCACATATAAACCCAATTTGTCGTTTACAGGTGTTGGTTGGCTTGTTAGGGATGCTCACGGTCACTTTATAGAAGGCGGCTGGGCGAAGCTTCCGGCATGTTCTTCTTCTCTCGAATCAGAAGCTACTGGGTTTCTCTAATTTGGTCTAAAAGCTGGCGCCATGTATGGTTCGAGGGTGACAATCAGGTTCTTACTAATCTTGTCAATCGCAGTGAAACTCATGTGGAGTTAGGCAATTTAATCCACGACATCACCTACTGGACGCGGAAACTTCCTCATTGTTCGTTGGCTCATACCCCCAGGACTCACAATCAAGGAGCTGATCATCTTGCTAAAATGGTGTACAAATTTCCCCATTTATTTATGTTGTATACTTCGTTGTCACAATGGCTACGCCCATATTTGTATACAGTTTAATTCGTAATAAAGATGATGTTATAAAAAAAAATCTTAAACATTTAATAATATAGAGGAAAAAATTAGGACTGATAAAACCTTTGTTTCTGTATAACTCTTTCGTTAATTAATTAAATTAAAGTTAAAAAAAATCACATTTAATAATTTGAAAAAAAAAACAAATTATCCTAAACCGTCTTATAAAAAACCGAAGGAATATATCTTAAACCGGGCATCGTGACGAAATATCCGGCTCAAATTCTAATGCCGCTTTAAATTCCGAATACCCAAAGATGCTTTCTTCTCAACCTCTACAAACACACAAAAACTGCAGAGTCGTTAAAGTTGAAGACGGTTTATATACTAAACCCCATAAATAAAACTACATTAAAAGCCTCAAATTGCTGACCAATATATTACAAAATATTATTATTTTTATTTTTCAAATTCATAATAATCTCTGGACCGACCCACCACCATCCTATTCATCATTTCGTGTCGCTCTATTTCACTCCCACGTTTTCTCTCCTTTATGGGTTTTAACTTCCATTTTCGTAACTCCGTTTCCGTGATCATCCATTACATTCTTCAAATTCCTTTACCGGACCATGAGATTATTCGTCTACGTTTTGCAGGGTAAAGATTTACCGGTTAAAGAAACGTTTGTGAAACTTCAGGCTGGGAAGCATAAATCGAAAACGAGAGTTGTGAAAGATACTTTGAATCCGATCTGGAATGAGGAATTTGTATTCAGAGTTAATGGTGTTGAGGAAGGTGATGATGTTGTTGTATCGGTGCTTCATCACGATCAAGAGCCAACCCAGTTAAATGTCTTCAATGGATTAATCGGCAAGGTTCGAATTCCGCTCTCTACCGTCGCTGGTGAAGAAAATCAAACTCTATTGCCGACGTGGTTCCTCATTGAAAAGCCCAGTGATGGCAAGTTTGTTAATATAGAATGTGGTTAGTATCTTATTTCCGCTAATGTCATCGGAACCTGATTGATTCTTCTGCAATTACTTACGCTGCCATTAAACGTTAGCATGAGAAGAAAATTGATCAGAAATTGCGTAGTGGAGTTTACTTTACTGATTGTTAATCAGCGTTGCCTAGATGCTTTTAGGTTAATTTGAAATGGCGGTTTCATGAACGTATGAATCAAGGGTTTTATGGAGTCAATTGAGAATAGAAAATCTCTGGTTATATAGGCTTTTATCGATTCTGAGATTCTTTGAATTGCAATTTTTCTGTGACCTTATGTAAAACCGTTCATGTTTTCGATATCTGAATTTGGTATGAACTTTGAATCAACATTGCCTACATATGCTTTAGGTTAATTTGAAATGGTGGTTTCATGAACGTATTTATCAAGGATTTTCTGGGATTATCTGGGAATAGAAAATCTCCGGTTAAGTGTGTTCTAGTCATTAGTGAATAGTGATATAGCTTGAGATCACATTGACAATTTGTTTGAAGGTGATGCAATTCTGAGATTCTTTGAAATCCATTTTTTCTGTGTCATTATGTAAAACCGTTCAAGTTCTCCATCTCTGAATTTGGTATGAACTTTGGCCTTTGTCTTGCAGGGAAAATCCTTCTTAGTGTGTCTTTGCAAGGGAAGTGGGAAAGTTTGTCTGACCAAATTCTTAGTGATAAGCAGGATATTAACTTAGATGGCTTAAAAGAACAAGAAGGATCGGGTAAAGAGTCAGGTTCGTCCAAAGATGGGAAACGACGTAAACATCATGATGGGAAACACATAATGAAAACGTTCGTCAGTCATCTGGACAAGCTTTTTCACAAGAAAGAAGAGACATGTAAAAAACTGAATGATGATTTATTAGTACAAAGTGTAAATGAAGACGCCACAGAAAAATCTTCTGCACCGGCTACTTGTGCTAGCTTTGAGGAAAGTCTTAGTCAGATGCAGTCTAGTGAAGCCGAAAAGGAAGAAATCCCTGAGAATCTTCCAGGGGGAATTCTTATAGACCAGAATTATTTAGTCTCGCCCTGTGATCTGAACAAATTTCTTTTCTCGCCAGGTTCAGCTTTTAGGAAAGAGTTGGCTGAAATTCAAGGTATAACAGATTTGCAGGAGGGACCCTGGACAATGGTACAAACAGATACCCCTCCTGGTTTAACAAGAGTTGTTACATACATGAGACCTGCAACAAAAATGGTCAAAGCAGTAAAAGCTACAGAGAAACAAGTTTATCAGAAAGCAAGTGCGAATCAATTCATTGTTTTTGTTAGTGTAAGTACACCAGATGTTCCATATGGGGGTACCTTTAAAGTAGAGTTACTTTACAAGATATTACCGGGAACAGAACAAACTTCTGATGGCGAATCTTCGCAACTGATTATATCATGGGGAGTTAAATTTAGCCAAAGTACTATGATGAAAGGTATGATTGAAGGAGGTGTAAAGCAAGGGATTAGAGAAAGCTTTGAACAATTTGCTGATCTGCTTTCTAAGAATTACAAAACTCTTGATTCGGTTTGTGTAATGGACAAGGAGCAAGTTCTAGCAACTGTGCAGTCAGAGCAAAAGTCTGATTTAAGATCAGCTTTTCTTTATTTCTGTAGCTTCTCTGTCGTCTGCTCTATTGTTTTGTCTTTGTATGTTGTTGTGCATATACTGCATTGTGAGCCTACCAAACTCCAAGGGCTTGAATTCTATGGGTTTGATTTGCCTGATAGTTTTGGAGAGCTGTTCTCTAGTGGAATACTGGTTCTTCTTCTGGAGCGTGTCTATATGAAGACTGTACACTTTGTACAAGCTAGATTGCATCGAGGTGAAACAGTACTTTTGCTTGCGAAACACAAGTAAATTTTGTATAACTTCTTTAGTTTACTTACCGTTTTTTGTTTCAGGAAGAGATCATGGAGTCAAAGCTAATGGTAAAGGATGGCTTCTGACAATAGCTTTAATTAAAGGAGAAAATTTGGCATCAGTGGAAGAGATTGAGCTATTTGATCCATATGTTGTTTTCACTTGCAATGGTAAAACGAAAACAAGTTCTGTTAAACTTCAAGCTAAGAATCCTCAGTGGAATGGTAATCAAACTGTTTTCTCTTGTCGAATTTTCCATCCAAATCTTAGCTAATGCCTGATGGGATCCTTGCAGAGGTGATTGAGTTTGATGCAATGGAGGAACCGCCGTCGGTATTAGATGTGGAGGTATTTGATTTTGATGGTCCATTTGACCAGGGTCCTTCTCTTGGCCATGCTGAGATCAATTTCTTGAAACATACATGTGATGAACTTGCGGACTTGTGGGTTCCTTTAGTTGGTCATCATGCCCAAGCATCTCAATCGAAGTTACAATTGAGAATTTTCTTGGAAAATAATAATGGAGTTGAAACGATGAAGGATTACTTGAGTAAAGTGGAAAAGGAAGTTGGAAAAAAGGTAAATATGTTCATCTACTGTACTTAAGTACTTAGCTTGAAGTTTAACAAACTGTTTAGGCTCTGCGACTTGGTCTGATCTCTGGTCTACTGTTGTATTTGTTGACAGTTGAACATTCGGTCACCACAAAAGACATCTGCTTTCCAGAAATTATTCGGCTTACCCCAAGAAGATTTTCTTCTGAAAGAATATACATGCTCCTTGAGAAGAAAACTGCATTTGCAGGTTTTTTTCTGGCTAATTCTTGAACTAGTTTTCCTTGTATAGAGACGAAGTATCTTTGATAAAGGGTCTGTTCGTTTGCATGTCGTTAAATGGACAACAAGTAATATTGTTCGTTTAGTTGCCACTGGGACGCGCTTAATTACTGAGACTTGCCGCCGAAATTTGTAGCTAAACGTAAATGAACATGCTCAGTTACAAGTTTCAGCGACAGGTCTCTGCAACATGTTGAACTAGCAACGATAAAACAAACATAGATTTTCGTCGTTGTTGCTCGTAGCTGTCTCTGGCACAAGCAAACGAACAAACCCAAAGGCGTGATATTCATAGAGTTATGTGGTTTCTAGTCAAGAATAGAGAAAATACGCATGATGAATGATAATGGTCTATTCGTTACTATTGTTGGCAGGGCAAACTCTTTCTCTCTGCTAGAATTGTGGCTTTCTACTCCAATTTATTTGGACACAAGACGAAGTTTTACTTCCTCTGGGAAGATATTGACGACATCCAAGTGCTTCCGCCAACTTTTGCTTCCTTGGGTAGCCCTTCACTGCTCGTGATTCTGAAAAAGTGCAGAGGCCTTGATGCAAAACATGGTGCTAAATCTCAGGATGATGAAGGAAGACTTTGGTTCTATTTCCAGTCATTCGTCTCCTTCGATGCAACTAGCAGGTACTCCTGCATCTACATGAATCAATTTGGCTAATTCACCAATGCTTACTTCTATTAAACTTGATGATCTATGATACTGGTAGGACAATCACGGCTTTGTGGAAAACTAGAACGTTAAGTGTAGATCAAAGAGCACAAATAGCAGACGAAGAACAAGATCTCGCTGAGCCCTTCATGTTGCCTGAAGATGTTGCAGTTGTTTCAGACGCAGCTAAGATGCCGAAGGTGTACACGTGCGATCTACCTGGCGATGTATATCTTTCTACTCCTCCTTGGTCACGGTGATAAGGTTGAGGATAAGGATCTCAGAACTTGATTCTAAGTTCTTTTAATTACAGGTAGAGTCAGTAATGGAAATCTTTGGTGGTGGAGAAATGGAGCGTAAGATCATGGAGAAATCTGGGTGTCTTAATTATGCGAGTACAACGTGGGAACATGTTAAAGCTGGTGTCTACGAAAGAAGGCTATCTTATAAATACAACCGCAATGTTTCTGTGTTCGGAGGTGGAGTCACGTGTGCACAGCAGAAAAGTCCAGCTCCGAATGATGAAGGGTGGATCTTGAACGAGAGTGTGGCCCTACACGAAGTCCCATTCGGGGACCATTTTCGTGTAAGTCTTCTTCTTTATTGACTTTGAATTTGATAGGCTAAAGCATTGATTTTAATCCGGATTGATCCCCGGTCGGACCAGTAAATCCGGTGGTCCATGATAATTTTGTCCGGTTCAATTTAAAAACTTAATTTGTTTTTGATCTGCTAAAATCCCAAAAAAAACCCGGCAAAAACCGAAGATCCAGTAAAAATCCACGACCCGGTAAACACTTCTGCCATGGTGTTAGTTCACGGATGAAGTTAAAAAATAAATATTTTTTGTAGAAACATTTCAAATTCTATCAAAAATAAAAAATTTGAATTATAACTTTATTTTCTATGTTTTAATTTTCTTTTCATTTTTTTGTTTGATGTTACAATTTTCTTCAACTTATTTTGATTGTTGAAGATGACATTATTTTGTTTTGAGCCAAATTTTTAGAACTAATTTATCAATATTTAGAAAAAAGTTTTTTTTGAAGAAAAAAGTTACTATGGACAATTTTTAAATTTGATTTATTTATTTTTATAAGTTTTTTTATGAAATATTTTATAAGGCTGGTAACAAAATATTTTACTAGTTCTATTTTTTTCTTTCATATGCTAAAAGTTATGTTTGGTTTAATCTATCTAAATATAATTTAATATATATATATATATATTATTGATCTAAGGCCCGACCAGGTCAATCGGATGATCCAGTGGCCCATAAAACTTTTGTGGCTCACGATCTGGTCTGGTTTCAAATTAAAAAACATGAGTTGGTTAAAGTAGTAGCTAGTTAACAAAAAAAAAATAAAAGTAGTAGCTGATTTGGTTGTGGATATGAATGATGAATGTGTAGGTTAATCTAAGGTATGAGGTGAAGAAAGCAGAAGTTGGGAGTAGATGCGAAGTGTATCTGAGGATCAGATGGTTAAAAACAACAAAGTCTGAGCAGAGAATAAGCAAAAGTATAATGGACAAATATAGGAATCGATTAAAGGTTATTTTTGATTTGTTTCAGAAAGAATCTGTTGCCAATTCTTCAACACTTGTTTAACACATACCACTTGTGCAAACTCTGCCGTTCCAGGATTAATACAAAGCATTACTTTAGGAAATGATGTTTGCGAGTTTATTGATTTTTTTAAATTCATTTTACTTAACAAAAGTACCATCAAATCATGACAATATGTATATTAATTTTCTTGATTTTTTAAAACTGCCAACTCAAAACCACTACACTACTTGCCCTACTAACACTCAGAAGTCAGACCCAATCTTGGACCTAAGCTTCATTAGCGTGGGCTTTGAGCTTTACTCTTTGTTAAACAATTTAGGGACTCTGAAGGGGGCTCTCAAGGGAAAAGGGTCTAAGCCCCTTTTATAGGATTTATATGTGTGAAATGGTTTATTTTGAGGTTAAGTTAAAATGTTTGGTTATGTAGCAATAAATAGTAAGTTTAAAGTTTAAAGTTGGGGGAAGAATATCTCTATTGATCATAGTTTAAGAGGTGCTATCTGTTTAGTAATTGCTTTTGTATAATTTTAAATTTAAAATATTTCTATATTAGTTTTCGTATCAATATTTTAAAAGGTTAAAAATTACATTTTATCTTTAGTTTTTTACAAATATTTATATTTTTAAGATTTTATATTTTTATTAGAGAGGTACTTAAAAAATTATGTCCATTTTATAATATAATTACTTTTATTTTTAAAATAAATAGTTTATGACATAAAATAATCATATATGGAAGGGCCTTTATTTTTTGCATAATTTGGGACCGATTAAAACTTAGGACCGGCCTTGCTCACACTAGCTTTTTTGTCGGCAAATTGTAGCATCACTTTTGATTTTACTCTCAGCCTTTTTATTGATTAAGAAAAATAATTTGAAGCTGCGATTTATAAAAGAAAAAAAAAATAATTATAACAAATTGTTATTAGAAAAAGATATTTGAAGAATTTATTTTCTTATGGTTAACATTTACATTTGAAGTTGCATGAGAGAATTAAAAAATATTGCAAATCGAATTCATTTAACCACTCTAAACAAATCAGATTTTGACCCGATTACGGCCGTTTACATCAGAGCCAACCCGAATCTCTTTAAACCTAATCATAAACCAAAATCCCCTAAACCCAAATCAAAATCCTCAAATCATCCTATACCCTAAAAAAACCCCAAATCTCAAATTCCGACAACATCAACAATCGTTCCTGTAAATTAAATGGGGTAGAAGTTGTTGTTTTTGAATATGATGATTCAACCCGGAAAAATGAAAACCTTTTCCGAGAGGGTTTTTTGAGAGTTCCAGAAGATGAATTTGGTAATCTTCCTCTAGCAACCCCATATAGTTCTGATTTTGGCAAGAGTAGAAAACCTAGTGCTGGATTTGATGATTTTGACGATGAAGATGACATTGATAGATACGGGATTGACGAAACAGGAGGTAGAGATGCCCATGGAGCTTGATATTCTTTTGCTTCTGACGATTTCTTAGAGGATAAACAGTTTTCAGAGTCAAAGGATAGGGTCAACAAACAAAGAGAAGAAAACTCAAAGCTTTACAACAACAGAAACAAACATGGAACTAGTAAGAAAAAATTCTCTGGTGATGATGAACTTGATTTTTATTCAGATAATGAGGTTTCCATCTCTCCTAAGTGGAAATCAAACCACGTTGCTTCAACAACGAGAGGCCCAACTTCAAGAAAACTAAGTTTTGGGTCAGATGATGATTTTCTGACATTGTATACATAATCGATTTGAAAAAAATTTAATTTTACAATATCATTGAAGAAATCGTTTTAGGGTGCTAAAGAAAAAAATTTGGGGATTTTTATTTCACATGACAGTTGAAGAATTGGTTTTTAGGGTTGTAAACGGGTCTCGTAATCGGGTCATACTTCGGTTTTAGGGTTTGGTTTAGACAAAAAACCACCTAAATCGAGCGAAACCACGGTTTTTGGGGGCAGAGATCTCGATCTTTCAACTTGTGTACAATTGTACAGAGGGTATAGTATCGTGGGAATCTCGTACTATATCATACTTCTCGTGGAGAAATAGATCATCTTCCTGCTAATTTATGATCAATTTTCGACCAAAAATATACCATTTATATTTTTCGGCTAAAAGTCAACCACTTGCACAATTTCGACCAAAACCTACCTAACTCACCGGGTTTGATCAAGTTCAACCACACCGAAATTTTCAAAATTTGGTCAAAGACTGGTAAAACTTATGTACATATTATTGACGAAATAACCGATCACTTTGTAAAGTTTAAGTTTGGTCAAGAAAATGGACGAATTTTTAGAGTATTTATTGACCACAACGGGACCATCAAAGTCTTTGGTAAAAATTGTTGACCACTAAAACTTGGTTGAAAAATTATCGACAAGAATTTGTGGTCGAAGATTTATAGACTAAAACTTGAGCACTTTGGAAGTTTGGTCGATTTTTTCTCCATATTTTGTTGAAAAATCCATCCAACAAATGTTTGGTCAGGTCTAAAAAGAGTGTTTTTTATAGGAAAAAAATAAATATCGAAAACCTTATCTTTGTTTTTCACTTAGAGTATCCAAAAGTTTTATTTATAAGTGATGTTTTTCTGTAATATATTAAATATAAATATTACTATGGAATTTAGATCTAAACACTACAAGGAAGCATGCGATTTCCGACGGAGATTTTCGTCGGAGTTTCCTCGGAAAAGTGCTTTTCCGACGAAAGTCGTCGTCAGATCCATTTGGTCGGAAAAGAAGACGTCCTCGGATTGTGGACGGAATTTCCGACGAAATTCCGAGGAATTCCGGGAAACGTATTTCCGACGAAATTCCGAGGACCAGACGATCCTCGGAAAAGGGTTGTCGACTCTCCTCGGAAGGATATTTCCGACGGATATTTGTTCCTCGGAAATTTTTGATTTTCCGAGGAACTTGTGTTCCTCGGAAAGTACAGAATTTCCGAGGAAAGTTTTTCCTCGGATTTGGTAGAATTTCCGAGAAATGAGTTTCCTCGGAAAAATAACATTTCCGAGGAAGTTCAAGTCGTCGGAAATTCTTAATTTCCCGACGACCTCTGTTTCCTCGGAAATTTCTGAGGAAATTCCAGTTCGTCGGAAAAGTTGTATTTTTAATTTTTTTTAAAATTTAATTATAAATTAAATTAAATTAAATTAAAAATTAAATTTTAAATAAAATTAAATTAAAAATAAAATTAAAATTAAAATTAAAATTAAAATAAAATTAAAATATTCAACAAAAGAAATAAAAGAATACTAAAACGAAAGAAAAAAA
>KE150783.1:98305-108711 GCA_000411095.1 Aethionema arabicum
TTTAATCTTCCGATTCTTCATCTTCTTGAAGAATCTCTTTAAGCTTTCTCTCTCTAGTTCTTGGCTCTTCAAGAACTCATTCTTCTTGATCCAAATAAGCTCTGTTTTCTCTTCTTCTTTCCTTCCCTTGTGATTGTGTTTCTCTTCTTTGAACATCCGTTCGTTTCAAAGAAGGCAGAGGATACTCTACAGAGAATCTCCATTGATACACGGAACGGAGGTGTTTGGAGAACTAATCTCTCAAAGTTCAGAAGACTAGCTTCGCCTCTGCAACTTTTCTTTAAACTTCTTGATTCAGTTTCTTTATCATCTCACATTTGCTCTAACATGAGAATCATTTTAACTTACTTAACATTTGTTGTTTATTAACCTATTTGGGGTTGGCTATTCATTGTTAGTTAACGATGAGTTTTTTTTAATTACCGTCTACTTAGTGAAGGCTATCAACAAAATCTATGAAAAGTAATATAACTAATTATTACTAATCAAATCATTATTCTTTTCCCAAACTAATCAAATCATTGTTAATGAGCAAAAACACTAACAAAAAAAGTGAAAGGAACTATCCTAAATTATTAAAGAATCAATTATATATATAACACGATAAGAAAATATTCTTTGAAAAATAATGTAAAAAACCAAGAAATTTTTATAATATATTATAGTAAAATAGTTTAAAAAAATGAAATATTAAAAAAATACTAATCATTTCATAACGAGGAGAGACTTACTCTCCTAATCCCACACGGTAAATAGACACACGTATGCAAAAATATATGAGATAATGCACTCAACGTGACTTGTTTTTTGTTAATATTGGTCCAATCTGTGTAATTAATCTAAGTATGATTAATTATGTGGTGAGGGTCAAAGAAAAATAAAAAGGAAGTTAAATCTAGTTAAGGAATGAGTTATTTGATATTTAAAATAATAGAGACCAAATGAGGTAAGGAGTTGTTAGGTTATTTTGGGAAATAGTTGTCGTAGACTATCTCTTTAGTCTCTTCTCACTCTTAGCTTTGTCGCCTTGCTATATATGAACATGTTGTAACCTAGCAAGTACTATCAAGTTGAATAAAAATATTTTCATTGTTCTATTACTACTCTTTCTCTTCATTCTTGGGTTTAAATATTTGTGACTCATGGAATTTAGATAAATTTACATGGTATCAGAGCATTGATCCATCTTAATCTTTAAACTCTTGTTCTAAAATCTCTAATTATTCTCTTCAACATCTCTTACTCCCACAGACTATTCTCTACATCATTTTCTTCTTCATTCTTCACTATTATCCTTTGGATAATAGCAATCCACTGATTTTCTTACAAAACTTCACTCACCAAACTTCATATACATTCTTTAAGGATCATTCTGCTTAAAGAAGTTCACAAATCCTTTTCGTTTCTCTCTAATCTTCACCTTCTCAAAGAAAATCAGCAAAATCAGCACTTGAAAATTTTGACCTGAAGCTAAACTTTTCATCCGAGATAAGCATGGATAATTCCAAACCGTTTGTGATCCCTCTTGTTCTAAAGAAGGAGAATTACTTGCTATGGGCAAGAACCACTAAGACTAATCTTAGTGGAAAAGGATTATGGGCTCATATTGAGCTAAAGAACACTAAAGAAACAAAGAAGGATTCAGAGAAGCCTAAAGATGAAGACATCACTCCCGAAGATGAGAAGTCGTACCAAGAAGACCAAGTTGTCTTAGCCTCAATTCAAAATTCCTTGAGCTTTCAATACTTGAAGGGTACTCTTATTTTGAGACGACTAAAGAACTATGGGATAAACTTAAAGTAGTGTATGTAGATGTATCAAATCTCACAAGGGTATTTGATGCCAAGAAGGAACTCAACAATATTCATCAAGAAGATATGAAATTCAAGAAGCATTTTGGAAGATATAAGTCTTTCTTGGTCGAGTTGGACATGCTTAGGTAAAGCACCATGAATCCAATGGTGATGGGAGAAAGAAAGGAGCAAGACAATATCTTTGGATTGCTCATGACATTGAATATAAGCTACAATGACTTGGTCAAACATATCCTAAGAGGAAGCATACCACGTTTGGAAGAAGTATACTCTCAAATTCAAAAAGAGAAAGGCTTTTTTGGTTTGTTTAACAAGGAGGAAATACCATCAGCTCATGTTATGGAGGCACCAATGGCTAACAAAGTGGAGTATATAAGGGAGTTTGAAAAGAGACATATATTGTGTGATCATTGCAAAAAGCCGTGTCACAAAAAGGCACAATATCAGTCCCTCCATCCACATCTAAGGCCAAACCATGACTCAAACCATGGATCAAGCCAAGGACATCTGATTATCAGTCAAGGCTAAGTGTGTGAGTTTAAGGCTTAGGTTAATTTAATTAACCTCGACTACCTATCAACAAGGACTATTGTAAAGTATTTAAGGGTTGATCCACTTGAGACTTGATTGTTAAACAATAGGTTTTTTAAAGATTAAATTAAGCTAAGGCAAGAAAACTAAAGAGGTGAATATCGAACACTCACGATTCAATGCAACGATAAATAAAAACTAAAATCTCAATAAACTAAGGCGTTAGACATAGAGAATTCTCTACTTCATGTAATCAAGGATATCCATGTCTTCAGGCAACGGGTTTAAAACTCACCTGACTCAAACATAAAAGTAGATCGACTCCTTCATGGGCGGTGATCACAATCTCTATCCTAAACAAGCCTAGGGTACACAACTAAGTTGAGATCTAAACTTATTCAAGAAGCATATTAATTCAAATAATAATGAAAAGTATCAAACAAAACCAACTCCTGTTGTGAACTGTTCAGATCATTCAAATAATGACTTTCTAGCAACCTACATGATTTTGGCGGTATAGATTAACATAACATCATGAACTAGGTGATCAGACTAATTCAAACATCAAACACAACACTAAATGAAAGAACTAATCAATATTTTACCCTATTTATGTCTAACTTTTTTTTTATTATAATCCCTAGAAGAAACCTTAAGTCTAACTAGGTATCTACTCACATATGACTAAGAAATTCATAAGCATTAATGTAACGAAATTCATGCAAAAATCTAGATTACTCTGAAAATAAAGTAAATAAAAGGGTTTAGAAATCTTCTCCCAAAAATAGACGTGAAGCTTGAATGAAAAGTAACAAGGTAACGTGCAAAACAAAACTCCTTCTTCAATCATCAATCGCTCCTCCTTTCTCCTTCACGTGCGCTACTAAATCTTCATACTTCAACAACTCTCAACCCCCTTAAATGTGTGTTATGTCTAACGTATTTATAGTCTCCAAAGCTAGGTTAAATTGTGTAAAGATTTAGCAAATTCATTTGATCTTTAAGTGAGAGAATCACCCAAGATGAGTGGTGAAATCGATCGAAACGAACATGTCTTGCGAAATTTCTAAATCCGGAAATAAACTCGTATCACCCAAGATGGAAGGGGTAAATCGAGTGATTTGGACTCTAAATTAATCTTTTAACACGTGAACAGAGACAAGGTGATCTTGGTGTGCAGTATTGGACGATTTTGAGGTTTTACACTCAATTTCTTCACTTTTTGTCCACTTTTGCATTCCAAGTGTTGGAGATTGATTTTACGTCTTTATTATCTAAAAACCTACAAAAACATACTAAAACCCAAAGAAAAACGAGCCAAAACAATCCATAAAATCGGTACAAATCAATGTACAATGACTTGGTCAAACATCCTAAGAGGAAGCATACTACCAAGTCTTGAAGAAGTATGCGCTCAAATTCAAAAGAAGCAAGGCTCTTTTGGTTTGTTTAACAAGGAGGAAATACCATCGGTCCATGTTGTGGAGGCACCAATGGCTAACAAAGTGGAGTATAGTAGGGACTTTGAAAAGAGGCATATATTGTGTGATAATTGCAAAAGTCGGGGTACACGAAGACACAATGTTTGGTTCCTACATCCACATCTAAAGCCATACCGTGAGTCAAACCATGGACCAAACCAAGACCATCCAACAACTAATTTTGTATGAGGAGCTGATAATGGGTTGACTAAGAGAGAGGAGAACCATGGAGAAATGCTAGTGAAGAAATGGGATCTGGAGGTACTCATTAAAGCCATGACCACTAAGATGAACTCTGGTATCTCTTTTTAACAAAATTCCAAAAAATAGCTTAGTGGTAGAATCAGGAGCATCTCATCATATGATTAATAATAACAAGCTTCTAAATGATGTTAATCCAACGTTAGACAATATTGTGATTGAAATAGAGATAAAATTCCAATTAAGGGGGTAAGATCCTTAGACATATTTGATTAGAAATCGAATGCTTTCTATATGTCTAGTTTCACATCTAATTTATTATCAGTTAAAAGAACAACTACGGATTTGAATTGATTTGTATCTTTGGTCCTGATGATGTGAAATTTCAAGATAATAATTGTGGTAAGCTAATAGGAAAATGAGGAAGCGAATATGAACTATATGTTCTAAAAGATATCACATCAAGTTCTTTATAATCTAATTTAGTTTTTAATTCACAATTGACTTTATTTTCAAATTCGGCTAATGTTATTGTCTTGAATGTTTTATGACATGCTTGATTAGTACATCTCCATTCTAGAGCTCTTGAGCTTTTATTTCCAAGTATTAGCTTTGATAACTCTAAGTGTGAAACATGCATTTCTGGCAAACATTGCAAGGTTGTATTTCCAAATTCAAACACCATTTATGAAAATAACTTTGATTTAGTTCATTCGGATGTATGTACCACACCTTGTACATCAAGGGACAAAAATAAGTATTTTGTGACTTTTATCGATGAAAGATCAAAATGTACTTGGCTTACTTTGCTCCCTACAAAAGACCGTGTACTTGATGTTTTCCAAAATTATGTAACTAACCAATATAATGCCAAAATCAAGGGTTTTTAGGTCGGATAATGGTGGAAAATACACAAATCATTCATCAAACGACTTTTTCCATACACTCCTTAACCAAATGGTGTAGCCGAACGGAAAAATATGCATCTAATGGAAGTAGCAAGGTCTATGATGTTTCATTATAGTGTACCTAAACGATTTTTGGGAGATGCGGTCATGACCTCATTCATGCTACCTCATCAATTGGATTCCAACAAAAAATTTACAAGACAAGTCTCCATTTGAGGTAATAAACAAAGCTAAACCATCTCTTGATCACTTACGTGTATTTGGTTGTGTTTGTTTCGTCTTAGTACCCGAAGAACCGAATACAAAGCTTGATGCCATGAGTACCTGAAGTGTGTTCATAGGATATTCCACGACACAAAAATGGTACAAAGGTTTTGATCCGGCTACCAATAGGATCTTGGTATCTCGAGATGTTAATGTTTTCGAAGAGCAAGGCTACTATGTCACCCGAGATTGGGATAGTCTAAAAGATCTTTCAACCACCAATTTGGGTCGTGCCGCTAACCTTAGGTACATCTAGGAAATTCTACTTTCCATTTACTCATTGTTGCTTCCAAACGCGAAGGTGGTGTCATGTACACTTCTTCTTCAAGTTCTTCTTGTAAGAACACATTCTTCACATCCATTTTCTAAAGCTTCCAATATAGATTAGTTGCTAAAAGATAGCATAACTTTGACCGTGTGTTGTTTGGCAACCGAAGAAAATATGTCTGTGTAATCATCTCCACATGATTGAGTGAAACCCCGAGAAACTAATCTAGCTTTGTACCTCTCAATATCACCATTTCTCTTGTACTTGATGGTGAGCACCCATTTAGAGCTCACACACTTCTTTTCCGGTGGAAGTTCTTCTTCATCCCATGTATGGTTCCTAAGTATAGCACACACTTCATCATTTATCGCATTAGTCCATACTTCATGTGTCGTCGCTACTTCATAATTTTGAGGAATCTTGTGAGCCTCAATCTTTTCAAGAAACGCTTGATGTCCCGTAGGTAGAAGGGCAAGCGAGCATTGTGCTTGAGTTGGATGAACAACCGAGTTGGACTGATAACACATTTTCTTGTTAATCCATGTACCTGAAGCACTCCTAATCCATGCACTTCTTCTAAGAACTGGTTGAGGTTGATTTTCCATACCACTATAAAGCTCCCCCTATTCACTTAATTTGTCCCATTCCAAGTTCCACATTAGTCCCCGAATGCCCATCACCATCCGATGGTGAATTTCTGAAGTTATCTGAAAGGTTATCCAGATGTTGTAGGCTCCCGGATTGACTTTCCTCTTGGTCATTTGGAGAATTGATTTGAGCACTTGAGTGTTCCCTTTCTTCTTGTTGAGTGTCCGTGGTTGCTTCTTGATTTGCTGGAGTAGAATTTCTTAGATGTTTAAGTGTGTAGATCCAAGGAGGATTTATTCCTCTCATAAAGAAAATACACACTTGATCTTCTAGATTTTACATGGAAACTTGGAGCCAAACCGGCCAAGATACCACTTAAAACCGGTTATAAGGTCAACTGAGAGGGGGAAAATGATGATATGCCATACAAGAATGTGGCACAATACCAAAGATTGGTAGGAAAGATTATCTACCTAACCTAGACTAGACCGGATATTTCTTATATCGTGAATCAAGTGTCTCAACATATGCAAAGTCCTACGGTTTATCATTGGAGTTTGATAGAAAGGATACTAATGTATCTCAAAGGAAGTACGGGCCAAGGTGTTTGGATAGGAAGAAATGCAAACACTAAGATAGTGGGAAAAAATAATACGAAATCTACAACTCGTTACTGCACTTTTGTGGGAGGTAACTTAGTGACTTGGAAGACAAAGAAGCAAAAAGTTGTGTCATGTTCAAGTGTCGAAATTGAATATCGAGCAATGAGGAAGCTAGTGGATGAACTAATTTGGTTGAAGGCGTTGCTAAAGGATATGGGGATTGAAGGTTTGAAGCCTATCACAGCGCATTGCGATAACCAAGTGGCAATTCATATTGCAACAAACCCGATGTTTCACGAGAGGACCAAGTACATTACAATGGATTGTCACAAAGTTCGAAAGAGGATTGAAGAAGGAGTAGTACTACCATGTTACACACGGAGTGAGGATCAATTAGCGGATATCTTCATCAAGGCGACAAGTCTCCAAGTTTGTGATCACATTCATAGCAAGCTTAGACTCATTGACCTAACTCGGCCATGACTAACATATCCCTAAGGTCACTTGGTTCATATTCTTTTTGCTTGTCATAGTTCTTAATCCAAGTGGATTTTCTATGCTAAGGTTTTAATGAGGTGTTTCATGTGAGCTTCCAAGTTTAGCCATCGTTTCATTTAGGTTTAACTTGAAGGGGAGTGTTAATATTGGTCTAATCTGCTTAATTAATCTAAGCATGATGAATTATGCGGTGAGGGCCAAAAAGAATAAAAAGGAAGTGGAATCTATTTAGGGAAGGAGCTGTTTGATATTCAAAATAATAGAGACCAAATGAGGTAAGAAGCGGGTTGGCTATTTTAGAAAAGAGTTGTTGGAGACTTATCTCTTAAGTCTCTTCTCACTCTTAGTTTTCTCTTCTTCCTATATATAAACATGTTGTAACCTAGCAAATACTATCAAGTTGAATAAAAACATCTTCATTGTTCTATTACTACTCTCTCTTTTCATTCTTGGGTTTAAATATTAATTGTGAATCATGGAATTCACATAAATTCACGATTATAAATTGAAGTCTCATGTTTCTCGTATAATATTAAAGTCCAAAAAAACTTAATTGTTATTACGAATAGAACCATTATCTCGAGGTACCAACAAGTAATTTCTTGCATCACTATCACTACAAGAAAACATGCTAATAATCGACCACATTATCGACCAAAGATTTGGTCAACAAATTTATCGACTAAAAATCGACCAAAATTCGATTCTTTTTACGTCAATATAATTATTCATCGTTCTTGGAAACCATCAATACCATATCACTTTCTTAATTTTTTTTACGTCAATATAATTACACTTCTCTCAATTCAAACATTTGAAATTTTGATTTATATTATTTTGATCTCGAATTTCCTCTTACATATCTTTTTCATGAACTTTTTTCTCTTTGGTTGGTGTTTTGCACATAAAGTCTCTCATCCGTTTCCATATCCATGATAAATCATCGTCCTCCTTTATGACCACCATCTTATCTTTGGTAATTTTGATCACTTTCTTCTTTAATTTGATTAATTGTATCTTGAGAATTTGACCGAAAAATCTTATTTTTCTTCTTCTTTTTTTCGTAAACTTGTAAAGCACCAATAAATTAATCCATAATCATAGTTTCCATATATTTTTTTTTGTGAAAATAATGGTAGTGTGCTCGGACTTTGAAACCAAAGATTTAAGAATCTAGGTTTAATTGACGGTAACTCCTTGAAATATTTTGTGATCATCTTACATATTTACCCTCGGTTTCATTCTCAACCTCAACCGTAAAAAAATTATCCACCATCTATAATGAGTTATCGATATCTTTTTACCAATGGGCCATATTTTTATTAACGTCTCTCTCCTTTCAGCCCACAAAAAGTAAGATCAAATTACAATTATCAATTATCTTGTAAATAATATATTGTTTTCTAATCTTTGTTTTCATTTTTTTCCTTCTTTTTGATCACATTATAGAAGATGTGAAATAATATTGAGAGAGATTTTTTTGTTGTTGATTTGTGGTTGCCCTTTGACACTATATTCATTCTCCATATGCCACATTTTACTTATAAGCAATGATTTTGTTTTTTTTTTTATCAAATTTGCAGCACTCTGACATTTTTTTTCTATGAACCTACATCTTTTGGTTTTTTTAAAGTCCATTTGATCTACACAACTCGATAGTCCACATCTATAATTCGATGGTCAATGCATTACTCTTCAAAAAGTCTAAGAGTTTTGTTACTAATCATAAATCTCTCTATTTTTTGTGTTTTATTCATGTGGTATCGAAAATCATTTTTCGTAATTTATTCATTTTAGAATTATTTAACATCAACAATATTTAACCATAAATCTCTCAAAGCAACCCAAAAGCTAAAAACACTAAAATAATAATCAAATCTTTTTTTTTCGATTTCTCAACACACACATATATATAAAAGCTTTAGGCAGTAAGCAAGCCGTGATCTTTAAAACTATTGTTTAGACAGACCCTAAACGATTTTAAATAGTTTACGCGGTTTCACTACAAGAATTATGAATATTGATAGCATTCGATTAAACCTATTAAAAATCAGTGATAGCGAATTATCAAACGCTATCTCTGCGGCAGCTATAATAGGTCGCACACATATTTTAGCGTTTTTTTAATGCTATGATATTTTTCATCTATAATAGCATTGATTATGACTTGCTATGATATTTTATTACTTTCAATAACATTTTTGTCTGGCGAAATATATAAATAATGCTATGCATTGTGTCATTTAATCCTCATACCACAACCTAATTATCAAATAAGTCTCAAACCAATATTATATTACCAATCCAACAATGCATTACAAAATTCAAATTCATCATTCAAGTCACAATACAAATTACATGTTCCCAAAATCAAATTCCCAAAATCAAATGTTCTAGACTAAACAACACTAATTTCATGTTTTCGATGTGTGAACTTGTTCGTTAACTTGTTTAAGTATACGTTATTTCTTCATTAACCTGAAAAATGGTGAATGTGGATTCACCATTGGTGGATTATCCTTGCTTCGCACCTCCTTTTCCTTCCTCAACTCGTTGAAAAACTAAAACAATTGTACCCTAATGAAAATAACCAAGAAATTGTACATAATTCAAACATCAAGATATTTGAAAACTAAAAATTATTTGTTTAGCTACGCAATTCAGGAAACCTTGAGCTCTATTTCGTGGTTTTTGAGCAATTTCACAGCGCCAAAGAGCATTGTAGTGTGAGCGTCATGACCACAAGCGTGCATCTTCCCTCGAACCTTACTTTTGTGTTTCCATTCCACATTTCCTACACAATCTAACATATCGGAATCATGAACCATGAACAACTTCAAATCCAAATGACCAAACTCATAAATGATGACACAAGACATATATAATTTCAGAAACAGTTAAGATTCAATTATAAACACTAAAAGCCATTGTTATACATGAGAATGTGAAAATTAAAATCAAATTCTCAGAGATTTAAGAAATTAAATGAAGAAAACCTAACTTTACCTGGATATCAAGGGCATCCATGTCTGCTCTTAATGCAACAAAAGAAGCTAAACTTCTTCCTGATTCCATCAAAAACAAAAACGAAAAATTACAGGACTAATTCATTTCAAAGAAACAGAAAATCCAATCGAGTTTGTTCAGATCTGAGTGGAATCTGAGTGGAGGAGAAGAAGTCAAACAAAGAACCCCAAAATCGTGTGTATATCTATATATATATATATATATAGAGAGAGAGATAACATAGA
>KE150783.1:119877-131205 GCA_000411095.1 Aethionema arabicum
ACTTTTCCGAGTCCTTCTTGACACTCTTGGTGTCCTTGGGTTCTATGTGACTCCATAGACCTTTTCCACATATGTTGGTCTTGGTTGTTCTTGCCCAAAGGAGATAGTATTCTCCCTTAAGAACAAGAGGAATGATTAATGGTTTTGTTCCATCCATAGCTTTAGAATGTGAAGTTTAGAGACTTTAGAATGAAAGATTTAGAGATCTTAAAGAGAATGAGAGTAAGAGTTTGCGGAAGTCTTTGAAAGAGTGAGATTGAGTTTTGGAGAATGAAAATGACGGATTAAAATCGGTCTAAGGAGCTTAAATGCTCTGATACCATGTAAGAATTACGAGGTTTAGAAGAGTTTCATTGAATGAAGAAGAATCACTACAAGAAATATGCATATTTTTAGCATTCGATTAAAGCTATTAAAAGTCATTAATAGCGAATTATCAAACGCTATGTCTGCGGCAGATATAATAGGCCGCACACATATCTTAGCGTTTTACTAATGCTATAATATTTGTCATCTACAACAACGTTGATTTTGACTTGCTATGACATTTTACTATGTTCAATAACATTTTTGTTTGGTGATATAAAAGTTTTATGATAGTTATATTTATGTGCTATTGTATTATGGAATACAATGCTCTTTCTCGGGTTTAATAATACCCTGAATCCTGATACCACAACTTAATTATCAAAACAAGTCTCAACCCAATATTGCATTACTAATCCAACAATACATAACATAATTCAAATTCATCATTCAAGTTACAATAGAAATTGAAACAGTATTAGGGTATTCACCATTCATAAGATATGTGCGCTTCTCAACCGGATGGACCAATCATCTTCTCACGAACAATAAGACTATCAAATTCTTCCGCGCTCCGACCACCTAACTTTAGAGCTGCCTCCTGCACATGTAAGTGCAGGTGTAGAAGAGATCAAAACTTAAGCCAAAATAAACACTTTAAACCATTTTATGACCAACCCCAAAACAGTTTTGTTTCTACTGTTTTACCTTCAATGTAGATCCCTCTTTGTGGGTTTTCTTGGCAGCTGATGCAACATTGTCATACCTGATTTCCTAGTAAATAGAAGGATTTCAAAGTGTTGGCATCAAGATTAATTGCTTGAATGTGAAGCCAATGATGTCAAGGTTTCAACGGCAACCTTACGTGTGACCCAATCTGTACTTCCAAGGCATTCATGGATACTTTAATTTCTAACAATGAATCCAAGAGCGTCATTCCCTACACAAGAAACAACAAAAAATATGTTATAAGTTAAGGTACTTTGTTTGATTCATATAGTGAGCTTGTAAACTTACGCAAATGTAGAAGATGACAAAGGATGAATACTATTCAAATATCATAAATAAACTTAAAATTAACGACATATTTTATACCGAGAATGAATCTACATGCCTTCCAATTTCCAGTTTTCTTCTTGTTAGCTCGATTCTTGTGAAGGTCAAGAGTTCTATCGTGTGTATATATATCCTCTTGTACTGTCATCTTCGGCTCCATAAAGTTTCAATCAGAAACCTGAGTTACACTAATAAAGAGTTACACGCTTAATTACACACAAACGAGTGAATCTGTATTGAATCAAAATTGACAGAATGTCTATGAGAGGCTTGTGGATCTAGAAATTCGTAAACACAATCACAAAATCTTCAATAAAATGTAGAAAATGAGAATCTAATAATACTTCTCATTCCTGCACATCTGAATACATAACTATAATGTATGATCACTATCACCAATTTTCACCGAAGCATTCTAAAATAGATCTAGATTTCAAAATTCTAATTCAACCAATGAACTACGAGAAGTGAAGAGACAGAAACTAAAACCCCTACAAAATTCATTACGAGAAGTGAAGAGACGGAAACAAACCTACCACACCGACGACGACGAACCGGTAATGTTACCTTCTTCTTTCCCCTTAAGATAAATCTCAGATAAAGCCTCAATCGTATCTCGACAAGCATACGCCTACACATTAAGATTCATGTCATATCTCGACAAGCATACGACTACACCATTAAGATTCCATGTCGTTTCATCAAGATCTGAGACTATCATGAGACGAGGTGGTGATGTCAGTCGCTCCATCAGAATCCTGAAATTTACAACTACCAGTATCGATTACATGATTCCAAATCGTTTAAATCTTCAACAGAGAGGACGACGAAAGACAAACTAAGGAAGGAAAACCGGAGATTTAAGAAGGGCGAGATGAAATTGCTTTGACGAGAAAGATAAGGTGACATCGATTTGAGAACGAGAAAGACGAAGGTGAAATCAATTTGGGAAGGAGGCGACGAAACCCTAGTTTTTTTAAGAGAAAGAAGGAAAATAATTCTGGGAAAGTAATATTGGGTGTTTAATGATTTTTTTTTCTCGAAAATATTAAGTATATTGACGATTAAAGATATTTTATTATTTTGTATAGCGTTTTTCATATCTTAGCGTTTTTTTCTTGTTATTAATATAACTCAAAATCTAAGCATAGCATTTTGAAAATCCGTGCTATCATAATGTGCTATTAAAACCACTTTTTTTTGTAGTGAATGAAGAAGAATAGAGAGAACCGGATAGAAGAGAAATTGATGTTGTATTTCTTTAGATCTAGGTTACATGATATATATAGAGAGGATGCAAAGAGAGAGAGAGTAAAAGTGATAGTGACGTGTGGGAGCTCCCAATAAGGAAAGAGACATACATAGAAAGTGACATAAAGTAACTCTTGTCTTCTTTCCTAAATTAGCTAAAGCTCCTTTCTCTTCCTCCAACACATAACGACTCTTTCCCTTTTGGGAAGAGTCACATGTGTCTTCAAATACAATCCCCAAAGCTTCTCATGTGATCACCTCACATACACCAAATCCTCTAATCCTTTAATCATACTTAATTAAGAGCATAGAGCTTAATTAAATACGATCTCGGATTATCGGATTAATACAAAGAACCCCCTCGATGTCAAAGAAGACAAGACAATACACTGCAAAGGAAAGAACACAGGCAAGTGAGTGAAGAAAAGCTACACATAAAGTCACCCCAAGTTCAATACAACAAAAAAAACCAAGGTTAACAACTCAGTGATGGATGTGTGTTTGAATTTAAGTAAAAAGGAGTCTAAATGAGGAAAAGAGCTAAAGCAATTAGAAAAACCCAATGTCTCAGTTTTCGTTTATGCATAAAATTGTTGTTAACTAACTATTCTTGATGTCAAACATTCATCAATGAGAGTAATGGGTTAAGAATAATCCACTTCAAGTTTCATCAAGAGTTCAATTTAAGCAATCCTAACCAAGATTCACGTTATGGGGCAATTTGAAAATGACATATTTGTGCAAAAGAGACTCATTGATGTTAAAAATAAGCAAGAGCAAGAAAGCAAGGATTGTTAAGACACGTTCGGATTGATGACACAAAACATTATGTTCGAATAATCACACTCCAAGCTGTTGTAACACAAAACATAACATAACTATTATGTTCTTATTGGAGTTCAAAGATTGATGACAGACACGGACAACATACCTTAAGGACTCTTCTTCCTCTGCCGACAAAAATAGCTTCCTCCTCATTTCTTTCTTAATATTCCAAGTTTTCCTGCAATTCCATGACAAAAACTTTCTAAATTGTAAGCTGGAAACGAGACTAAGAAACTTTACATGCGTTAAGTGTGTGATGGAAAAAAAGAGAACAACATCACTATTCGCCCTGTGCCGACTTTGGTTGTTGTGATGTCTTTCTATTTGGGTCTGATAAGGAGGTAACATGAGCAGATGATGAAATTTGATCTTAGTTGTGATCGTTACTTGATTTGTTTGATGATATGTCGCTCGCCCATCTTCTCCGCTTCCCAATTGAAGGCAAATGTTTGGGTTTCTAAGTCACGTGCAAGATTAGAACTTTAAACCTTGGAAATTTGCTAAGACAAATTTGGATTTAAGGTGAAAACTCATTAGAGGAAGTTTAGAGACTAGAAACAACCTTAAATCGCAAAGATTTCATGGATTCCCAAACCCTAGGGTTTGTAATTTCGCTATAAAATAGGGAGATCCGAGAACATACCTTATTTGGTTGATGAAATTGATGCGGGAATAACCAAGAGAAGCAAAAATCGAGTGAGTTAGTCGCAAAAATTGCCCAAAACGAGTTAGAAACAAAGAAGTTAGCAAGATTTGAAAAGCTTGGAAGAATAATCGCACGAGAAGAGGGAGATGAGGAAATCGTGACTTTTGATGAGGTCTGCAATAGAGAGGATGAGGAAAGATAATTAGGTTCTTCGATTTGAAAAGGATGAGATGAAATCGCGTTGATATCGAAAGTGAGAAGGAGGTTCTTCGATTCGAGGAGGAGGCGATAAAACCCCTAATATTCTTTTATCTACGAAGAAGGAAATAATGTTGGACGTTTAATAAATTTTTATTTTTAAAATACTAAGTATTTTTGACATTTAATCACACTTTATTATCACGCGTAATGTTTTTCCTATCTTAGCATTTTTCTATTGCTATTTTTATAATCCAAAATATAAGCATAGCACTTTGAAAAACCGTGCTATCATAATATGCTATCAAAACCACTTTTTTTTTGTAGTGCCAATCTTATGAAGAGAAAAGGGATTGGTCTTTTTGGGAGGATAAACCTTCACTAAAAGGAAGCTGGTTGTGGAGGCGGATCATGACTTTGAAACGTTCATCTTACAATTTCTTGATTTGCAGGATTAACTCTGGTGACCAAGCTCTATTTTGGCGCGACAAATGGACCGACACTGGTCTGCTTATCACTATAAATCGGTGTCGTTGGTCCTCTCATCACCGGTATTAGCATTGACGCGACGGTTAAGCAAGCTTCAACTAATGGACAATGGAAGCTTCCCACTCGAATCAATTAGACGATCACACAATTAAGGAGTTTAATACCCATGACGCCACCACCAATGACCTCTCGAGATCCAGATGTATATCAGTGGAAACAGTCGTCGACAACAACCTCTCCTACCTTCTCATCCGGCCAAACGTGGAGTTCCATAGCTCATGTTCTCCCTCCCGTGGATTGGAAGTCAGTTGTCTCGTTTCGAGAAGCCATACGAAAACACTCCTTTACGACTTGGGTTGTGGTATTGAATCGACTACCCACAAGAGATCGATTGAGGTCATGGGGAATGGACGCTTCTCCGTCTTGTGTTTATGTTCAAATGGCTCTGAAACAATCAACCACTTATTTCTCCATTGCAGGATTGCTATCACGATTTGGGATGGTTTATTTGGACGTGGAAACTCTCATAGCCAACCGACCTTTCAGCAACTCTTGCTCTCGTTAAAGAAGCTCATACCAAGCCCATAAGCCTCGACGCTTAATTGTCTCATCTTCCAAGCCATTGTTTACGAGGTGTTGAAAGAACGAAATGCCCGAGCCCACAACAAGAGTACACACAGTTCAGATATTCTAATTCGGGATGTCCGGTCAACGATAAAAAACAACCTAATCTCAATGTATGATTCACAAGGATCATTACGGAGCCTTCCACTTCTTGAAATCTGGTACACACGCTTCCAAGAAGCCTCTCAAAGCAACTCCTCGGTTTAATCATTTCAGTTTAATCCCACAATCTTCTATGTAACCCTTAGGTCAACCTTGGATGCCATCATCATCTAGGTTATGTCTTCCGTTGTGTATTTCTTAAATTACCTTTGCTCTCTCTAAGTTTTTCATGTGTAACTCTTGGACATTAACTGTCATTGCGATAACAAATATATTAACCTTTTTACCGAAAAAGAAACATACGTAATTCCAAGTTTTTAAAACAAATAAACCAATTTACAAAAAAAAATTAAAACCTAAAAATGTAAATGAAACTCTCTAAACTTCCCAAAATAGCGATTGACTAACCTCAAACAAAACTACAATGAAAAACTCTAACACCAGCGAAGTTCCACCGACGAAAATCAAACTTTTCATTAAAACACTTGTTTTCAACCATGAATGTCTCAAGGTTGAAGACAAGATTATTTTGGTACAAACAAAAAAAAATATTCAAGATTAAAAAAAAAGTTCATTAAAAGCACAATCGTAAATATGCCCAACTTTAATGACTTCTATTAAACAAAATCTTATTTTCAAAAACACCAAAAATCTTAGACTAATCTAAGAATTAAATTGAAAAATTAAATTATTTCAAAAAATTTTCTATATATAAACAATATAATTGTTAGTGTCTCATTTGGACCTCATCATCAAAATGGACCGTCATATAAATTATTTTGGAACATCGACAAACGGGTTGAAAAACCAAAAAAATAGCGATTAAGACTATCTCCAATAGTAAAAGATCAAGGGGTACCCAAACTGGGTAGCTCACTTGGTTCCGTGGTTTGACGAAAGTCCCCGGTTTCGGCGAAAGCCCCGAGTTTCGAGTCCAGGGAGGGATACGCAATATTTTCGCCACTGGGGAATATTGTGCTGCAGGTTGGTCCCGGACGCTAGGACACTACGTTTATCGCAAGGTCGAAACTCCTGGCTTATCAAAAAAAAAAAGATTGTCAGTAGAGCCCGTGAACAGTACAAAAAACGATCCTTAAATAAAGATTTTAAGAACTTGTGGTGACATAAACTCTAAGAAAAATGGATCTCGCATAAGGTTAAACATCCCATCCCTTAAATAACACCATCGGAGCTAACCAAAATATAACTAAGACGAAACGTTATTGCCGTCTTAAGCTTTCTTTATCTGTAGTAAAAAAAAAAAATCTTTCATTATTTTTACATTATTATCTCATCATTCGCTCACTTCTTCACTACAAATATATCTCTCCTCCTCGATTCTTTCTTTTTCTATAGTCTCCCCTCCGCCTACATAACACGAACCCTCTTCTTCTACTTCTGCACCCATTAAAAATCTCCAATTTCTAAGAGAAAAACAAGAGAATCCCTTGATTTCTTCCTCACAAAATCCAATTTCAGTGTCCTACTTACAGATCTCTTCCTCCACTCTCTTTGTTTTGTCAAAATTCTGCTCTTATCCACTGAATTTTAAAGAAAATCATTAAACTTTATTATATAAATATAGTTTTTTAGTTGGGAAAGAGAGGAGAGAGAGAGGGAGAGAGAGAGCTCGGTGTCGCCTTCTTCTCTCTCTAAGAGATGTGCATAATTTACGGACATGTGAAGATACTTTCTTTTGCCTCAATCAGGGCATGTTAGCCATTAGTTATCTCTTCTCTTCTTTACCTTGTGAATTCTTCACAGATATAAATCAAGAAGTAGCAAGCTGTTAAAAATGTGGCTGCTTTTTGCCCTTATGCAAGATTTGAAGTAATCTGGTGTTTGGGGTTTAATGCTTGCAATGGATTCTTTAACTGGATTCAGATTAGAACCCAACTGGCAAATTGATCCTCAACATCTTTTTGTTGGACCAAAAATTGGAGAAGGAGCACATGCTAAAGTCTACGAAGGAAAGTAAGCTTTTTTTTTTTCCGTTGTTTCCAATGCTAAACTTTTCAATTTCCGTCTGGGTTTTGTACTCTTACGTTATGAAATCATTGTTCTTTAAGAAAGTTTGGATTTTGATTTCTGGGTAATTGCCAATATTGTCCAAGGAAAGTAAAGATGTTGCTTTTAAGCTGAAGATTTATGGGGTTTGTTGAGATTTAGATTGAGATTGAAACTGAGATTTGATAACTTTTATTCATGGATCTCTACTGATTTGTTGGAACCCAATTTTGACAAGTGAAACAATGATTTTATGCAATTTTCCGGTGGCTTTCCCGGGTCGGAAATCGTCGGTTTTTGTGAAGGAAAGAGATGCATCTCGATTCTACTAGTTTTGTTAGTTTTGCGAGTAAATTGTTTGATATGGTAGTAGTTTGAGTAATTTTTAGATTAACTTGTTTTTTCTTTTTATTTTGATAAATCGGTTCTAAGATGTTTTGCTTGCTATGGTATGCACCAGATACAAAAACCAAACAGTTGCTATTAAAATAATCCATAGAGGAGAAACCCCTGAAGAAATTGCAAAGAGGGATTCAAGATTTCTAAGAGAAGTAGCAATGCTTTCACGTGTTCAACACAAGAACTTGGTCAAGGTTCATCTTTTGATCTTACAGCTTCGTTTTTAATGATCTTCAAGACAACAAAACTTTAAACATAACTGTTTTATTTTGAAACAGTTCATCGGTGCTTGCAAGGAGCCTGTAATGGTGATAGTTACAGAGCTTCTACTTGGTGGTACATTGCGTAAATATCTGTTGAACTTAAGACCTGCTTGTTTAGAGACTCGTGTAGCTATTGGTTTTGCACTTGATATTGCTCGAGGTATGGAATGCTTGCATTCTCATGGAATTATACACCGTGATCTTAAACCAGGTAAAGTAACCATTCTTTTCTTCTTTCTTTATTTAAACAGATTCTATATAAAATATTAGAAAGAAAACGCCTTAATTCATGGAACCACATGCTCAGATCTCAATAACTTAAAAGAATCTTTCTTTTGTTTATGTCTGACACAACACACGTACTCTTTTATCATGTTCTTTACCCTTAGACAATGTTATAGAATTCGGGGCCTAAGGCACATATCTGATTAATCCCTTATCCCTATAGGCTGCGGCTAAGCACCAATTTTTGTTGTTAAGAGTAGAAAAACATACAATTTGTTTATAATGATTGGTTTTTGTCATATGATTTGATTTGGTAAACATTAGTTTAGTGAGACCTATTAATTGGTTTGATGTCTAAACCTCTTGAAATGTTTTGTTTTTATTTAATTCTAAAATAGTAAGGGATTTGCAAAAATGTCATAATTCAAACATTTTTTTCAAAAATCTCACAACACTAGATCTAGATTATAAGTTGTACACCCTCACACTTAATTCAAACATTTTAGTTTGTGCATATACATGAATTACATGACATTTTGCATAATTCTTGAAAATAATATTGGTTTGAATCATTGCTTCTAGAAACAAATAATAATTCAAAGAAATATCAATTTTAAACTCCAATAATCTATGGATTCAACTTCATTTTGTGTTTTCAACTTATGATGATTGTACTAATTTTGCATATTACTAATTAATTTTGAGAATGTTTTTAAGAAGTTTTATTTTAAAAAAATAATATAGTATATCGTTATAATATTTTAAATTATTCATAAAATATAGCTAAATTATTGCTAGTGTAGGCCCCCACTAATAGTTAGATCCCTATCACCGCCCGGCTAGTACAGATTTCTTGAACATTGCTCTTGGATCTCAAAACTCTTTGGTTTAATGTTCAAAAACTCTCTTCTGCCTTGTTGTGCAGAGAACTTGCTTTTAACTGCAGATCACAAAACAGTAAAACTAGCAGATTTTGGATTAGCAAGAGAAGAGTCATTAACTGAGATGATGACTGCTGAAACAGGAACATATAGATGGATGGCACCTGAGGTACTTTCCTTTCTTATCTTTGTTGACTTCTTTGTTGACTTTTTTTGTGTTCTGCTTCTATTCTTTTACTTAAACACAACACTGGTTTCAATATTCAGTTGTACAGCACAGTGACTCTAAGATTAGGAGAGAAGAAGCATTACAATCATAAAGTCGACGCGTATAGCTTTGCAATTGTTCTTTGGGAGCTTTTACACAATAAGTTACCATTTGAAGGAATGTCAAATCTTCAAGCAGCATATGCAGCAGCTTTTAAAGTTTGTATTTTGCTTTTGTTTTTGAAGGTTTTGGTAAGAGTAGTGAAAAGGGGTTTTGACTTACTCTTTCTTGAAATGTTTTTCTTTGACAGAATGTGCGGCCGAGCGCTGAGAGCTTACCTGAGGACTTGGGTGATATTGTAACATCTTGCTGGAACGAGGACCCGAATGCACGTCCGAACTTCACTCATATCATTCAGCTACTTCTTAATTATCTCTCCAAGGTTGGATCTCCGGAACCTAAGATTTCTAATAGAATTCTTGCTATCAAGAACACGTTATTGCCGCCGGATTCACCTGGAACAAGTTCTTTGATGGCTAAACTTGATGAATGTGGAGAGACTCCAAAGGCTAAAAGTGAAGATAAAAGAAAAGGTTTGTTTTTCTGCTTCAATCAGTGTTATTAAGGGTTGGGCAGAGAAAGATGTAATCTCCAAATAAGACTTTATTATGAATACCCTTAAGAAAATAGTATAATTAAATAAAATAGTTAAAAAATAATAAGTAAAGGTGAAGAAGAAAAATGAAGGGTTTTAGGTGTCTACATCCTTGTGTAGCGTTGTATTATTGAGATCTATGTTTTCTATTTTTAGAGAATATGATTTGGAGAGAGGAAATGAAGATTGGGTTGTGTAAATGCACCAAAGAAGTGTTAAGTAAACATGAGATTTGTACAAATCAGGACCAATGATTGTATAAAATTATACAGGTTCAGGTGTTATATGACCATCCTCTTTTTTATCTTTGACCGTCCTCTAGAAATACTTTGTTTAATTTCTCTATATTTTGTATTTTTACGAAAAATATAAAATCCAATTCGAAATCAATTACCATAACTTGAGTAGCTTTTTTTTTACCCCAATTATAGTAGCTTAAGTTCTATTTTTTTGTTATCTATGGACTACACCGGGTGCTAGAGAATCAAAGAGAAACTATTTATCAACTGAGCTACATTGATCCACTTATGTTTCATATATATATTTATTTAGTATTGATTCGTATTTGATGTGAGATTTCTAACAATTTTGAAAATAACACAAACTAATTTTTGTAGTGTTCCATTGTTCTTGCATACTTTTTTATAAGTTTGGTTGAGACATCTTTCAACTCGGTTTATGCGGAAGTGAAGACATTTAAGCTAAGGCATATTTTAGTTTTTCATTGAGAGGTGTCTAAAACTTCTTATACCAAAAAAAAAATTATATTTTGGGATATTTTGGAGGGACCTATGTGATTTGTAGGTTGTTTAGGCTAAACTTGTGAATTGTGTGTACTATTTGGCCACACTCCTATGTTTAATAAATCATACCGTTTCATTTATTTTAGTACATAACGTAGACATTAAAAAAAGTTGATCATAGGTACTATCTCACCAAAATTTACAATACTTTTTAGTTAAAAGTGAAACTAGAGATACTTTTTAGCATACTTTTTAGCCATGCTAAAACTGAAGATACCTTTTGGTTAAAATTGAAACGTGTAGGTATTATCGGGCCATCGTCCCATATAAACAGAGGTTAGTAAAATTTGAAGATCCTAGGCTAATATTTGATTCGGTTATACCAAAGATCGACCCTAATATATATATATATATATATATATAAGTTCGAATAGATTATACAATATATAT
>KE150784.1:40477-54868 GCA_000411095.1 Aethionema arabicum
TCATAGTAGTATCGTTATATACACATAAAGAGACAAAGCTTAACAAGGAAGTAAATGTAAATATGGTTAACACAATCAAATCTCCTAATTGTCGGGATACGATTCTTATATCGTCAATCTCCTAAAATACCGTGATATTATTCTAATATCCTAATACTCCCCCTCAAGGTGGAGCGTGGAGATTACGAACGCCCAACTTGGATAAAAGATGATGGAACTGACGACGCCCAAGAGCCTTCGTAAGGATATCGGCAAGTTGCTCGGTGGTGGAGACATAACGCGTGATAAGAAAACCATCCTTTAAAGAGTCGCGAACATAATGACAATCAACTTCAATATGTTTGGTGCGCTCGTGAAAAACCGGATTGTTGGCAATATGAATAGCTGCTTTGTTGTCACAATAGAGCGGTATAGGTTGTGTGTGAACAACTCCCAAAGTACCCAAGACAGCTTTGATCCACGTGAGCTCACAACAAGTGTAGGCCATTGCGCGATATTCCGCTTCAGCAGACAAACGAGATACAGTCTTTTGTTTTTTAGTTTTCCATGAGATAAGTGAGTCACATAGCATCACAATATAACCAGTAAGAGACCGTCTAGTGAGGGGACAAGCTGCCCAATCTGAATCGCAGAAGGCTGTCAGAGAAAGAGTGGAACTGGAGCTAAGAAAAATGCCTTGGCCAGGAGAACCTTTAAGGTAGCGAACAACGCGAAGTGCAGCTTCCCAATGGCGTTGGTGCGGATTCTGTAAGAATTGAGCAAGAATGTGTACAGTGTAGCTTAACTCAGGCCTAGTGATAACAAGATAAACGAGCCGACCCACTAATCGACGATATTGCTCTGGATTAGCGTGAAAAGCACTCATATCATAAGCTAATTTGTGATTTTGTTCAAGCGGAGAATCTGCAGGTTCGCGCCAAACAAACCAGACTCACCAATAATATCTAAAGCATATTTACGTTGACACAAATAAATACCCGACTTGCTTCGAGATATTTCTAACCCAAGGAAATACTTTAAAGGACCAAGATCTTTCATGTGAAAACAGTCATGGAGATAAGCTTTGAATTTGGAGATCAACGCTGAGTCATTACCTCCAATAACCAAATCGTCAACGTAAACGAGGCAATATAAAACTGAATCACCGGTAGCATAAGAGAAAAGAGAGTAATCAGAGTAGCTTTGGAGGAAACCAAATGCAATGAGCGCTGAAGATAATTTAGCAAACCAACAACGTGGAGCTTGCTTAAGACCATAGAGAGACTTGTGAAGTTTGCATACTTGTCGTGAGTCAGATGTGGAAAAACCCGGAGGAAGCTTCATATAGACCTCTTCTTGTAAACCACCATGAAGAAATGCGTTATGAACATCCATTTGATGAAGTTCCCAATGTTTTACAGAAGCAACTCCAAGAAAAATACGAAATGTGGTCATCTTTGCTACCGGAGCAAATGTCTCTTTATAATCTAAGCCTTCTTTTTGTTTATTGCCCATAATAACCAAACGAGCTTTATGACGGTTGATGGAGCCATCCGAATTATACTTGATACGATAAACCCATTTGCATCCAATCGCATGCTTTCCTTCAGGCAAAGATGTAAGACTCCAAGTTTTATTGGTCTCTAAAGCTTGGAGTTCAAGATCCATAGCTGTACGCCAAACACCAAATTTTGTCGCTTCTTTAAATGAGGTAGGTTCCTCATGAGTAATGATTGAAGCAAGGAAGGCCTGGGCAGATGGAGAAAATCGATGACACGAGATGTAATTAGTCAAGGGATAAACACACGGACTTGACTTGCATGGAGAAGAAGGTGGAATAGTGGGTGGAAGACAACGAGTGGAATAAGTAACGTATGGTTGAAGCAAAACTGATTTCATTCGTTGTCTTTTACCACGACCAAGAGAGGTATCGGAAGTGTCCATCGTAACACATTCCGGCAACGTAACCGCCGATGGAGCACATTCCGGTAACGTAACCGGTGACGGAACACATTCCGGTGACGTAGCCGGTGATAGAACACATTCGGGTAGCGTAACCACGGTGACGGAATACGGGGAGTAGGCGGTGGAACAGATGGCACCGAAGGCGATATCGAAGACACTCCCCCTGTCGGTGTAAGTGAGACATGAGGGTGAATTGGCGTTTCATCATGATCAAACATAGCCGGATTAAATCGCAAAGAAGAATCTTGTGGGGGTTCTGAAACATTTGAACTTGAAGAAGCAAAAGGGAACACGTCTTCTTGAAAAACAATGTCACGAGAAACAAACTTCACATTTGTCGTGAGATCTAGAACCACCCATCCTTCCTTTCCGAATTGATATCCAAGAAAAACACATTTGAGGCTTCGTTCTTGAAATTTATCTTTATCTCTTGTGATACGACGAGCAAAACAAAGCGAACCAAACACCCGTAAATTATCATAGTTCGGTGAACACCCATAAAGTAACTCATATGGTGTTTTGCCTTAGAGAAGGAGAGAAGGAGTGCGATTAATCAAATAAGTTGCTGCCAATATTGCTTCACCCCAAAAACGAACAGGTACTTTAGCTTGAAATAACAATGAACGAGCCACATTGAGGATATGACGGTGTTTCCGTTCAACGCGACCATTTTGTTGCGGTGTAGCCACACAAGAGGTCTGGTGAATGATACCGTGTTCTTCAAAATAAGAGCGCATGCAAGTGAATTCCGTACCGTTATCACTACGAACGATTTTTACATTTCGCTGAAATTGTCTTTCCACAAATTTGAAAAAATTTCGCAACGCAAGAGATACCGCTGATTTTTCAAGAAGCAAAATAGTCCACACAGCCCGTGAAAAATCATCAACCACTGTCAAGAAATAAAATGAGCCGCAAGAGGCACGAACTCGGTAAGGCCCCCAAAGATCACAATGGATTAAAGAAAACGGTTCAAGCGTCTTATTTAGAACTTGAAGAAAAAACATCACGTGTTTGTTTTGCTCTAATGCAAATATCACAAAAAGAGTTATTAAAACCACCAGAATCTTCTGAAAATTTAACACCAAACCGAGAAAGAAAAGATAAAGCCTTTGAAGATGGGTGACCCAAACGACGATGCCATAAATCCCTTGGTGTCAACCGTGTAGCGTTGCTTGCTTGAATATTAATTTCTCCCGTAAAAGTATAAACACCATCACGCTCCTCACCCGCTCCAATCAAAGTCTTCGAACTGAGGTCCTGTATCACACATAACTTTCTTGTGAATAAAACAATATTTGTGTCATTACGTAATAACTGAGCAACCGAGAGGAGTGTGATGTTCAATTGTGGAGCATACAACACATTTTGTAAGACAAGCTGACCACCAAGGTCCAAAGTCCCATGACACGTAGCCCATGTAAGCCCACCATTGGGCAAATTAATGGGGCAAGCAACAATAGTCACAATGTTGGTTAGAAGATTAAGATCACCAGTCTTATGGTGAGATGCGCCGGAATCAATAATAATGTCATATTGACTTTGTTTCTTGTGATTAAAGAGGTTGTTTGGCTTACCAGAAACCTTTGTTGACTCCTCAGATTTGCGAGAATTCACAAAGTTTGTCAAAGAAGTCCATTGTTCAGGTGTAAGATTTGGAAACCCAGCGACGGAATGCGGCGAAGAGTGATCCGTCATGACATTATTAACTCGTGAACCAGAACCGCGTCCACCTCTACCACGAGTAGATGAATCTGATCCTCGCGTTCGGCCTCCACGAGATGAGCCTCTTCCAGAGTCAGACCACCACTCCGGATATCCATGAAGCTGAAAGCAACTAGCTACTTCATGGCCCGACCTACCGCAATACGTACACTTATGAGATTTGTTGGCGACACGATTGACCGATGGGGGTGCTACAGCTAAGAACCCGACTGCGGTTGTCCGTTCTTCATGAATGCGAGTGACATTTAAGTGTCGTTCTTCTTGGACGATCTGAGAATACACCATGTCCAAGTTGAGATCAGAGACACGACTTAGAAGATTAGAGCGTGTTGTTCCAAATCTACTATTATCAAGACCCATGAGAAATTGATGAACCCGAATTTTTTCGCAATATTTCTCGTAATTAAGCATTGCAGAACAACTACTTTCTTTACAACAACACTCAAAACCTGTATCAAAATCAGCCAAATCATCCCAAAGAACTTTAAGACGACCAAAATAATGTTCAACAGTTTGACCATCTTGTTTACAAGCAACTAAGTTTGTGCGTAATTGATGATCACGAGTGCCATCACTAACGGAAAATCTCCGCTTAAGACACAGACGGTCTCAACCGAGATTCAATACTACTATATATCCAACCAATAATCATAGAGTTAACCATGTCCCACTTCTCATCATCTTCGGAATCTTTTGGTGGTCGAGTAATGGTACCATCAAGAAATCCGATCTTCCGTTTGGTGCGAAGAGAATTCATCATCAGCTTCGCCCACCTTTCATAATTATCACCAGTAAGGAGAATTGGTGTTTGAACTTGTCCCGTATGATCTGATGGATGTAAATAATAAGGAGAGGTCAATGTTTTTTCATGGTCTCCACGAACTTCTCCACCATGAGCGGATGATTCACTTGTGGAACTCATCCTCCAAACTCACAAAGAAATTTAATTTTTTTTTTTTTTAGAAATCAAAGGATCGACGCTCTGATACCATGATAGATTGGGAAAAGCTTGCGTATTATTGATCATAGTAGTATCGTTATATACACATAAAGAGACAAAGCTTAACAAGGAAGTAAATGTAAATATGGTTAACACAATCAAATCTTCTAATTATCGGGATACGATTCTTATATCGTCAATCTCCTAAAATACCAGGATATTATTCTAATATCCTAATATCTAGTAGTTTAAACTTGGTTTTTACTCAGGGAAAAGACTGCAGTATCCAAGGCTACTGTGATTCTGGTTTTGCCTCTGATTTGGACAAGAGAAGGTCCATCAGTGGTTATGTCTTCACAGTTGGTGAAAACACGGTCAGTTGGAAGTCAAATCTGCAACATATTGTTGCTCTATCAACAACTGAAGCTGGATATGTCTCGTTAACATAAGCCATCAAGGAGGCTTTGTGGATAAAAGGATTGCTAAGTGATATGGGGTTTAAAGAAGATCAAGTATCAGTGTGGTGTGATTCACAGTCAACAATTTGCTTATCTAAGAACAATACTTTCCATGAAAGGACTAAGCACATTGCTGTGAAGTTTCATTTCATAAGGGAGGTGATTGAGAAAGGTGAAGCTAAGGTGTTGGAGATTCATACTTCAAGAAATCCAGCGGATATGCTTACAAAAGGCATTCCAGTTCAGAAATTCGAAGCTGCTTTAGAGTTTCTAAAGCTNTGTGGTGTGATTCACAGTCAACAATTTGCTTATCTAAGAACAATACTTTCCATGAAAGGACTAAGCACATTGCTGTGAAGTTTCATTTCATAAGGGAGGTGATTGAGAAAGGTGAAGCTAAGGTGTTGGAGATTCATACTTCAAGAAATCCAGCGGATATGCTTACAAAAGGCATTCCAGTTCAGAAATTCGAAGCTGCTTTAGAGTTTCTAAAGCTGCTGAGATGAAGATGAGGAATTTATGTTGTTGAAGGTCAGATTCAAGTTTTAAGCAGTTTACTAAGTGATGAAGATGATTCGAATCAAGGTGGAGATTGTGAGTTTAAGTGTTGATTCAAATCAATTGGTTTTGGAATCTGGTTTGAGTCTTAAACCGGTTGAAATTGAAGTCGGGTTAGCTTTGGTTTAAAGCTGGTTAAACTAGGAAGTGAAAGAAGAGATGAAAGTCGTTACTGGAAGCGAAGGCTTTGGTTGTTAGTCGTTAGAATCAAAACGGCATTAGTTAATGCGTTTTGATCCAATTCTGTTTAAATAACAGACTCTTCTCTCTGTTTTCTTCTTCTTCTTGATCCGAGATTGTGAGAGACGAGAGTGAGTGAAATCACCATTGTTGTAGCTTGAGTTCAAGCTTGTAACACCTTCATCATCTAGTGGATTTGCTGAATCGATTCAGCTCCGGACGTAGGATAATCATATCGATTATCCGAACCGGATTAACAAATTTCTTTGTCGTTTTATTTTTGAATTCGTTTTAATCAGCGCAAGATTGAGTTCAATTTTATTGATCTCAGCTCAAATCCTGACTGAATAATCTCAGTATTACCATAGATTTCTAACAGTTGTTAGGGCATATGATTAATTTGTATCTTTTTCAAACCTTATGGTTTTCTTCGAGATATTTAAAAGGTTATGATTTGATTTACACATCAACATTTGTTAGAATTTAATTAGTAAAACAATAAATTTTAAGATTTTTTTATTTTTGTTGAATTTATTACCTCCAATTACATAACTAAATATATTATAAAACTGAAATTAACCATATATTTTTACAGATAAAGTCTAATAGAATGATATGAAAGCTCGGAAAGAAAAAGATATGAAACCATAAAAAAAAAAGACAAAAAAAAAATTGGTGCTCATATAAGAAATTAACACGAAAATGACACAAAGAAAAACTAATGATTGAATAATTTGATTTTAATTAACTGTTCATTATTTGAGTCTGAATTCTTGGTAATGAAAATGCTAAGCTCATGACCAGCAAACAAGAAGATGAAAGCTTTGAAAACGATTAGAGTATAAATTCTCCTCTTATGTGTGATTTTGAGGATGGTAAGAGTAATTAATGATCTTGCAGTTCTCTGAAATTGGTAAATATATGATGTTTTGTGTTGTTTTTTTGTTTCTTTTTAAAATTGCCCCCTGCAGTTGAGAAGCATAAGAGTCTTTAGAAGAGCAAAATTAAGAGTTCAGAAGCAATACACTTCTCAAACCAACAAACTCATACAAGCCGTTTTCCACATACAATAAAGATATCAACTTTTAAGTTTTTAGTAATAGATGTTTGACTGTTTTGATTGTGAAAATGGTACATTTTCACCTGAATTTTGGACAATTAATCTATTTCCCTACGAACTTTCCAACACTTTGTTTATTTACATTAACTTTGATATATAATTCTTTTCCCACATGAACTATGAGTTTTTAACCTATTTCAACTAAATCGATTTATTTATATAAAAACCAATTAATTCAAACCAAAATACATATTAAACCAAAATTAAACCCAAAACTCTTTTACTTAACCAATTAAACCAAAAATAATTGAACCAACCACAAACTAAAATTTTAAACCAAAAACATTAAGCCAAATCATAAAAAGAGCAATAATGGAGGTGAAGAAGACAAATGAATAACCACGAATTGTGTTTTCAAGGGTATCTGTTGGAGATTAAAGAAGGTTTTCTTGAATTGAACTTAAAGAAATGAAACGAGAGTTGCAGAGATGAGTATCTTATCCTCTGAACTTGAGAGAATAGACCGACATCACTTCCGATTAAGTAGTTGAATGGCGGATTCTTCAAGAGTATTACTCTGCTTTCTTTGTCTCTGAAATCGGGAGATAAAGAAGTGAAACACACAAGCTATTGGTAAGAGAAAGATCGAAAAAGAGAGAAGAGAAGATGATCAAGAAGTTGATCAGGTTCTTGAAGAGCAAGATCGATTAATCAATGAAGAAGAAGATGAATCTGTTAAAATTCTGTTGCTCTCTTTCTAATCTCTGTTTCGGTTTTTCTTTTATACCAGCGACCAAAATTAAACCGAGTCTCATTAACCGGTTTATTGTTTAAAACCGAGAGATATACCAATATGTATTTATATATATGGTTTTGATTGAATTTAAATTTAAACCAAAGCTTAAACCCAAGCTTAAACCCTTAAACTCTTAAGCTTAGATTTGAACCTTAAATTCAATCTTTCAAATTGTAAAAACATATCTAACAATCCTCCTCATGTTTTTCACAGTTTGGTACATTAGTTTCTGATATCTTGTAAGATTTGAATCAGATTTGAGAGTGTGTTTCTCGCCATGTAGTTTTAGTACATGAATTCCTAATACTATAAGTTATAAACTTTCAGTTAGTTTATTCTTAACAATGCACAAACTTGCATTAATTAGTTTTTGTGATAAATACACAGACATTTGATCAGTACATATATTGAACTCGTATTTTAGAGTATCATCAATACCAGTACACAAACATCACGCACTCAGTTACATGTTGTTTTTCAAGCTTTTGACCTCTTGAACCAATGAATTCAGTTGCGTGAATTGATTGGTGAGGAGCTTAGAGAAAGAACAACACCTAAGTCACTGAAGTCCCATTTCCTTGGTTGTGTCCAAGACCAAACGTCTACACAAACCTTTTGTCAAGGGATCAGCTATGTTTTTGGCCGAACGGACATATTCCAAGGATAATACACCAGCTTCTATCAAGCCTCTTATCACTTTGTGTCTCATTCTAATGTGCCTCTTCTTCCCATTGTATAACGTATTCATTGATACTGCAATTCCAGACTGAGAATCACATCTTAGAGCTACTGAAGAACAAGACTTGTTCATCATAGGTAAGTCAGCAAGAAGTCCTCTTAACCACTCAGCTTCTTGTCCGGCTAGGTCAAGAGCTATGAGTTCTGATTCCATGCTATGGCTCCACCGCCTAATGTGAATATGTAACCACTGGTAGAGTGTATTTCATCATTGTCGGTGATCCAATTTGCATCACAATAGCCTTCAAGAACGTCTGCAGAGCCACTGTAATTCAGGCTCCAGTTCATTGTACCTTTCAAGTATCTCATTAGTCTGTCAATTGCTGACCAGTGAGCGGCACTTGGATTTTGAGTGTATCTGCTCAACCTACTAACAGCATAGGATATGTCAGGCCTTGTACAATTCATAAGATACATCACACTGCCTAGAACCTTAGCATAGTTCGACTGATTTTCACTATCTCCTCTGTTTTTACACAGATGTATAGATGCATCATAAGGAGTTCTAGCTATTGACACATTCCAGTACCCAAATTTTTTAAGAAATTTTTCAATATAGTGGGACTGAGACAGTGAATAACAACCCTCCTTATGACTAACTTTGATTCCTAGAATCACATCTACTTTCAGTAGATCTTTCATATCGAACTTGCTACTAAGAAACTGTTTGGTTTCAGTTACTAGACTAAGTGTGGATCCTATGACCAACATATCATCAACATATAAGCAGATTATAACGTGCATGTATCTCCACTGTTTGTCTTGAATCCATTTTCTTTCAGTGTGTTGCTGAATTTTTCAAACCACTGTTTTGGTGCTTGCTTAAGACCGTACAAGGACTTTTTCAGTTTACACACTTTGGATTCCAAGCCTTTTACTGTAAATCCCTCAGGTTGATTCATATAGATCTCCTCTATCAAATCACCATTTAGGAAAGCAGTCATTACATCCATTTGATGTACAAACAGTTTATGAGATGATGCTAAGGAAAGAAGTAATCTGATTGAGGCAATCTTAGTCACATGTGCATATGTATCAAAGTAGTCAATGCCATGTTTCTGTGTGAATCCCTGAGCAACGAGTCTTGCTTCGAATTTGTCTATGGATCCGTCAGCTTTCAGCTTCTTCTTTAGAATCCATTTGCATTTCATGGCCTTACAGCCCCTAGGCAGATCAACAAATTACCAAGTGTGATTAGAAATAATAGATTCAAACTCACAGTTAATGGCTTCTTTCCAAAATACTGCATCAACTGAGTTCATGGCTTCTAAGTAAGTCTTTGGATCTTCTTCCATCAGGAATGTATACACGAAGTTCTCACTTAATACCCTTTCTGTAACCAGAAAATTAGTGATGAAATCAGGTCCAAAATCTGAAGATGTTCTACTTCTCTTACTCCTCCTCAGTTCTGAAGTTTCTGGTTCTGTTTCCTCTGCATCAAGTGTCCTTTTTGTTTTTACAGGTGGTTCAGTGAGAATAGATTCAGCTCTCTTGAAAGGAAACACATCTTCAAAAAATTCAGCGTCTCTAGTTTCCACCACTTGTCCAAATCTTTTGTTTTCATCAAAAGTCAAGCACCTGTAAGCTGCACTGTTAGAAGCATAGCCAATAAACACAGCATTTATTGTTTTTGGTCCTACGTTAGTTTGCTTAAAATGTGGAATACCAGCTTTCACAAGACAACCCCAAACTCTTAGATAAGACAAATTAGGAGGATATCCTTTCCAAAGTTCATGAGGAGTTGTTTCTAAACCCTTATGAGGTACTTTGTTAAGAATGTAGCAAGCTGACAGTATAGCTTCACCCCATAATGAATCAGGCAACCCTGAGCTCAAAATCATGGCATTCATCATGTTTTTCAGAGTTCTGTTCTTTCTTTCAGCAATCCCAGTTTGTTAGGGTGTGAAAGGAGCAATTTTCTCATGAATGATACCTTCCTTTGAGCAGAAAGAGTCAAATGATTCACTTACATACTCACCTCCTCTGTCTGATCTTACTCTTTTGATTTTACTGTCAAGTTGTTTTTCTACTTCTGTTTTAAACTCCTTGAAAGCTTCAAAGGTCTCATCTTTAGATCTTAACATGTATACTTTGCAGAATCTGGAATAATCATCTATGAAAGAGACATAGTATTTCTTTCCTCCTCTGCTTATGGTGTTTCTAAAATCAGCTAAATCAGTGTGAATTAGTTCCATGATTTTAGAAGATCTCATAACAGGATAAGAGAAAGGATTTCGTGAATGCTTAGCCTCAACACAGATTTCACATTTGTCTAAGTCATTTTTCACAGTTTCAGGTATCAATTTTGATTTCTTGAGTCTCATGATCGATTTCACGTTAAGTGTCCTAATCTACCATGCCAAGTGCTACTTCCACGCACTAAGTAAGAGCAATCTTCAATCACATTTTCATTCAAAGTTTCAAGTACAAACAGGTTTTCCTGAACAGAAAGCTTTGCCTGCATACACTCCATTCTTAGACATTATCAATCTACCAGATTCTAAGGTTTGCTTAATGCCAGCATTCATTAACAGACCACAAGAAATCAGGTTTCTGCGCATTGAAGGCACAAACATCACATTGGTTAAGGTCAGCATTCTACCAGAAGACATTTTCAGTTCCACTTCACCTATACCCGTTACTTGAATAGGACTGGCATCTCCCAAGAATACTTTGTTTGATTCTGTGTCTTCCAGCTTTTTGAAGAGTTCCTTCTGATTACAGATGTGTCTAGTGGTACTTGAATCCAATATCCATTCTATTTTGTCAGTAGTATTGTTTACCTCTGTGACTACAGCAACCAAGTTTTCAGATACTTCATTCTTGGATTTATTCTTCTCTTGTGGATCCATTCTGCAGTCCTGCTTCTTGTGTCCCAATTGATGGCAATTCCAGCACTTCATTTTCTTCTTGAAGTCAGTAGTTTGATTGACAGAGTTCTTGGATTTCTTTTTGTTGTCTTTGTCCTTGTTCTTGGTCAAACCTCTGTAACTTTCTACTAGATTTGCATTAGAACTTTCAAAATTAGACAGATTGGTACCGTTGTAAGTTCAGTTAACATCCTCTATCATTATATCTGATATGAGCTCGTCAAGACTCATTTTCTTCTTTTCATGTTTCAACTTTGATATGTAGTTACTCCAAGAACAAGGCAATTTGTCTATTAGTACAAAGGCAGCTAGCTGATCGTTTATAGGCATACCTTCTGCTTGAATTCTTGATACAATGGATTCATAGTCGTGAAGTTGTTCAAGAATGGGTTTATCTTCTTTAATCATGAATGTTGTCCATTTAGATGTAATATACTGTTTTACTCCTTCATCTACAGCTCCATATTTCTTCTTGAGGATGTTCCAAATCTCTTTTGCTGATTCAAATCCAACATAGATGTCGAATAGCTTCTCAGATAGGTTCCTGAGAATATATTCTCTGCAAGTTCTGTCGTGATCTTCAAAAGATCCTTCACGTTTAGACTAGGTTTCTTGGTTTTCTTTTAGGAGTGTTATATCGGTGGATTTTGAAGAGTCTTCTTCAAGAACATATTCGACTCCTATTTCTTGAAACAAGAACTTGAGTTCTTCAGCCCATCTTCGGTAATTTGATCCAATCAGAGGTTGGATCTTAGCAAGATCAGGAGTTATTGCGTTCTTCATCTTCTTCTTTGAATCTCCGTAAGTTCCAAATTATTCTCTCAAGATTGTTGGAGATTAAAGAAGGTTTTCTTGAATTGAACTTAAAGAAATGAAACGAGAGTTGCAGAGACGAGGATCTTATCCTCTGAACTTGAGAGAATAGACCGACATTACTTCCGATTAAGTAGTTGAATCGCGGATTCTTCAAGAGTATTACTCTGCTTTCTTTGTCTCTGAAATCGGGAGATAAAGAAGTGAAACACACAAGCTATTGGTAAGAGAAAGATCGAAAAAGAGAGAAGAGAAGATGATCAAGAAGTTGATCAGGTTCTTGAAGAGCAAGATCGATTAATCAATGAAGAAGAAGATGAATCTGTTAAAATTCTGTTGCTCTCTTTCTAATCTCTGTTTCGGTTTTTCTTTTATACCAGCGACCAAAATTAAACCGAGTCTCATTAACCGGTTTATTGTTTAAAACCGAGAGATATACCGGTTTTGATTGAATTTAAATTTAAACCAAAGCTTAAATCCAAGCTTAAACCCTTAAACTCTTAAGCTTAGATTTGAACCTTAAATTCAATTTTTCAAATTGTAAAAACATATCTAACAGTATCTTGTAACGAATATGTGAAATCTCCTTATCTAGTTGCTTCTTTCGTCAGTTGGAGCACTAAGTATTGATTTTATTCATAGATAAGCACTGCATTAATGCTCATAAATTTGATGAAAGTATATGATTTATGTATTTCATATGTCAAATCTAGGTGGAATTAGGGCACTGATTTGGAATCTACTTTGTTCTGCCCATTACTTATATACTTCGCGATCTCATGGAATTGCCCAATTCTTTGTCCTTCTTCAAATTCTCTATTCTAGTTTTCTTCTCACTCTGGTGAATTTCAGTCTAGTTTTGTTTCTTTGAATCGTCATTGTTTGAACGACCTTCAAAACCTATTTTATGTTTTTCTTTCTAATTTAATATTTTTAATTTCATACAGATTTGGTTAAGAATTATGATTTTGGTTTATCATGTTTTTTGGTTAATTTAATTATTTTTGGTTTAATTGGTTTAACATGTATTTTGGTTTACTTTGATTGGTTTTTATTTAAATAAACTGGTTTAGTTGAAAGAGATTATAAATTCATTGTTCATGCAGTTGTTTTAAAACCCAATCGACCCGCCCGGTCCGACTGGTTAACCTGGTGACCCGATAATAATCCGGTCCGGTTCAAATTAAAAACTCAAGCTATTGTTGGCCCACGAAAACCCGGAAAAACCCCGTAAAAACCCATGACCCGGTCAAAATCCGTGACTCGATTATGACCCGACCGGTTCGTTTATCAAGTTAAATTTAAATTATAACTCTACTGGTATGTTTAATTCCAATATGATTTCATATTTGTTTTTTCGTTTGAAATTATAATTTTGTTCAATTTAGTTTGGTTGTTAGAAAATAAATAATTTTATAAGCTAAAACTTTTGCATCAATAGTTTTAAAAAATGTTACTAATAACAAATTTATGTGAAATTTTATTTGTATAGATTATTTCATATTATAGTACTTTATAAAGGTTGTAACATTAATATTATAATTTTTTCGAAACATTATTTTAAAATATTTTATAAGTCTTATAATTTTTTTAATATAAATTAAATTTATTTTTTTAAGTTTAATCTATTTCGAATATAATTTTAATAAATATTTATATGTATATATTTATGTTATTGACCTAGGTCGGACCAGGTCGATCCAATGACCCAGCTACCCAACAGACATTCCGGTTCACCATCCGGTCCGGTTTTCAAAACATGCATGTGGAAATAAAATCATATATCAAAGTTAATGTAAAAGAAAAGTATTCGAAAGTTTGTGAGAAAATAGATCCATTGTCCAAAGTTTGGGTAGACATATACTCTTTTACCCCTTTGATTAGACATGTTTGCGTACCCTTTTTGCTCATAGAGCAAAAATTTATAGAGTTTTTTTTCTTTCTTTCTACTAATATGTGTGTTAACACTTTAAGAAATTAGATTATGCATCTTCATATTAATGCAACTTCAACTTTAGTCCATGTATAGAAAGTACACAAGGATTTTGATCTTAATCATTTATTTGTTGAATGAATAGATTATAAACATTAAATTTAACAAATTCATATAAACTTTTAATAGTGATCTAAATGATGCAATGATGTATTAAAAGCATGTAGAGAAGGATGCTTGATCTTAAACTCTTATATACGTTGTTAGAAAAAAAAACTCTTATATACAAATAAAGGGATTATTTTTTCGATTTTAAACAACAATATTTTTAATATATATATATATATATATAATAATAATCATAGATTTGTTGAAT
>KE150785.1:24872-36863 GCA_000411095.1 Aethionema arabicum
CTTCTTCCTTTCTCTTTAGTTTCTCTCCGATTTTGACCATTTCTTCTCTGTTTCCGCTTGTTCTGATCCATTTCCGCGATTTCTTCTTCTTTTCTCTCTGATTTCTCTCCTTTGGAGTGTTGATTTTGAGGTTTATTCATTTTAAACGATTTGAAGTTTTGATTTTCTTGATTTGGACTGATTTTTCACGATTTAATCTGTAGGGTCCGTGATTCAGCCGTTGCCGCCGCCGCCTCCGCCGACGACTCACCCTCGCCGACCTTGTTTACCCAACGCTCCTTTCCTCTAATTCGTCCTTCAACTGCATTATTTTGGGTAAATCTTGTTGTTTGTTCAATTTTAATATTGGTTAGGAATTTGGAATAATTTTAAAAAAAATTAAAGTGAAATCTAGATGGTAGGTTGTTAAATTTGGAATTTGTAGATTAAAAAAAATTAGATTCGTTTAAGCAATGTTGGATTAATTTTTAAAAAAAAATTTAGTTAAAAATTTTAGATTCGTTTAAGCAATGCTCGAGGATCTCGAATCCACTTACCCGACCCCCGACGAACGTGATGCGAAATTGTAGTTTTGTTTTGAATATTTGTCTTTAAATCGGATATTTATTTTTTTTGTTTTGGATTATTTTTTGCTGTTTTGAATTATTTTTATTTTTAATATTTACAATTAAATTTATTTCCAATTAATTTTTTAAATACCTAATTTATATAATAGTTAAATTAATTATAATATATGTAATCAATAAAGTATAATATTTATACGCACTCTCGCAATACCCTCGCAAGTGTAGGCACTCGTAAGAACTATCCTCGCAAAACCCTCGTAAGTAGTACCCTCTCAATACAGTCGTGAGAGCGTCCCTTGCAAATCCATCGCGAGTTGTACACTCGCAATAGATTCGCAAAGGCAACCCTTGCAAATCGTTCGCTAACGCTACTTCCGCAATTCCGTCGCAAATATCGTCAAATTAGTATAACGCAATGTCTTTGCAACGTTGCGATTGAAGTCGTTCTTGCGCAAACCTGCGAGGGTATTCTTACCATCGCAAGGTTGCGAGGGTAATCATACCCTTGCAAAGTTGTGGAAGGCTTGCGAGGGAAAACTCCTTCCGACGGTCAATATGCGATGGTTTTCACGCAATCGCAAATCCATCGTGAATACTCATTTGTTACGGGATTGCTACCCTCACAAATCCTGGTGATTTCTTGTAGTGTCAACACTTATATAATTATTAAATATATTGATCAAGATTTGGGATATTGGAAATTTTAAAAACTTGAATTGAAATAATCGATTTATATATTATATAGCCTATCACATGGCGTCATTTGTTGTTCCTCGAAACTTCTTAATCAAATAATAGAATCAACTAGAAATTCACCTGGAGTAAGGATTTTTTTTTAAATGAAATTTGTTTATGGTTAACCATGTAAACCAAATCCAACCTAAACAAATTATCTTAATATTTTGGTTTTATACTTTATAATGTTACACATATTGGTAAAACCTAATTAATCTTAAAAATGTTATTAACCCAGTCAAAATTATTGTCTAACCTGACCAATCTAATCAGCATGCCGTCAACCCGACAAAATAACATGTTATTATATATAATAATATGTTATTGTGAATAATTATTGTACATATAATAAATATATATATATATATATATATCTTAATATTAGGGACCCTAATCTATAGAATAAAATGTNTAATATTATATTACATTATATTTGTTTTCTTATATAATTATTTTTTTTTTGAGTTTTTCAATATCTAAAATGTTAATCAATAAATTTAATTTAAATATATATAATTTAATTTACTAATTTTTAGAATGAAAAAATAGTAAATAAATGATTATTTTAAGATGCGTCCATGTACTTTTCAAATAATATATAAAAAATAAGTATGAGAAATATGAAAAATTTAACGGACCCACTCAATGATTATTTTTACTTATACTTTAAACCAATCTTTAGACGTCTTTTGGTCCAATGTCTCCTATAAATATAACACAATTATTAGCGATATTAGTTGTATATGTTAAAATCGGATAACGCTGCTAAGATAAGATGTATCATTACAATACTGCCCTAGATGAATCATTATTGTCGTTGAAATTTTTTTTTCTTTTCCAAAATTTAAAGCTTGATTAATTCTCAAGAAAAACTATCTTAATGTCGCCATCGCCGGGCATTTTTGTGAAAGGGTTGATGGTCATCGGTGGGATAGGGGTAGATTTAGGGGTTTGGTTAATTTCGGTTTAGGATCTTAATTTTTTGGTTTAGTGTAAATTTTGGGTTAAATCCGGTTTTGGATTAAAAAAAGCTTTATGGGTCCATATTGGTTTAATGATTAAATTTGATTTAATCATGATTAAATTTTTGTTTAATTTTGGTTATATTAGTGTTATTTGAGTGTGTTCATTGTATATACAATTACGATTTATCATAAAATTAATCATTCATGCCTAACATAATCAAATTACCCATGTCTTAAACTACTAAAAGTTTCCAAACAAACCTAACACACATTAACAATAATATTATTTATTATATTTTTTTCTCAGACATTTAATTTATTATATAATGTATAATATTATTTATTATATTATACAATATACAATATAACATAATAAAAATTAAATTATAATATTGTTTTAATGTGTTTAAATTAGACAAACCTAACCTAATGTGTTTAAGATATTTTACTATTTTAATTTATAGTAATTATACTATTTTATTTTAGATAAATTATCCAAAATAAACTTTTGGAACAAGTGATATTGCAAAATACACTAATGTTAAAATATTTTAATTATACACTTAATTATGGATAGTAAGACAAATATATCCTTTTAATTATAAGGTAAGTATATTGAAACATCCTTGATGAATTAATTATAAGGTAAGTATATTAAAACACACTTAAGGTAGATTTAGGATTTAAGGGTTTAGGTTTAGGGTGTATGGTTTAGGGTTTATGGTTTAGGGTTTATGGTTTAGGGTTTATGATTTAAGATTTGGGGATTAGGGTTTAGGGATTAGGGATTAAGGTTTAGGGTTTAGGGATTAGGGTTTAGGGGTTTAGGGGAAATTGAAAACAATCCAGCTGATTTATATATCTTTAATTAAAATATTATTAATTGTGATATCCTTAATTACATGTAATTAATAGTATATTGATGTATTTAAAGAATAATGATATATTTGTTGTAATTAATGTTATATTTTATGTAATTAATGATATATTGATTCTAAATTGTAATAAGGGTAAATGTGTACTCACAACTTATTTTAAGTGTATTTGTAATGAATGCCAATTTTAGTGTAAAAACACCCAAACACTTTCCAAAAGTGTATTTTAATAATTGTCCCTTTTATTTTAATTTAATTTTACTATTGTATTTTATTTTAATTCTATTATTTTTATTTCAATTTTATAATGTTAATATGTTTAAATTAAAAAATTAAACTTGATACGTTTAATTTAAACAAAACATAAATAGAATGACTAAAAACGTAATAAAAGAAAATTTTAAGAATTCGTTAGAATCCAAAAATCTTTATTTTTTAGGTTCCGTTGGAGTTGCTCTTATAACTAGATAATGATTTGCTTATCACTCTAAAGTATCTCATGTGCACTTGAAGTGGATGTTCCACCATCAACGGAAGTTGATATTTTCCATGGTTCACCTTGTCTTCTTCTTGGTCTCCTCGGATCTTCTTAGTTTTTTGAGGGTTTAGGGTTTTGACATGACATCTTGTTATGCTCGACCTCTAAACAGCTGTTATTTTCTACAAAAAAAATACCCAAAAAAGAAAATGGGTTAGGTCGGGTCAGACTCAGTTCAAATAATTATGTATTTATCGTGCTTTACATCGGGTCGGGCTAGCTTGATTTTGACATCCTTACAAAAATATTATTAACAATATTCAATTGAATATTTAAGAGCAACTCCAATGGACTATTTTAAAGAGGTTCTTTAACAAAAAAAAATAAAAAAATTAAATTATATTAAATTGAACTCTTAAACTTTTTAGACTAGAACTCACACATAATGAAGATCCACGGTTTATACCCTTGGATTATGTGGCGAGTATGGAAGGCAAAGAATGAAATGGTTTTTCAGTATAAACAAAACTCGACTATGGAGGTGATAATTAATGCAAAAAAGGACCGAAAGGAATGAGAAGAAGCTCACTAAGGGAGACATGCAGAACACCAACAACCCATCGAACATGTGAGAGGGAATAGTGCGAATTGAAAATGGAGTAAACCACCACCAGGAAGTCTGAAACTTAATATCGATGGGCTTGGGAGGAAAGATAGCAAAAATGCACAATTGGATGAGTTTTAAGAGATGACAAAGGGGAGGTGTTATTTTGGGGGTGTCAAGATCATGTACTCCCTCCTGTCTCCGTTAGAGACCGAAGCAGAAACAGAACTATGAGTTATAGCAGAATTGAAGGAAAAGGGGGTTTAAGTGAGTGATGGTGGAAACAGATTGTAAGGATATAGTTTTGGGACTGACAGAGATTCATAGATGGGTCTCCCTGGAAATGACAGCACAAATGTGGGAATCTCTACAAAGAGAGTTGGATCTATTAACCCTCTCTCACGTACCAAGAACGGTGAATCAAGTAGTTGTTATGTTAGCTAAATATGCAAAAAAATCACTCTTTTTCGGCGATGGTATCGCGAGCTTTGTCGTATAACATTGTCCATTTTGTAAAGGCAGAAATGTCTCACTCCAATAACTCTAAATAATTAAGTAACTTTCTCGAGAAAAAAACCTTTTACACCACCTCCATCTTAGACGACTTTTTAGTATAGAATTTTAAGACATTGGTTTTTTTTTTCCATCGAAGATTTCATTTCATTAATTGTTTGAGAAACATGGGTTTTGGAGATCAGATTTTACATCATTTAGGAGAGAGGAAGAGAAGAAGGGAGAGACTTTTTCCGTGTAATTGATGAAGGTTCGTGCTAATTTTGCCAATTTACCTACAATCTTATTTCTTTCTCTCGGTTGAAATTGGACACTTATCCAGTCGAATCCTTTCTTCAGCTCTTGCATGTCGGATTTGGGGACTTGAAGCACCGGTGCCGAATCAGTGGATCTAATCTCCTCCACCAAACTTTTGCAGTCCGAGATAAATAGCACCCTCCGGAATCCCATCTGACTGACGTTTTCCATGGCCCAAATCAGACCCTCCATTTCGACGGCTATTGGAGAGGTGAGTTGATCCGTTACTTTTGCTCCCCAATAAATCGGTCTTCCCTGTTGATTTCTTAGAATCCACCCAAAACTGCATTTATTATCATCATCCTTCCAAGCACCATCACTGTGGCAAATTAATGCGTTTGGTGGAAGTTGCTCGCGACTTAAATGAGCACCATTTAAAGCAGTTCTTCGTAGGTCTTGTTCTTCTTCTCTCTCCATTTGTTGTATGGCTTCCCATTCCTTCCTATCTTCTTCTGCTCTTTTGATTATATGTAGAGTTGATAGTGGTTTGCTCTCAAACCATAACTCGTTTCTGGCCTTCCAGAGCCGCCAAATGAGCCATGGAAACAGACCATTACGGTCCTTTTCATGGTTGTTTCTTGGTTCAAAGAGTAGGAGCAGACTCATATTCGTGTAAATCGAGTGGTTGAATTCACGCTGATTTGCTCCTGGTATTCTTGATTGTGCCCACACTAACCTAGCAAAGGGACAGAGAAAGAAGAGGTGATTAATCGTCTCAGATTGGTGCCCACAGATCTGGCAGGTATCTTCTTTCTCAGATTCCCAAACACTGCTAGACAGTTGCTCTTCATCCTCCATAAGAACGTTTTTATCTTAGGTGTGGTGCTAAGTTTCCAGATTTCGCCATTGATAGGTTCTAGTGAGGGGTTTGTATATGTAGTGTGGTTATTGGATGAGATCTTATTTGATAGCCAATAGCCTGATTTTAGTGAGTATTCCCCTTGTCTTGATGGAGTCCAAATGTTAATGTCTTTTGTTATTGGGAACCCCGGCCTCAATTTCTTTACCAAATTGATGTCTTCCTCCACCATGATGTTTCGTAGTTTGTCTTCATTCCACATCCTTCTTGGGTGGATTATAATGCTCTTTACCTTTTGTTTTAGGTCTGGAGCGTGGGATGCTAGGGATCGAGGCGGTCTCGGAGGATTGGTTGGAAGCACTGGATCTATCCAAAGGTTAGTTTCTGCTCCCGAACCTATACTCTTCCTTAGCCCTGCTTGCATTAAGGGTAGAGATGTCATGATACTTCTCCATGCATAGGACGGTCTTTGCCCTAGCTGTCCCTGCAAAATTGATTTATTTTTGAAATATTTAGCTTTGAGTGTTCTTGCCACTAATGAGTTGGGAAATTTACTTATTCTCCAGTCCTGTTTTCCTATAAGAGAAATATTGAAATTCTCAATGTCTCTGAAACCCATGCCACCCTCATTTTTTGATTCACACATATATTTCCAATTTTTCCAATGTATATCTTTCCCTTTTTGGTCAGATTTCCACCAGAAGTTGGCTACTATGGATGTGAGCTTCCTGCAGGTCGTCTTGGGTAGCTTGAAACACATCATCAGGTACACCGGAATAGCTGATACGACTGCCTTGATTAGTATCTCTTTCCCACTTTGGTTGAGAAAGGAGTTTTGCCATCCTTTTATTTTACACAACGCCCTTTCTGTTATATATGCAATGTTTGAACCTTGGATCTCCCAAATAATTCTGGTACTCCAAGATAGAGTCATTTACCTCCTTCCTGTGTGATTCTGGTTATTCTGTGTAATTATAAGACATTGGTTCTTAACATTTTTTACACATGTCTATTTATTATTGGTTTAAGAATATACTAAAAATTAAAATTTAATTATTTATTTATTTAAATAATAATGATTTAATGCTAAGAGATCCATTAACCGATGGAGATGTTCTTAGGGCATCTCCAATGTATTACTCTATTTTTCACTCCAAAATAGAATATCTCCAAAATGGAGTTGGGTTTTACTCCAATATATTACTCTATTTTCTACTCCAAAAAGAATATTCTATGAAATATTCTTCAAAATATTTTTTTTTTAATTGTTAAAGTAACTTTTTATTTATTGAAATTACAAATTAACCCACAAATTTAATTTTTAATAACTTTCATAAATTATGACATAGTTTTAAGCATAATTATAAATGTATAAAGAAAATATATTACATAATTTAATTATAACCATTTGAATATTTTTCCCATAAATGTTTAACTAAATCATTTTAAAGAGAAAAATGATTATCTTTATCTTTGATTTTTCTAAACCAAACAAGAAAATTACGGAACTGAATATTATCATTTTTGGCTATTTCAACTTCAAGAGGTGGACCTTCTCTTTCGACTTCAATTGGTGCATTGAGATCACGTTCATCCTCGATTCTCATGTTATGTAAAATTATACATGTAGTCATTATGTTATATAACACATATTGTTTCCAAAAACGAACCGGTCCTTTCACAATAGCAAAGCGCGATTGGAGAACTCCGAACGCACGCTCAACATCTTTTTTACATGCTTCTTGTCGTGCCGCAAAATATTTTTTCTTTGCACCAATTGGCTCGTGAATAGTTTGTACTATAGTGGACCATTTTGGATATATACAATCAGCCAAATAATAACCCATATTATATTCTTTTCCTTGAATGGTATAACGAAACAATTTAAAAGATAAATTTAACAATAACATAGAAGATAACTTCAAATAAACTTAACATAACATATAATGATTTAATAATTCGGTAAACCTCAACCCGATCCACAAAGATCACTAAAAATATTCGAATGAAGTATTTGCATGCAGAGTATGGTGATCTTGTTGTTGTCTAAATCTTTTCTCTAAAATCTGTGTTTGTTCACTCTGATAATATGCACAAATCTTCGGATCAAGTATGTCATTCAAATCTTGAAATAAAATTTTGTCCTCTTGTTTCTCGTCTTTCAAAGCAAAATTTTTCTTTTGCATCTACAAATGTTGTTCTCTTTGAGCACTTGTTTTCTTTATTATTCTAAAAGATGTCAGTTTCCTTCTTCTAATGTGTTGATTAAAAGCGATGTTTGATCATCTCCATCACTCCAATCAGACGTTGCGATGAAGACCAAAACCGATCGGATGATTGGTTATCACCAGTGATTGGATCTTGAGAAATTTCCATATAAACTTGACATATAAGTTTATCTTCTCCATTACTATATCCGCTACTACGAAGTGACATTTTTTGTTATATAAGAAGAGAGAAACTTGTAGATGAACATAAAATTTGTGGAGTGATGAAAATCTTGTGAATGGAAATGAAACTCTATGATTGTATTTATAGAGATTTATTACTTATGACCAAATTTGACAAGATATTGATAGTTCAATGACAAAGTGACAAAATGATAAAGTGGTCTAAGATTCTCACACTTCTCCTTATGACATAATTTGATAGTTCAAATGACAAAGTGATACTTCAAATGACAAAGTGGTCTAAGATTTCCACACTTTTCCTTATGACGTAATATGACAAAGTGGTTTAAGATTCTCACACTTCTCCTTATGACATAATTTGATGTTTAATGAGAAAATGACATAATACGATAAAGTGGTCTAAGATTCTCACACTTCTCAATTCATTATTATATAATTTGATAGTACAATAATAAAGTGGTTCTATAAATACCACTAGATCTCCATGTGTTGTATTTACAAAACATCATATCATTTTTTCACCATTGATTGTTTTTCTTCCAAAATGAATTTCAATATCTCTAATTCCCAAAACATTTATAACTCTTCTTCTTCAGATAATGATGATAATATGGAAATGATCAATAATCTCGACAATAAAGAACAAGCGATATATCTTGTCATCACCAATAATAACTCGATCATCTAATATCTTTTAATCAACAAATCAACCACGTGATCCATGGAGGCTCATGTCCTGGGTGTTCTTTCATTTACTGCGATCGAGAAAGTGCACATAACAGATTATTTAACGACTATTTCTCAGAGACCCCTACTTATAACGATGCAATATTCCGTAGAAGATACTGCATGTCTCGTTCCCTATTCCTTCGTATTTTAAATGTCGTTGAAAGTTATGACAACTACTTCCAACGACTAAGAGACTCAACTAGAAGACTCGGATTATCATCCCTTCAGAAGATAACAGTTGTATTACGAATGTTAGCATACGGTCTACCGGCAGATGTGATAGACGAATACGTGAAGATTGGAGAGTCAACGAAAATTGAAAGCATGAAAAGATTGTGCCAAGCCATAGTGGCTATATTTTCATAGCAATATTTACGATCGCCAACTCGAGATGATGTTTCCAGACTTCTTTACATAGGCGAGAAACGAGGTTTTCCAAGAATGCTAGGTAGCTCAGGTTGCATGTATTGGAAATGGAAAAAATTGTCCTACAGTTTGGGCTAGACAATATGCTGGTCGTAGTGGATCACCAACTACTATTCTTGAAGTTGTGGACGATCTTTGGCTATGGCATGCATACTTTGGCATGCCAGGCACCAATAATGATATCAATGTGTTGGAGTCTTCCCACCTTTTCTCGAATCTTGCTCAATGTATTGCTCTTCAAGCTCATTATGTTATTCAAGGAAAGAATATAATTCATGACATATTGATTACATGCATAATTTTACATAACATGATAATCGAAAATGAGCGTGATCTCGATGCACCAATTGTAGTTGCAAAAGAAGCTCCATCTCGGAAAGTCGAAATAGAGATGGATGAACAAAGCCGATTCCAAAAATTTCTTGCTCGTTATAGACGAATCAAGGATAAAAAATCTCATTTTGCGCTTTGAAATGCTTTAATCGATCATTTGTGGGAGAAATATAGTCAGGCCCGGTTCTTCTTCACAAAATTTGAGGAATCATCTTTAGGCATCACAAATTTATTAGAAAAATTATAATAAAAAAACGGCATTCAGTTTTTTTTTCATACATTAAAAGGGCATCAAAAAAAATTTTCTTAGGCATAGTACAACATCAAGCCGCCCCTGAATATAGTAATAATGATATTTAAAAATAAGTAACTACCATCTTTTTCAAATGTTATCTAGTGTTATGTCATTTTATCATGTAATGTATGTTTGAATCAAATCAAAATTTAATTTTGATTAAATTAATTTACTAAACAAAATGAATAGGTATAATTTATGAAATTTAGAAAGTTAAAGGGTGTTTTAAAAATATTAAAAGTAGAAAAATGAGGGGAACCATTAGAACAAAACCTTCCCTCATTTTGAGATTCTCGTATTTTGAGGGAAAAATTGAGGGAACTCATTGGAGGTGATGGTCTTAGTATTAGATGTAACAAAATTAAATCAAAAACAAAATAATATTATAAAACCGCTTCTGAAATCAGATATTTCAGAACGTGTGAGAACCGTCGACGTCACTAGTTTAGGCAAAAATAAATAATTTTTTTTATTTTTATAATAAAAATGAAGTTTTCACCGATGGAGCTGCTCTTAGAGCACCCCCAACAAAGGTTTTTAACACAATCTCTTAGTATTAAATGAAATAACATTAAATGAAGAGTAATAATTTAGTTCAGAACCACTTCTTAGAAATGAGTTTGTAGAGGCTTCTAGAACCTCCTACGTGTTCAGTTTTTATTGAGAGATAATTTTATTTTTGTTGACAAAGTTTTTTCTTTTTTTTTTCTCTTTCAATTTCATTCCCAACTTCTCTCTCTTCAATTTGGTTATTTTCTTCTCATCTATTTTCTTTCATTTGATTTTTTTTTCTTTTTGATTGATTGTTGAATTCACAACCTATCTTCCTCAATTATAGAGTCAAAGGTATGCATGAAATCATCCATCTTCTTTAGGTGTCTATTCAATCCAATTAAAAAAAAAAAAAAAAACTTCATATGAATTTCTACTATTGAAACATTGTAAATTTAGGGAAATTCTTAGTTGTAAAATTTGTAATATTTATATTGAAATTAATATGTAAAACCTCAATTGAATTTCTGCTCTTCAACGGGCGACTCTTAAAAAAATTTTAGCATTAAATTTCCTAAAATTAAATAAAAAATAATTATTTATGTTAGAACCGCTTCTCATTGTAGAAGTTAGAGAACCGTTTCTTAGCCTCAACTCTCTTAGGCTATCTCCAATCGTAAAAGATCAATGGATGCTTAATAAAATGTATTTTTCAATATATTTTTTTTTTTTTTGGATTTAAAAAAAAACTTGACCATTTACGGATCGCCACGTAATCAGTGGGACCCGTGAACAGTACAAAAACCAATCATTAACTAAGAGCACCTCCAATGGTTGGAGGTGCTTATTATATATTTTTATATAAAAATTAAAAAAAAATTAAAATTAGAAAATAAGAAGTACAGAAAGTTAGAGAGAGATAGAGAGGAAATGAGAGAAAGGGAGGTGCTTAGTATAGGGTTTTTAGAATTTTGCTAAGCATTTTTATTTAATTTTTTTTGTTAAGCTCCCTACTAAGCACCTCCACTGGAGGTGACCTAAAACCATGCACATGAGCAGTCTCTCATGTGAATCTCTCTCATTAAAATAAATAAAAATTAATATAAAAATAATTTTTTAATACAAAAAGATGAAAATGTCATGGGTGAATCTCTCATTTGAGAGATTAAAAACTTCCCATGAGACTGATTTTCCACTAGTCAATATACTATTGGCTTAAAACAATAATATATTTAGTTGAGATACTCACATAAATCCCTCACTCATGCATATGCTCTAAGGATTTTAAGCACTTGTGGCGGCACAATTTCTAAGAAAAATGGGTTTAATCACCCCTTAAGCAACACCATTGGAATTGCTTTTAGCTATCCGAATACTATTGGTATAAGATTATAAAAATATTATTTCTCTTTCCTAATCTAATATATGTTAAATAATAATCAATATATATATATATATATATATATATATATA
>KE150785.1:44294-60802 GCA_000411095.1 Aethionema arabicum
ATGGACAACAATACCCCTTTTATGTCATTTAATTATTAAAATTATTAACCGTATGTAAACTGTATGTAAACCGTATGTAAACTGTATGTAAACCGTATGTAAACTGTATGTAACCGTATGTAAACTGTATGTAAACCGTATGTAAACCGTATGTAAACTGTATGTAAACTGTATGTAAACCGTATGTAAACCGTATGTAAACTGTATGTAAACCGTATGTAAACTGTATGCTAATTATTAGTTTGATTAAAACAAGGGTATTATGGTCCATTCATTTGGAAGGGAATGAAGAGTGTTAAAAATGAAAATATAGCACTTTGTGATGTCATTTTTGACAATTCCCCAAAAAACAATAACATTTTAACAATAATATTCCTACTTTATTGTACATAATTGTAATTATTATTTAAAAAATAAGATTATTTTTGTTTTATCGATATGTGTATAATAATAACTAAATAACCTTAAACACTCTATATTTAAAAAAAAATATAATTTCACAATTTAACTTAAAATAAGGTTATTTTTGTCATTTTAACTATTTATTAATATGTGTGGATCAAACAAAAACATGTTATATTAAAAAATAGAAGTATTTAAATAAAATTGTAAAAGGAATTTTTTTTTTACATTTTAAAAATGAAAAAATATACATAATATTTTAGGAAGCAAAAAATACTCAAACATCTTATACGTATGATATAATAATATATATTTGGGAAAAATGGTTGAGTAGTTTATAACAATATTGTTTTGTTGGGAATATTTTATCAATTCTCCATTTGAATTGATAAATCGTAGAATTACATGTTTGGTGGATCAAGGTCCATACATGAAAATGTACATGGCGCTGCGTCACCAGTTACCACATTACACATTTAATGTTGTAACTGATATCCACGCTTCCCTCTGTTTATAATTAAATGGTTTGTGCAGAGTCTAATATTTTTAAAATAATTAATTAATTTTAAACTAATTACATGACTCGAAGTTTAAGAAATCAACTTGTATGGTACGCCAAAATGCTATAATTAATCATTTAATGTGCATAGATCTAGATGTCAACTATTAATTAGCACCGAATAAGTTTTACTCAACTAGCTTTTTTATTACGATTAGTTTTTAAGAATACTATTTTATGACGACCATTAATGTAATAATAGTTGAAAAAAAAATATATGTAATAATTTTAGAGATCACGGTGAAATGACCCTAATTTATCATGTTTTGGTGTGAAAATTTTCAACATTTTAATTTAGGTTTTTAAATCTCAACTTTTTTTGATTTGAGTTTTTAACCTATTTGTCTATGAGTCATTAATTTTCACGAAAAATTATGATTTATAAAAACGTCGTGTTTAATTACATCGATAAACAAATATTTTTTTTTTTTTTTTTTCGGTCGATAAACAAATATTTTTATAACTCTAAATCGTAATTCTATTCAAAAATCACATATTTTTTCTCTTTTTTCACGAAAATCAAAAACTCTTATAAACTCAAATTTCTCTCATTTTTTTTTCACCTTTGCTACTCAAACTAATAATTTCGAATATCAAATTTTTGCATGAAAGATTTTATATAAATTAACAATTTACTAAAAAACCAAATCAAAAAAGTTAAATTCAAAAAACTAAATTAAAAAATTAGAAATTTTCGCACCAAAATAAAATAAATTGGGATGGGTCCACCAAAATCCCATAATTTTAGTATTTATTTATTTTATTTATATTGGAATTGTATCCCTATCTTAAATGAAACAAGGTCACGTGAAATTCTGCAATCAACAATCCTTCGGAGGAAAGCCAGGAGCGTAACCTGGAGAGTAGCAATGACTATTAATTTTCTATTTTTATTGTTTTTATTTTATTTTAAGTGGTTCAACTTTAGATTAAATAACAAAATAAACTCTTCGGTATAGTTTTAGTATTTTATATTTTCTTCTAGTGAAAAGAAATCCGGTAATTAATAATGATATTTATTTTGAATTAAAAAGAATGGCATACAAAAGTTTATATTTGCATACACGATTAAAAATTAATAGAATAATTTTATATCATGTAAGGATCTTTCATATTTTTTTTTATATATTCAAAAAGAATAAAATTATTAATTACTAGATAAAGGTACAATTTATTTGGTAAAAAAAAGTCAAGAAAACAATACAATGTTAACAACACAAATATTTTTTAAATAACCAATGATATAGAATACCAAAAATTATTTTAAAGAGTTTGTTTTATGAGATTTATTTTAGAAATATAAAATATAAAATACTAGAATATATTCTGCAGCGTTTGTTTCGTCATTATTCGGAGTTATAAATTGGCAATTAAATGCTGCTATGTTTGTAGTATAATGCACCATTAATCGACTTGACTTTTAAATTAAATTACCATAAATTGCTTTCTAGCTTCTTTAAATCTGACAATTCACTCTTGCAATACATATTCAGAAAAAAATTATCAAATACATTAATTGAATTTCAAAACTACCATAAAACTTTACAAGTTACAAACTTACAACTATCACTTTATTTGGATAATATTCCACGTATTTCTTAGTAAGTTTTAATGGCAGGAAAACAAAGGGTAATTTGTAAACTTGCATATAATTTATAGATGAAATAGTAAAATACTAAAATGTTTCCAAACAAATTTTCCTTAAAGTTAAAAAATATTTTATTCAAAGTAACATAATAGTATCAGAAGACTTTCATTTGGTTTTCTTTTCGGGTAACAAGAGATTTAAAATTCCGCCTGGACACAGCAGTTTAAAACAAAACTAAGAAATTTCAGTGCTTTTATTAGAAATGATTTTGGGTACATTTTACCATTTTTCTTATTTTTTAGGTAATATTAAAAAAACCAAAATTATTTTTATTTAAATTTTTGGTGTTATATATTTACAACTTTTTTTTAGTTTGTTTTGTATTTATGCAATTATTTATCAGACATGCAACTTGTTTACAGTACCGTATTTGAATTAATAGCCATAAAAATTGAAATGGTAAAAGAAGAGTAAATTTATATGATGAATACTCTCCGTTCCAAAAAAAGTCAAACTTTTAATTTATTTTTTGTTTCATGAAAATTTAATTTCTCTATTTTTTAAATTTAATTTAAATTTATAAGTGCCAGTAATTACGTAAGTTCCAAAAATCAACTTACAAAATTCAATGTTTTTGTTTAACAAATGTTTTAATTATAGAAAAATGTTAGAAAAAAAAGAGAGAATGCATTTAGTTCAAAATACGGTATAAACTTATGGGAAAATGTCAAAACAAACATAAGAAGAGAATTTTTTTTTTTTTTGCCATCACATAAGAAGAGAATTTTACTATGTGTGAACATAGAGTGAACATTTTTGACGAAAAAAAAGAGTGAACATTTTAAAAAGTAATTTTAAAATAACCTCAATATGTGTGAACATTTTAAAAAGTCATTCATTGGTGATGAATTTATTATCTAGACATGATGTCTCATGAATGGCATATATAACCGCGCCATCATATAGAAGTTTGCGGTTGATTGGGATTTTATAGATCCAAGAAAATAGGTTGATACTTAAAATTTCACGTAAATTAAGTTATCCAAGCTGTAGCTAGGTAAGTGAACTAGGTTTAACATGAATCGATAGATAAGTTAACATATAAATCGTTAATTATATTCTATATGTATTTACGAATTGAAACGGTCAAAGCGTATTATCTGAATTTGTTTTAGAAGAATTTGTGCCCAGTAGACCAACTTATGCACATAATGGGTCTAGTGACCCTCATTTTTTGCACTTATTAAAATAGTCCAACAATAGATGATTGGACCAAAATATCATTTTAATTTAAAATTAATTAAATTAATTAATATAATAAATTAATAATATGTGGCAAAAAACCCTTTTTACTCTTTTATCGTCTTCTTCGTTTCACTCGACGATTTTCATCTCAACTGAGATTTTTGTTTTTCTCTTCTTCTTCTTCAACAATCGACTTCTTCCTCGTCTTCTTCCTCATCTTCTTCTTCCTCGTCTTCGTATTCTTCAACCGTGTAAGCAAAACTTTGATTTTGTTCTAGATTTTGTTTTAGGGTTTTTTTTTACAATCGCGATTTTGGGTAAAAAATCTTATGGGTTTTTTACTCGTCTCTTATGTGTGCATATATTCTGGGTTTTGGGTAAGAAATTGTATGGAATCTAGTGATTTTAGGGTTTTTTTTACAATCACGATTTTGGGTAAGAAATGTTCTGGGTTTTTACTCATCTCTTATGTATACATATATTATGGGTTTTGGGTAAGAAATTGTATGAAATCTAGTGATTTTAGGGTTTTTTTTGCAAAACAATTTTGTAGACAATTGTAAACATGTTAGTTGTGATTTTTTCAAAAGAAAGTTTAGTTTTGGGAACGAGTCTAACCCGAATGAAATCATTAATTATCGTTTGAAAGCGGAATTGTTTTCTAGGCTGAAAATCTTCCTTGTGCTGAATTTGTGCAAGAATATAAGGGAATCCTAATAGGTGTGGTGTTTTGGCAGAAGAAGAGTAAAGCACAATGGATGAGTGAGAGCTCTTGGGGAAAATAGATATGCGGGAAAACCGTCTACGGAAGAGATTTGGTATTCGTTTCCGACAGACATAAGTCTATTGTGAAGGGAATTAGAAGGGTATATCCAGGTGCACATCGAGGGATATGCATTTACCACTTTGGTCAAAATGTGAAAAAACGTTTCAAAGGCACTACGTTACTCAATCTCTACAAAAAGGCTGCAAGGGTCGCACATATATGTAGTTTAAACCTATATGTAGTTTTGTTTTGACTTACCGTTTACATTTCCTAAAACCTATCTAGATACCTTCGAATTATCGTTTATATACATTCAAAACCTATGTGTTTATTTTGAAACCTATATGTTTCGGACTTAGAGTATTGAAGTTTACAACGTAGACCATTGTAGACCATTGTAGACGGATATTGAAGTCTACAATGGTCTACGGAATCTATTGCACCTTCTAGAAGGTTCTAGATGGTTTTCTTAGAATATTGGAGACAAAGATTCCGTAGACCATTGTAGACCATTGTAGACGGATATTGAAGTCTACAATGGTCTACGNGTAGACCATTGTAGACATAATCTATCCCGAAAACATTCTAAGAAAACATTCTAAGAAAACCTTCTAGAAAGTTCATTGTAGACAGTAGTGTAGAGGATTGTAGACATATACGGTACATACATAAAAACGAAAATACGAAGACAAATAGATAGACTGTGAATTAATATGAACAATAAGTCGAAGACAACTGGATAGGTTTTGGAAAATAGAAACAATAAGTCAAAACCAAAGTAGATAGGTTTTGAATACATATAAACGATAAGTCCAACACAACTGTATAGGTTTTAAAAACACATAAACGATAAGTAAACGACAACTGGACATAAACGATAAGTCCACGACAACTAGGTCATATGAATGCTTCACTTCTTTCTTTTGGATACACATAACCGAAGTATCTCAGTCTTTGCAATGTTAAAAAATATCTTCAATTGACTATTTTTTTTAATAAACATAGGTGGTATACTATTTGGCATCTTAAAAAGCATATGTTCCAGTAATGCATATGCGATATCAACTAAATCTTCCTCTTGTTCTAAATCATACTCTTCACATATCATCTTCACAAAATCCTTCACCCCTGCTTCATTCTCAACTGGTATCATTCTTCCACCTCTACTAGATTCAACTTTAATTTCCATCCATTTTCCATCTTCCACTCCCCAAAACAAACAAATACATTCAACATATCCTACAAAACAAAAACTGTTAACATGTCTACAGTCGTCTACATTAGTCTACATCTGTCTACCTAATCCTCCGTCAAACACAACACCAAAACTGAGCTGAGAAAGCCGAAAATCAAGGTGCACGATTACAGTTCGCTGAGAATGACGAAAATCAACGTCTTGACTTAAAAAATCAAGATCTTGTGCAGAAAATTGGAAAAACCCTAAAAACCTATAATCCTAAGAACCTAGAAACCCAGAAACTTAAAATCTAGATATTGAAAAGAAAATCGAAACAAGTTAACCCAGAACCCAGAAAGCTAACTAACCTCTGATTTACGACCACAGCGAGCTAGCAAGGACGAGATTCTCTTCCGTTTCCGACGACGACGAGCTGGAGAACTTGGATATGCAGGTCACGTAGGAAGAAGAAGAAGAAGAAGAAGAAGGAAGAAGAAGAAGAAGAAGAAGAAGAAGGAAGAAGAAGAAAGAAAAAGGAAGAAGAAAAAGGAAGAAGAAGAAAGAAGAAGGAAGAAGAAGAGAAGAAGATGGAGATGAAGCTCACGAAAGAAGAAGAAGGAGGGGTAGAATGGTAAAAAAGATTTTATTTATTTTTTTATTTTTAAAAATTCATTAATGGCATAATTGTAAATAACAAAAAGGTAGTGGTTTTTATTTAAGGGCAGACTATTCTGATAATTTTTGAAAACCATGGTCTAGTCTAGCAATTAGTGTAATCTTTTGGACTATCTCAACAAATTTCCCTTTGTTTTATATCAGTCGTTGTTTGATTAATTTGTTATTTATATTTTACATATAATTTTGGAATATTTGTGTTTATATGTGTTTTATTATTTTATAATCTAATTTTGATAATGTAATATTTTTGGTTGTATATAATAAATAATTTATATGTTATATAATAATAAATTAAATACCGGAAAAAATTAAATATATTTGATATCTATTTATAATTTTTTTTTATCATTATTAGTATTTTTTTATTATTAAAGATTATATAATAAATTAATCAAATTTTAATTTTTTTCTTAAGATTCATCGGTAGACAAACAAACCCACCTTCTGTTCAAACAAAACAGTCCAATGATAAAATACTTCCTTCTGATATATCAAACATCCAAATTTGAATCCACCATATTACAGTTTGTACAACAATTTATCTATTAGATCGGATTTGTGATCTAAATTAATGTTAAAAAAACCAACCTTCTCAAAATGAAGTCATTATTAGAGATGCCCTAATAGATTCATGATTGCGTTCACAAATATTTGACAAAGTATAAAGGCTAATCATTTGGGCTTACAAATGGTAAAAGATATTTCAAACCCAATAAAGAAGCCCAAATGAGCATGAAACTGACTTATTGTGGAGTGGTCCTTGAAGGTGGGCCCAACTCAATAGCTTCTAAGAAAACCGTTGTTATCGTAAAAAATTGGACCCACCTTGTTGTTGTTCTTCACTAAATGTACAAGAAGACTTTTGGTTATTTACATCTATTTTTCATTTTCTGAATTGAGTTGATACACGAGAATAACGGGTCTCTAAGATGTACTCAGGAAAGTGAGTAAGTTGTAATTTCAATGTGTTATAGTATAGGTTCCGTTCACAAAACTATTGCTACCAAAGAACACCACGGATCTAGAGCGATTTTTTTTATATTTTAGTATTTTTTTTTGAAATATTTTATTTATTTTCACTAAATTCTATAAAAAAATTTACATAAAAATTGTAAAAGACTAGATGTTTGTATACAAGGCCGATCATAAGATTTTGGAGCTCTCAAGCGAAAGAAAAAAAATGTTTTGGTATTTAGTTTTAGGGACAATTATCTAAATATATTTTTGGTATAAGGTTTTACAATCATACACTAAAGATATAATGTTCATGATAAATACATTAAAATGAGACTTTGACTTACATTTTTAACCCTATTTAATTGTATGTCCATAATTATTTAATTTTATTTTACTGCTTAAATAGGACAGAAATAGTAAAAGATAAAACTAGGGTTTATAGTTATATCTAACGGTGACGCCGTCGAGTGTTAAAAATTGTCGGCGACTTGCGACTTTGAGGGTTTCAACAACGGTGTCTCGAAAAATTTCGAGGTATTTACTGCTTCTGGGTTTCAATTTTGAAGATAATCACATTATGTACTTATATTCGCGAAACAAAATCTGGTTTGAAAGTATTCTTACGTTGGGTGTTTTATATATTTGTCGTTGTTAGTATGTATATTAACTAGTTTTGAATTGATTTTCTGATTTATAGAAAGATGGATTCGGTGGATGCACAACATGGAAGCAACAAAGTCTTCTCCGAGGTACTTCTTGAATGAAAATCTTATATATTTATACACATATTTAAATATTTATATAGAATGAATTTCAAGTAGATGTATAATCAATCATTTGATAAATAATCAATCCTTTGATAAATAAATCCAAACCATTAAGATAAACTCCTGGAAGTAGCAAGTCTTCTCCAAAGTATTTTGTGGATGAGAATCTTATATATTTATACAAACATATATAAATCTTTTATATTTATACACACACATATATAAATCTTATATATTTATACACATCTATATAAATCATTAGATTTATATACGGATATATAAATCATTATATGCATTTAGATATAAAACTTTGGATGCATACACTACAATACAATTCATTAAATCTATATATGCATACAAGGTGTTCAGTGTATTATAAGATTTGTTTTCCTTACTGCAGGAATTTGATGAGAGAATAGATTTGCCTGAAAGAATGTTCAATCCCGGATCTGAACCTGATACGGTGGCGCAAGTTTTGATTTATTCCAATTTGACATTAGTCAAATTGGTGGAAGGTGTATTAAGCCGAGAAGAGTTTGGGACAATCAGCACATTCGAGATACTCTGCAAGTGCGCTGTTAGCAGTCTTTATTTTAGTAAAGAACCCTTGGAATTCACTCTTAGTGTAAGCTCGTGCAGCCTGATGAACTAATGTCATAACCGGAGTACTCTTGAAATGTGTAACAATGTTCCTTTCGAGGTTGAAAGTGCATATACCGTGATGTGCAAGTGGATACACAACTGACAGCGCCTTAGCAATTGATTGTGTACGACCAGAAACAAAAACCAAATCTTTATCATCAGGTACCGCTGACTTTAAACAATTCAATAATCATGTTCACGACTCATCGTTCTCCGAATCGACAATGCCGAAAGCAATAAGAAACAACTGAAAGTTTCCATCCTGTGCAGTCGCTCCTAGTAAAGTTCCCCTGAATTTAGCCTTTAAGAAAGCACCATCAATTGCAATAACCTTCCTCAACAATCTGAAACCTCTAATAGATGGACCATATAACAGAAAAGCATACTTAAATTTATCATTAGAGTCTGTGTGGATGTAAGGAAGAGAACCTGGATCCTTCTCACTCATGACATGGAGCCACTCCGGTAGCAACTGGTAGTTATCATCCGGAGAACCTCTAGCTAGTGCTTCTGCATATCCTCGTGCTTTATAAGCTTTGGCGTATGTTATATTTACCCCATGATCTTTACGAACTGTTTCTATAATTTGTCTTGCATTGAGCCCAACCTTCCCCCCACCATAGTGGTGAGATATCATATCACCCAAAATGTTCGTTGCGGCCTGCCGGTGATTAATCTTCCGGTGTGACGTATCGCAACTATGTGCGCTCAGGTAATGTTGAACAATAAACCCTTCCGCTGAATTATCCACTCTAAATGCAATGAATCTCCAATTACAACCATTGTCTACAAAACCCAACACTACTCTTTTCTTGTCAGACATCCGGGTGCAGAACTCAAAATTATTGTTCAAAACATGCAACCGTATCTTCTTCATGACATGCGCTTCTTTTGACCTAAAATATCTTCCTTCGAATATCATATCAGTAACGTTCCTTGGATTGCTACGACCATCATCATCACATGCAATCACCTGTTGAAAACAATAATATAAAACTCAATTTGAAACGATACAAAATAACTAGTTAAAACGATAAAAAAATAAATCTGGGAACGGTACATATTGCTCGAACATTTGTTTTTTAATGATATATTATGAATAATTTAATTATTTGAACCGTAATGTTGTCCAAACATATCCGAAGAGATTACAAGGGTTTACCATCTCATTATGTTGGGTCATTGGTGGAGGATTGTCTTCCATTATCCTTTGTTTTTGTTTCTTACAATGAAGCTTCAATCCTGCCGGAATAAAAGAGAGCCGTTTTTTTTTCTTTTAACAAGAAAACAACCGTCAGTCGGCGGTATCAATACTGTAGAAAATTTTAATCAACTAGAAATTAGGGTTCATAACGAGTAATCACTCATTAAGGATATTTTGGTATATTAACCTTCTAATTGAGGGATGTATTTGTCTTTACATCCTTTAATAAGTGTATTTTTAGTCACAATTCTGAATGAGTGTATTTTGCAATACCTCTTTACCCAAAAGTGTATTTTGGATAATTTCTGTTAGTTTTATTATAAATTTAAAATCGAAGAGTATTATATATACTTTTTTTTTAATTTATATCGGTTTTTTCAAATTTAATATATTTTATTTTAAAATAAAAAATAACGAGTTTGAAGAAAATGAAATTAAAAACCAAAAGAAAAAGGAAATTTAGAAAAATAAACGGACGATTCGAAAAAAGAAACAAAATCGCTGAATAAAACAAACAGAAAAGCCAAGAGAAGGTAGCACAAGTGGCAAGTTGTTTCATGGTGTGGGGAAAATTCAAACTTGGGTCATCAAACTCATTTCAAATCAGCATCCTACCATTATACTAAAGAACCTAATCTAGATAATAAACTTACTTCTATAATAATCTTAGAAAAAAGATTCTTAATTTTGTAACTATGTCTCGGGCCTGAAGCCCAAGCTTATTTAGTTTGGGCCCAAGGCTGGGCATGTCTGTACATATACTTTATATAAACTATGTTGGTTTGTGATTCAAACCTCGAGTAATTGAAAATAAACAACGTTCGACCATTACAATTTTAACATTGATTTGAGAGTTTAATTTGAATAATAATTAGGGGATGATTGGGGTTACATCTGTTTTATCTTATAAAATCATGTATTATCTTTCGGTTTTAATTATTAGAGAATGAAATCATTTTACGCATAAGTGTTTTCTTTGTTTGTGTATTTTGTATTTTCCCTGTTTTAACGATTACTAGAATTGTCTCAACATTTTAATATTTTATTCCTACTGTTTGGTATTTTGTTCCAACAATTTCGTATTTTTTCAACATTGTGGTATCATAGCCCAATGTTTCGGTGATTTTTTTCGTTTTTGACATGGCAAACAATGGAACAAACCAACAAGTTATGGTTCCTGTATTTAAAGGTGAAAAATGTCATCTTTGGAGTCTCAAGATGAAGACTATGTTTAGATCTCAAGAGCTTTAGGATATTGTGGAAATTGGATTTGAAGATGCAAATCTTGCGGAACCCACTCAAAGGTTGCAAGATAATCATAAAAAGGATGCACATACCTTTTATTTGATTCAAATAGGTGTTCATGAAGACATCCTATCAAGGAGTGAATACTTTTCATTAGACATGAGAGATTATAAAAGTGGAGGACGTGAGAGATAAGAAGACAATCTTCATAAAGCTACAAATCTTTGTCATCGATTTAAAACACTTGTGATGGAAGAGACGGAGACGATGCAAGAATATTTGGCGAGAGTTTGAGCCATTGTGAACCAAATGAGATCTTATGGTGAATTTTTGTCAAACGAAACGGTTGTAAGTAAAGTTCTTAGAAGATTAATTAAAAAAACTCAGTATGTGGTTCGTGCTTATGAGTTCATATTCTTTTGACACCATGATGAGGTCGTTGATAGGATATGACGATCGTCTTGGTAAACGGTTGAAAAACATGAAGTGAAAGCTTTCCAGATGAAGAGAGAGTATTCCAGTGAAGAAAATGGTAAAAGTTTTGAAGCTGGTAGAAGACCAGACAGATCTGGAGGTCGTGGAGAAGACCGTGGGAGAGGTTATTATGATGACTCAAATAATTTTGATGAGGTCTGCAATAGAGGTAGTGACAAGAGCAATATTCAGTGTCATTGTTGCAAGAAGTATGGTCATATACAATGTAATTGTTGGAAAAAACAAAGAGAAGAAAAATATGCAAAATTTGTTGAAGAAGAAGATGAGCAACCTAGGCTCTTTATGACATTCACAAAAGAAGAAGTTCCTAAATCTGTGTTGAAATTTTGATGAGTGCAAGTTTGAATCAAGGGAGGGTGTTGGTTTATGATTCAAACCCCGAATAATTGAGAATAATTAACATTCGACCGTTACAACTTTAACATTAATTTGAGAGTTTAATTTGAATAATAATTAGGAGACGATGGAGGTTACATCTGTTTTATCTTATAAAATTACGTATTATCTTTCAGTTTTAATTATCAGAGAATGAAATCATTTTACGCATAAGTGTTTTCTCTAATCGTGTGTTTTATTTTTCCTCTGTTTTAGCAATTATTAGGATTATCTCAACATTTTAATATCTTGTTCCTACTGTTTGGTATTTTGTGCCAACACTTTTGTATTTTTCTCAACAACCTACACATACCTTCTCGGATATATCAATGATTATGGAATGTATGAATTCGTATGTTATCGAATCCTCATCAACGGAGGTCAATACGATAACATTATTCCCTTGCGAGGAATAAGGCAAGGTGACCCACTCCCACCCTTTCTATTTATTATTGGGGTTGAATGACTTATCCATAAATTGGAGATATCAGAACAACAAAAGCATCTAACAGGAATCAAAATAGTTACACTCTCCCCCTTCCCCGAGTATCCAATTTGCTTTTTGTCGACGACAACCTATTCTTTTGCAAGATAACTTCAAACGAATCAGCCACAATAACACGAGTTCTAAATTAATACTGTGAAGCCTCATGAATCCATATCAATTTCCAAAAACCCCTCATTACCTTTAGACATAAGGTCACACAAGAGCAAAGAACACATGTTGAGAACATACTAAATATAAATCAACATGGAGAACCAAGCAAATACTTTGGACTGCAGAAACACTTCCTCAGATTCAAATCTACATCCCTATACTACCTGAAAGAAAACGTCACAAGAAGAATAACTAACTGACAAAACTGTTTCCTAACACAAAGCGAAAAGAATGTGTTGTTAAAAGCAGTGATATGGCTCTACCTACATCATGTCATGTTTCCAAATTCCAAAAACACTATATACTCAAATTACATCAACAATGGCAAACTATTGATGGAAATAAAAAAATACCACAAACGGGATATATTGTAAAGCTTAAAAAAACATATGTGTTCCAAAAGAAAAATAAGGCAATGGTTTCAGAAAACTAACCTCCGATAGTCGCCGTCAACGATGCGGACATGATCCAGAGTCAATGAACCAACTATTTTTCCAGTGTCCGTATGCGAAGATCACTTGAACCCTCTCAAACGCCCCAATAGCATAAAGAGGCTACTTTTCTTAATCGCTCTACACAAACCTCGCTCATATGCTCCTTCACCACTCTCCTCCAACGCAAGATCAGTTGCCCAGCTGTAATTCATTCTTCCCATGGATCCTCTAAAATCTCTGGAGGAGTCGAAACAAATTGAACTTTTCAAGCGCTCAAATGCAACCTCATGAAATCATAAAAAATGCCAAGGGACAATGGGCCAAGTGGATGAAATCCCATGTAGAAGCCACTTTGGATGAGCCAACCCAACTTATCCAATCCAATCATCAACATCAGTCTAATCCACCAGATTATTCTCACTCAAATAACAGATGGTATCAGTGGCAAATACACAAAAAAAAAATTTCCTAGGCAAAAAATATATTGAAAACGAAGTTTCTAAATTGTTAAAAGAAGTCTACAAATATATTTATCGTTCATTCATAGCTTGAATTTTTTTATCACGATTTCAATAGTTATATCTTCAAATAAACTTTTCTCGATATAACAAACAAGACAATCACTTAAAAATTGATCATCAACCATATAGAATAACATATCATATAAAAGCGCCCTTGAAAAAAAAGGACCAATAGAAAAAGAAGACAAAAAGATGGAGAAAACCAAGTTATGAAAAAATATGAGAAAAAAAATCGTCCATTTGAAAAAAAATCGTCAATTTGAAAAACAAAATTGTAGAGAGACCTATTATTTCTTGTTAAGGCAAAATATTAAATCACTTTTTATTAATCTTAAAATTTAGTTTCATTAGGTAATTCGGTTTAAAACGAGAGAAAAATATGTATGAAATCATAAAAAAAAATGTGTGAGTTCAACAAAAATATTTTGATAAAAAAAATAAAAACATAAATTAGGTGGGACAGCTGACCCCAGATAACTCTTAGTGGCTTTGTCATTGGATGATATTCTCCTAATCCAAGATGCCTAAAATGAATTGTAGATGGTTCTTGGGACTAAAACAAAGACAAATACAACTTTGGATGGACGCTTTGGAACCAACTCTGAAGTCATTTACTTTGGGGAAAAAAACACAACAAACTCTTCTCTCCTCTACAAAGGAAGCAGAATGATTTTGTTGGGCAATTGCATCAATATGCTAGTTTGGCTTTCAACGAGTTGTTTTTGAAACAAATTTACAAGAATTTCTCCTCGGTTTGAACAAAGAAAATAGATGGGCATCCCTAAAGATTATTACACAAGAGATAGATGCAAGAATCAGTGATTTCGATGTATTTTTTCTTCATCACATACCAAGGAAAACCAACAAGGTGGCAGACAATCTGGCAAAGTTCGTTCAATCATTCACCTCATATGACACCATTATCTCACCTACTTTACTTTCTTATATTGTTCATGTTATGAGGGCTGAATACCCCCATTCAGTATTAAAACTCCGTTTTAATATAAATTGCAGTTTCTTTGGGAAACAAAATTTGGAAAACGGTAATGAATGAACAAAATCTGCTAACATGTAGAATGTTAACTCTTTCGATCTAACTTCTTTCGGAATAGGTTTTATCTAAATATGAGTTTTTCAAGTTTCCAAAGAGACAAAAACAACATTTTTCGATCACAAGAACGGTGTAATACCCAAATAGCTAGTATAATGTAACAGAGTGGGATCAAACCTGGATGCCACGGTTAAAGAAGAGTGTAACAAACGTAAATCTATTAATGAGGCGTAACTTATCGTTCAGGAATGACATAAGAAGAACATAGGTAGGAGTACAAAAAATGAAGTAAACACAAAGATGCAACAATCGTCTTGAGCTTTCGGGGGGAGGTCGGGCAGTGAGCTAAGAGTTAGTATTTCAAGACAATGGTGGGGGAGATCGACGAACCCATGAGCCCAAAAGTTTGAATCTAATCTTATCACCAACGTTGAGGGCGATGAAGAATATCTTGCTTCCTATGGTATCGCGAATAACTTTGATAATTTCTTCAACTTGTCTCCCTTCACGATTATGAATTCGATAATTTCTCTTTTTCCAAAATTCATAGATGATAACTTGGACAAGTAGTAGGATGATTTTGTGTTCGTTATGATACGGGGCTGAGAGGATTGTGAATCCTTGTGTGAATTATAAGTCAATTAACTCGCCACTGAAGTTGATTGAGAAAGAAGTTGTTGTTATGCATTTCTTGACCCATGTGATGAAGCATAATGGAACTTCCATGGCTTTGAGTAAATTAAGTACTAGACCCCAAGACATATTGTCATATGCTTTCGCTAAATCAATCTTTAGACACCATCTTCGTATTGGTGATGGCTTATAAAAATTGTGAACGATCTCAGCAACCAATAGTGCGTTCTCCGATAGTGTGTGCCCTTTAACAAAGCCAATCTGCATCAACAAGAAAGAGATTAAACCTCATAGCTATGATCTTAGAAATGATTTTATAGAGAGAATTGCAGCACGAAATCGACCTTAATTTTGAAAGACTCTCTGCTCCATTTCGCTTAGGGATTAAGGATAATGCTGTCGCGTTTACTTGCCTGAGCAGTTTCCTAGTGACAAAGAATTATCGTATAGCTTTTGTTAGATCCTTACCCGTGATTTCCCATGTTTGAGTGTAAAATTCTATCGAAAATCCATCGGATCCTGGCGCTTTGCTTTTTGGCATACCAAATACCACTGCTTTAATCTTAGCATCCATTGGAATTCCTTTTAGTTCATTTTCCAAAGCTTCTGAACATCTAAAATGTTGTAGGGTTTGGATATGGGGAATCGATTCCGATTAGTTGTGGGCATCCCCGGTGCCCAATAATTCAGTGTAGTACTTGATTACCAACGTCTTTAGTTCATCAATACCGCTGATTTTTGCACCACTGTCATTAATGAGGTAACAGATTCTGTTGGATAATTCCATAACTTAAGGAGGAAGTTATCTCTAAAGATAAGGAGAGCTTAGTTAGAGATAAATACAAATAATATCTAGAGAATATTAGATATGATTATGTAATCTTAGAAGATTAAGAAGTAGCTTAATCTATATAAACCAAAACGTGTTAAGTGTTGTTTAACATGTTGAGGCTTTAGGTTTAGTTTTAAGACGAGTTTCTATTCCTAATAAAGAAGAGAGTTCTTTATATTTTGCCGAGTTACGAGCTATTTAATTTGAATTGGTATCAGAGCTTGAGAAGACGACTCTATGGCGGACGGAAATAATCCGCCGAGAACGAAAGACCTTGGA
>KE150789.1:2517-12593 GCA_000411095.1 Aethionema arabicum
ACCCAAATCCAAATGCACTTTTAACTTAAAATAAACCCTAACTCGCAATTTCAAAAAAACTCTAACTCGCGATTTGAAAAAAAACCTAGTAGAATCTCAAAACCGAATCTCAAAACCCAGAAATTTTAGACCCTAATCGACTTACACACAAAGGCCGCCGTCTGCTCCTTCCCATACCGTCCCGAACTCGAAATCGCCTCTAGAACTCGAAATCGCCGTGTGCTTCTTACCCAACTTTTTTAACGCAAAGTGAAAGATAAAAAGTAACTTCTATTAGGTTAAATTATAAGAGATAGTCATGTCTTTTTACAATTGGTCAAAACCTATTTATGCAATGACCAATTGGCTTGTTTAAAATTGCAAAAAAACACATTGAAATGTCTACTTATGCAAATTTTCTTTTTTGTTAACTTAATAGTTATAAAATTTATAATATAATTGTAAATAATTAAATATTTGTTAATAAATATAATTCATAACGTTCATTTTTTTTATATTTAAAATTATAAATACACAAACTTCATAAATTTTAGAATATCTTTTTATACATAACATTTGTAGTTATTCTACAAACAAAATTGTAACTTTAAAAAATCAAATGTTTTTATGTTTAACAAATAATCGGACTGATGTGCGTTTTAAACTTTTAATATAGAAAAATAACATTAATTTTATTTATATTGGTATCAACAAATTTTGAGATTATTTATATATAAAATAAAATTATAAAGAAAGTGTACTTTAGTTAAATGAAATATATATTTTGAATTGATTATTTTTAAACAATATCTCCTACCTTATAACATTTTTTTTTATTTAATAAACTTAATATGCGATTAATATTTAATTTCCAGCTGTATATAATTTAATTTTAAAGGACCTCAACTTTTAACTACTTTTATTTATAGTAATTAGTGATAATACATTAATAATATTAACGACCCAAAAAAACGCAATAATCATTTCTTCATAAATTAATAAAATAAAATTTAAAATTAAAATGAATAGTTTCTGTTACAAACGCAGCTATTTAATTTCATCCTTCTAATAAACAAACAATATAAATAATGAAATCACTCGCAATCGAGAATCTTCCACCATTGCAATTCAAACCTACAAATCTTCCAAGATCTTCGTTTCTTATATATACTCATCATCGATTCTCTCTCTCCACTCGTCATTGCAGCAAATCCACTTCAGTCACCGGAGCTTCCTACATTGGAAGTGTTAAAACGGCGGAGGTTAGACACAAACGCGATTCTCTGACCTCTTTTACAACGACGATAATGCCGCCGATGATTGTCTTCGATCAGTTTATTCTCGGGACGTTTTTTGCTTCTCTGTTCGCGTTTTTGCTTCTGTATGTTTTGTGTCGGAGTAGTAGTAGTAGTGATGCGAGTGTGAATCGGAGTAAGAAGAATCGTGGATCTGTCATTTTCCCGGAGGATACTGTGTTGAGAAATTCAGCCAGTGAGGATGATTCTGGTATCGATGTTATTGTTGTTGGCGCTGGTGTCGCTGGAGCTGCCCTTGCTCATACACTCGGCAAAGTAAGTTTGAATTTCATCCCTAAATCAATTTCAATTCTCTCGAATTTTGATTCTGCGTTATCTGTTCTGAGATTTTCAAAATTAGCGAAAAATCGAAAACGGTAGTGGTATAATTTCTGCAATTATAGCTTCTATAGACTTAATAATTTTGCCTATCAACACATGTGGTAAGACCTATGATTCAACATCCAAGACCTGGATCATAATTTTTTATGAGAAGATAGAGAATAAGATATTCTTGAATAAGATACTGTTGATAAACAATATTAATTCAATGGAATTTTTAATGTTTTAATTTGGATCACAAAAGTAGTGTGATCTTAGCTCCTGGAAAATTGGAGATATGCGTGTGTTCTTTGTCCTTGTGTTAAATCTGTGTTCTTCACAGTTTCCAAAATTCATGGTTTCTTGTGTTCATTAGTTGCTTCATGTTTATGGTTACAGGAAGGACGAAGAGTTCATGTTATTGAAAGAGACTTATCTGAGCCTGACAGAATCGTTGGTGAATTGCTTCAACCTGGTGGTTATTTGAAGTTAATCGAGCTTGGTCTTGAAGGTATAGACCCCTGAATTTGACTGTTATATGTAACTTTTCTTTGATTTTTGTTAGCTATGTTCATAGTTTGATGTATGTTTTACCAGATTGTGTGAAGAATATAGATGCGCAGCGAGTTCTTGGATATGCTCTCTTCAAAGATGGGAAGCATACTAGAGTTTCTTACCCTTTGGAATCATTTGCTTCAGATGTGGCTGGTAGAAGCTTCCATAATGGACGTTTTGTGCAGAGAATGCGAGAAAAAGCAGCTACTCTTTCAAAGTAAAACTTCTGATCTTTACTTACTCAAACGAAGCTGTTGATACAAGTTTTGATATTTGCTGAATTTAATCATCGATTTGTTTATGATGATTTAGTGTAAGATTGGAGCAAGGAACAGTTACAACGTTGCTTGAAGAAAATGGGATAATCAAAGGTGTTCAATACAGAACAAAGAATGGTGATGAACTTAGATCATATGCTCCTCTCACTATTGTTTGCGATGGCTGTTTCTCAAACTTGCGTCGATCTCTCTGCAAACCTAAGGTGATCTGTTCTCTCTTCAGATCGTTCATCATATTAAAAAAAACAAAACAATGTTGGTCTTTCAGAATGGTTCTAATCAAGGTTCAAAAATCGCTAGGCGCTAGTCGGACGGCCATATGGACCTAGCGTCCAGAACGTTTAGTCGGGGCCTAATCGGGGTCTAGTGCCTAGTATAAAATTAAAATTTATTTATAATAAATAGTCAACTTTAAATATCAACATATAAAATTAGATTGTCATTAACTAAAAACAATAAAAAATTTAGATGTTTTCTGCTGTTTAAAATGATCTTGTTTTGTTTTATTCTAGAGAAAATAATTCAAAACTATATCATTATAGAATTAAATAGATATAAAAAACATTTCAGACTAATTTAACCCAAATAAACTAGTTTTTACCAAATTAGAATCACATCAAGATCCAATCACTACAAACAAATCACATGTTTTTCTATCGTTAACAAAAAAATCAGTGTCTATACACCCTCCACTTTCGAACATTAGTACTGATTCAGTTTGTTTTCTATGAACAGGTAGATGTGCCCTCAACTTTTGTGGGTCTTGTCTTAGAGAACTGTGATCTCCCATTTCCAAATCATGGTCACGTTGTTCTCGCAGATCCATCACCAATCTTACTCTACCCAATCAGCAGTTCAGAAGTTCGTTGTTTAGTCGATGTTCCTGGTCAAAAACTACCTCCTATTGCAAATGGTGAAATGGCTAAGTACCTAAAAACCAAAGTTGCACCTCAGCTACCAAATGAGATTCAAGATGCGTTCATTGCTGCAGTTGAGAAAGGTAACATAAGAACTATGCCTAACAAAAGCATGCCAGCTGATCCAGTTCCTACTCCAGGAGCTCTTCTCTTAGGTGATGCATTCAATATGCGTCATCCTTTAACCGGTGGCGGCATGACGGTTGCATTAGCTGATATTGTAGTAATCCGTGATCTGTTAAAGCCACTTCGTAACCTTAACGATAAAGAGGCATTGACTAAGTATATCGAATCGTTCTACACACTCCGGAAAGTAAGTACCTTGAGTTGCTAAAAGCAGGAAACTGCAATATTTTTTTTTTAAATTTACGTATAAGGGTTTGTTCGTTTGTTCGTCTTGGAGACAGCGACGAGCAGACACCGATGAAAATTTATGTTCGTTTACTCGTCGTTGGTTCAAAGCATGTTATTGAGACCTGTCGTTGAAACTTGTCTTTGAACATGTTTGTTTATTTGTCTTTTGTTCAGCGACAAGTCTCTACGATTAAAATTTTAACGCTAAAAATTTTTAAGTGATTTGAATTTTAAATCGCTCGTTTCTGAACGAAAGGCAGGGAACAAGATTTTGTTGCTGAAACTTGTCCTTGAACATGTTCTTTTACTTGTGGCTGGTTCAACAATAAGTTTCGGCGATTTAAAATTCAACGATAAAATTTCTAACAATTTGAATTATAGGTAAATAAACAAATTTTGTCCTTGTCGCTCGTTGCTTGTCACTGTCGGCAATTAACCGAACAATATTCACCCGTTGTTGTTGCTCGTCGCTGGCGTTAGCGACGGGTAAACGAGCAAGCCTTATATTGTTTAAGTCTTTCTAATGTCATATGTGGTCTTTGTGCAGCCAGTGGCGTCTACCATTAATACACTAGCAGGTGCATTGTACAAAGTCTTCTTAGCCTCACCTAACGAAGCTCAACGAGAAATGCGTCAAGCTTGCTTCGATTACCTTAGCCTCGGAGGTGTTTGTTCCACTGGTCCAGTAGCATTACTCTCAGGTCTAAACCCTCGTCCTTTGACTCTAGTTCTTCACTTCTTTGCTGTGGCTATCTATGGCGTTGGTCGTTTACTTCTACCTTACCCTTCAATTAAACGCTTTTGGCTTGGAGTTAGACTCATCTCGGTACGTGGCTCTTCCCATTACTTTTGACTATTAAACTATCGCAACAACTAATTTAATCTTTGATTTGGTAGTATAGTTAAATAAATTTCAATTTTTTAAAATATGGTGAATTAATACATATGACAGTAAATCTGTTAGATTCTACCATTAGATCGTTAACAAAATTGTCACTATAATAACTTAAAACAACCACCAATTATTACGAAAATTGTTTTAGGTTATTACAATGACGGGGTTGTCAATAAAATTGGTGGTTGAATTTAATGGATATAACGTCAATATGTATTCATTCACAATATTTTTTTAAAAATTAGGGATTTATTTAATTACTTAATATAAATCAAACATTAAATTAGTTGCTGTGATAGTTGAAGTATTGTTTTACTCATTTAATATTTGATTTGGTACGTAGTGTAGTTAAATAAATTCCCAAGTTTTTAAAATATGATGAATCAATAGATACAACGTTAAATCTGTTAAATTCTACCCCCCAAATCGCTAACAAAATAGTCACTATAATAACTTAAAACAACTATTAATTTTTACGAATATTGTTTTAAGTTATTACAATGATAGTTTTGTCAATAGTTTGGTGGTTGAATATTTAAAAAAAAAAACTAAAGATTTATTTAATTACATGTAATAAATCAAACATTAAATTAGTTGAGTTATTGTTTTACTCATTTTTCTTAAACTGTAATTGTATTTTTGTGTATTGTACAGAGCGCTTCAGGCATCATCTTCCCTATAATAAAAGCAGAAGGAGTGAGACAAATGTTCTTTCCTCGTACTATCTCTGCCATCTACCGCACTCCTCCTCACAAATGAATCCATCACACAAACCTTATAATGTTCAGGTAAATGCGACACCGTTTTATCTATTAAATCTCTGTTGCTGCCTATATGATAAATATATAAATATATAATATTGGTTTTTGTGTGTATAGTATCTAGAACAATATATATGTTTTTTTTAGTAAATCAAATAACATGAGAGTTAGTGAGTATAAAGTATAGCATTAAGATATATATTTAAATAGTGTTTTATAATTATTTGTTCTTAAAAGATAAATGTTTCTTGGATTCAAAAATAAATATTGTTTATATATATATATATATATATATATATATGATTAATTTCTTGTATATGCTAATAATTTTTTTTGGAAAATTCATAATTAACTGTCTCTATGTTCCCATTTAATTGAAGTTTGAAGAAATTTTGTTTCTTTCAAATTAAGAGATGTTTACACTTTTCTAGAGAAACTTGTCACTAATTGACATTTTTTTTCTTTTCATATATGTATTTAATTTGGTTAAAAACATTTTAACATTTAAAATAATTAAGAGTATAATATAACATTTTGTATGTTTCTTTAATTTTTGTATAAAACTTTTAAACTTCAATTAAATAGAAGCAGAGGTAGTATTTATTTAAATAAATATACTGTGTTAATGGCCCAATTAAAGCCCAATATCGGCATGAAGTCGTGTAATGGGCTAAATTCGATTTTTCGATCTTGAAGAATACGACAAGTTTTGATGTTATAAAATGGTACCATATATCTTTAGGTGTGTGTATATATATATGATATATCAGAGCAGAGTTGATTAAAAGAATATGTTACGGCTCCTATTTGACTAAATTTATAGTAAAGTAGTAGTTATAAAAGATAAGAAATGAATCTATTTCCACATGAGTTTTAGTCAACCGATCTATTTCTCCATGAATTTATTAACACTTTTTTTTTACATAAACTTTACTATATGTTGTTATTTTCACATATGAACTTTTAATTTTAAACTGATTTCAACTAAACCAGTTTATTTAATCAAAACCAACTAATTGAAACCAAAATCTATATTAAACCAAAAATTATTTCTTAATTTAAAATTAAACAAAAAATTATTTCTTAATTTAAAATTAAACAAAAATTTATTATTTAACCAATTAAACCAAGATAAAAATATTAACCTAAAAAAATAAACTAACTTTGTTTTCCACCGAAGCTCCTTGACGAAAACTACAATTTCAAACCTTGTTTTTCTAAGATGAATTAATATCCATGTTTATCATTAGATAATGAATATGAGATGACAGTGAATATTTTTAGAAACAAAGTCTTTGATTTAGTTAATCAAAGAGATGAATTTTTTATTGGATTCAATTATTCAAAGGGAATTATCTTCGAGCGTTGGATTTCTTCTTCAATGGTGTAATCTGCCCAAAATATTGATCAATTCACTTGTTCGAAGTTTTTGCACAAAAATTTTGGTTGTTTCGTTCATGGATTGTTCTTTAAATCCACCATTAAAATTGAATTCACATATCAATAAAGTCACCATTTTTAAAATTTTCTGTTTCTAAAAACCTTTCACTTTTTCACACAATTTTTTTAATCTAATTTGATAAAATGAGTCAATCTTTTCGAAACATAAATATCACTGATTATTCATCTCTATGAGCATAATGTGAAATTAGTGTTCTCGACGGCTGAGTTTCACCGTTGGTTTCCATGGACAACAAAGTTGGTTTATTGTTTTGGGTTTGTTATTTTGGTTTAATTAGTTAGATAATAAATTTTGGTTTAATTTATTTAAATTAAAAAATAATTTGTGGTTTAAATTAGTTGGTTTTGATTAGATAAATTGGTTTTGTTGAAATAAGTTTAAAATTAAAGTTCAGGTAAAATAGAAACACATATAAAAGTTCATGTAAAAACAGAAAGTGTTATTAGATTTATGGAGGAATAGATCCGTTGAGTAAAGTTTGGATGTAAATAGATTCATTTCCCTAAAAAAATATGAATAGTAATATGTGAAGATGTATGTTATAAAATATGATATTATATGATTAGTAAAACGGTGGGGTTTTAAACATAAAATTATTTATATAGATTCATGATCAATATAAATAAAATATAGTTTTTAAATAAATTACTTAAAATATATTAACAAAAATTCACACTCGAGTTTTTTCTTTACTAATTTGGAATAAATGTTTTTTTTGTCTTTTTGAGTTTAAAATTTTTTAGGTTAAATATTTGTTATAAATGATCAATATAAGATTACATTTTTGTTTTTGTAAAATTTACGATGAAATTTATTTATTAGATATAATTCAGAAACAATGTTGCGACGAAATTGAATTAATATTTTTTTTTTGTTTTATCACAGATAAAGAGACAAAATAAAAATGTCAAATTGAAAGTTGAGGAAATGAAAGGGTCCCAATGTTATGGAGGAAGTGAAGCAAGAGTTGGTCCATTTAAATAAATTGTCTCTAATCTCTAATGTTCCTAGGAGAATTTTGTTAGGGCCAACTTCAACTTCACCTTAGTTGTCACTCTATATATTTTCAAAAAAAAAAAAAATATATATATATATATTGAAAATGTAAGTAATTCACTATTTAACTATTTTACATTATCATCAAGTCTCTCTCTATATGTATATATTTGTATAAATATGGTTGATACCAAAGAAAAGTAAAGGGACAATACCTATATATTTCAATTTTTGTAAAATACATTAATTTGATTTTTTTTTGTTTGGCAAAGTACATATATATTTTTTTTAACTTCAGGCAAAATACATATTTTAATGATTAAACTTAGAGTTTTATGATTAAATTTAGGGTGTATTGGTGCCGGTCCAACATTTTCGAAAGCCCTAAGCAGGTTTAGAAAATAGACCCTTTTAATATATTAGGATTTAATTTCGCGCGTAGCGGCTAGCGCGAAACTTTTTTTCATATTTTGTATGTGTTTATATAGAATGTCCTAAACGATAAATTTAATCAAACTATACTCAATAAAAAAAAACCCACGTATATAGTAAATTCTAACAAAAAAAATATTCCTTTCCTAAAATTTTAGAAAATGAACCGTTTTCATATACTAGAATTTCATTTCGCGCGTAGCGNAGAAAATAGACCCTTTTAATATATTAGGATTTAATTTCGCGCGTAGCGGCTAGCGCGAAACTTTTTTTCATATTTTGTATGTGTTTATATAGAATGTCCTAAACGATAAATTTAATCAAACTATACTCAATAAAAAAAAACCCACGTATATAGTAAATTCTAACAAAAAAAATATTCCTTTCCTAAAATTTTAGAAAATGAACCGTTTTCATATACTAGAATTTCATTTCGCGCGTAGCGCGAAATTTTTTTTTTAATATCTTTTATGTTTCATATTAAAAGTTCTAAGCGATGACTTCAATCAAACCATAATGAATAAAAAATTACTTCATATATAATAAATTTTCACGAAAAAAGGCCCCTTCAAATCGAAAGCCCTAAGCGGTCGCTTCCTTGGCTTGCCCTCTAGGCCGGCCCTGGTTATATATAGAGTTTATTAAATTTGTAGTTTAATAATTAAATTTTAGGTTTATTATTATATTCAAATAGTAGTTTGGTCAATCAATATATTTTTGAAAAAACCACAAAATTAGCCCATTTACAAAAAAAAAAAAAAAATCAAAGTATTGCATTTTTATAATTTTCTTATATATTTATATTTGTAATGATCAATATAAAATTACATATTTCGATTTTGATTGTTAAATTTTTTTTTTTTATTATAGTACAATAATTGTTGGAAGCCCTAAACAAATTTAGAAAATGAACCCTTTTTTATATATTATGATTTTATTTCGCGTGTACGCGAGAATTTTTTTTTATATGTTTTATATTGAGGATCTTAAGCGATGAATTTAATCAAACTATATTGAATAAAAAAAAGAACACATATATAGTAAATTCTAAGTAAAATATGTGTCTTTCCTAAGCGGCTTTAGAAAATGGACCGTTTTCATACAGTAACATTTCATTTCACGCGTAGCGCAAATTTTTCTTTTTTATATCTTTTATGTTTTATATTGAATGTTCTAAGCAATAAATTTAATCAAACCATACTGAATAAAAAAATGCTCCCGTATAAAGTAAATTCTAACGAAAAATGATCCATTCAAATTAAAGACCCTAAACGGTGATTTTCTTGTCTTGTGTTCCGGACCGGCCCTGTAAATGACATTAATATAACTAATTATTAACAAATTACTACAAATAAAATAAATGTGAAACATGTAAAATGACATTTTTGTCTTTACTTGTCAACAAGAACAAGTCACTTGGTTTTGTTAAGCTTCGAAGGTTACAAATCTTATCAAAATATCATTTCAAATTAAAGACTTTGTCCTAACTATATAAATACATGGACCCACTAATCAACAATTAGTAGAATATTAACCACTAATTTTTCTTATATTCAATTAAGATTATATATATGAACCCATTTTTATTACTTCTTAGAATATATATATATGGCCTATAATAATCAACGAAATTTTGAATATTCAGTTATTAACCACTAATTTTTGTTTATTTTCCTATTGCTGTTATATATATATTTATATAATTTATGACCCCATTTTAATTTCATCTTAGAAAATATATGTCCACAAATTTTTGGAATATTAACCACAAAGTTAACAATTGAGGTTATAACTTATATATATATATATATATATATATATAATACTATGA
>KE150789.1:13053-24377 GCA_000411095.1 Aethionema arabicum
ATCTCCAAAAAAACAAAATCCTCATGCTCTCATCATGCTCCTGCAGCACTTTACCTAACTTCAATAATTTGCCCCCAAAGAAAGTAAATTGCAATAATGTAAATTTTGAAAATTTTAATTATTTTATTTATAAATATCCATATAAAAACGTTACACAATCGTAACCAATATTTCTTTTTTCGAAAGATTTAGTAATATTTTTGTAATAAAAAAAATTTAAATATAAAAAATAAACACTACCCAATGATAGACTATATATAGCTTAATCTTGTAATGATTTTTATAGAAGAATTATGCAAAATGTTATAATTTAATAGGTTTTTACAAATTTACCCTAATGTATGATAGTATACTAATTATACAATTAGGTCTAATGTTAAGACATTTTTACAAAAATATTTGAATTATGATATTTTTGAAAATCCTCCATTTGTATTTATTTTCTAACTCATAAAATTTTTTATTTGTTATTATGATTTTTATTTGTTAAAATCTGTTTTGTTTTATTCGCTATAATCAAATTTTATATATCCATATGGATTTTTGCGTTTGTATTTTACATGTGAAAATTTTTTTTAAAAAATTATATATTTTGAAAACAAATAAAACATACAAAACGTTCATTTGGTTTTTGTATTTATAAAACACATAATCTGATTAAAATGCTGAATCTTGGATTTTTTTTGCAAATTTTATATTTTGTAAGCCAAAATATTAAAACAAATTATTTAATATTTGATTAAAATTTATAACACTTGAGTATTTATAAAAGTACTTAAAAAAATTATAAAAACTATAGTTACTATTTTTTCATATATTTTTTTTACTATTTAAGGCATTTCTCTCAAACACTAAATATATATAATTACGCTAAATTGAATTTTATACAATTTTAAATGTTAGAATAAAACAAAAAGAGAACAATATTATTAGTCTATATGTGTTCGCAAACTACAAAACTCGTAGTTATTTTATGAATTGGGCATTAATACTCTTTTGTCAAATTAGGGAAATATTGGATAATGAAATCTGAAGCATATATTATATATTTCGACATTTTTAAAGTTAAAAATTAATAATTGGTCCAAAGTCTATATATATATAGATTCGTTCAAAATATATACCACTTTGTTTTTCTTATTACATTGCTAAAAATATAATTCTTATCTTTAGCTACAACTAATATCTTTTTCATTTGCATTTATATTATCTTAATTTATATAAAATATGAACACATACATTATGCTATATATCTTCATAATGCAATTCCCCAAATCTGTGTCTCTTACAAAAATTTGGTGAAAATATTTAATGATTTTTTTTTCGATTATTGATTTATTTATATAAATACACATTTTTTATATTATATAAGATACACATACATTATGTTATATATATATATTCCATAATGCAATTCCCCAAATTTTTATCTCTAACAAAAATTTGGTGAAATATTTACTGATTTTTTTAGATTATTGGTCTATTTATATAAATACACAAAGATTTTTTTTTTATAATTATTTACAAAATATATCGATAAGATAAAAAGATATATATGACTCTAAGGTAAAAAATACGCCGAAATCGTTAACGGTGTTGATTATTTTATTGAAAAAGTTTAGTCTAATATACATATCAAAAACTATTTTTTTCACTATAAATATTAAGCTTTTTTAGATATATTTATTAAAATTCAAAAAAATAAAACTTATAAGAATTTGAAAAAAAAATAGCCGACATAGAACATAAGGGAGGGATACAACAAAAGGAGCAATGTGGACCCAACATGATACACTTTCTAAATCAACCCCTAAAAGCATCTCCAATCATACCTCAAATTTAAAGTTTTTTGTATTTGACTCCAATACTAAAACCTCAAAATTACTCTTAAAAATATAATTGATTTATACTATAGTTTTTATTCTAAAAAATAATAGAATACTAAAAAATAATGGAATAATATCATAAAACTTTTATAAATAGTAATAAGCATACATTTTAAAATAATAAAAGTACAACAAAAAATTAATTAGTTAAATTATTTCCGAAATGATCTCATACATGATCAACCAAATGCATTTCAAAATGATAAATGAGCTTCTTTGTTAATTATCTTTAGAGTACGATATAAAATTTTTGATGATTATTTTCTTTTTTTCGGTGTTTGAATTTGTTTAGTATTTTGTGCTAATGTAACTTTTTTTTGTTAGATTTCATGATTTTTATGTATTGTTTTATTTATTATTAATTTGTTTAATAAATTTTTATTATTGAGTAATTTTTTTTAATGTTAGAATTAGAAATAATTGAAACACTCAATACATAAATAAAAATTGGACTAAAATGATAAAATACAAAAATTAACAAAATTATTTATGATATATAAATTATAAGGAGTGAGATACAATTTAAAAAAGTTTTTAAGGTTTCCATATTAAAACTTTAAATCTAAGGTTTCAATTTTTGAAACCTTAAAAATAAAGTTTTAAGGTTTGCATTGGAAACCAAAAAACTTAAAAAATGAAGTTTTAAGATATGGGTTGGAAATGCTCTAAATGTAACATTCACTTTTTATTTTTCTTTTTAATTATTTTATAGTTTTGGTGGGTCGCATTATATTTATTTTATATTGTTAATATATATAAAATCCCAATTTTACATGGGGACTCTTGTCGGTAATGCTGTCCTCATCATTCCATCGTTTTCAATTTTTAACTCTTAATTCTTATCTAATATATATATATATATATGATATGTATAAATAAATTTACATTCACATAACTTTACAAACAATGAAAGGAAAACCACGTTGATCAAAGGATTAACTAATTATTATATAAAAGTTGAATTGTTTTTATGATTTACTTTTATATATAAGTGTAAGAATAAATTATACAAACAGCTATATAAAATAATAAAAATTAATTATGTATCTTGCATTTTAACAAATTTAGTTACATCATATTAATAGAAATTAATAGAAAAAAATAGCTATATGTACTAAATCATTTTAGTTTTAATATTTTCACTACTTATAGAAACTAAAATATATGATACATATTACACCAATAATTCAATTTAAATTAACTTATTTTAATTTTTTTTTAAAATTCAACCAAGAAAAAGATTTAAAGTTCTTTTGACCATTATATATATATAGAGAGAGAAAAGTAATATATATATATATAATTGGCCTTGGCATGAAACTATATATATGCACACATGCAAACAGTCTTACACCAATAACAACACACCATTTTCTCTCCCCCTCTCTAGCTCTTTCTCGCTCTAGAGTTATCTCTCTACCTCTCTAGTTTTCTCTCTCTAGTTCTTGATTTTTAGTGAAAAAAATGGGAGTATTGTCAAGAAAAGCTACTTGCAATAGTCATGGGCAAGATTCTTCCTATTTTCTTGGTTGGGAAGAGTATGAGAAAAATCCTTATGACATTATAAAGAATCCTCAAGGCATTATTCAAATGGGTCTAGCAGAAAATCAACTATGTTTTGATCTTATTGAGTCATGGCTTGCCCGTAACCCGGACACAACCGGTTTCACGAGAGAGGACCGGTCTATTTTTCGCGAACTTGCTCTTTTCCAAGACTATCATGGCCTATCTTCTTTAAAAAACGTAAGAACATCAAGATCAATCCAATATTATATTAGATTTTGCGATATAATATGTTTTAAACCAAATATTTTTTCGAAAAATAATCGATCTTACGAAAGATTTAGATCTTAACACTCTTGTTCAATATATATCTATAGAATGGTTCTAGACCACATTTTTTTTCCAATGATGTAACCGAAATATAGATTTCTTTTACTGAATCTACTGATTGATAAAAAGGATAAATTTTCAGGCGTTGGCGGAGTTTATGTCGGAAAATAGAGGAAATCGAGTTTCGTTTGATCCTAACAACCTTGTTTTAACTGCTGGAGCCACTTCAGCCAATGAAACTCTCATGTTTTGTCTAGCAGATCCTGGAGATGCTTTCTTGCTTCCCACGCCATATTATCCAGGGTTAGTGACTAGAGGTTACTTCAAACACAAGCAACATATCCTACAATTCATACTCTAACTATTTTATTGTTTTCTAATTCAGGTTTGATAGAGATCTAAAATGGCGAACCGGGGTTGAGATTGTACCGATAAAATGCTCGAGTAAAAACGGATTTCGGGTCACAAAATTCACCCTCGAAGAAGCCTATGCTCAAGCCAAGAAACTTAACCTAAATGTGAAAGGAGTTCTTATCACAAACCCATCTAACCCTTTAGGCACAACAACTACCCAAACCGAACTCAACATTCTCATAGATTTCATTTCGAGAAATAAAAACATGCATTTAATAAGCGATGAGATCTACTCAGGAACAGTCTTCAATTCTCCTGAATTCATCAGTGTCATCGAAATTCTCAAAAATAACGATAAATTCAAAGACATGGATGTTTTCAACCGTGTCCATATCGTTTATAGCTTATCTAAAGATCTAGGCCTCCCTGGTTTTCGTGTTGGAGCGATTTACTCAAACAACAAAGATGTTATCTCTACCGCAACCAAAATGTCGAGTTTCGGCCTTATCTCTTCCCAAACTCAATATCTCATCTCCTCATTATTATCAGACAAAACTTTCACCAAAAACTATCTTAAAGAGAATCAAAAACGGCTCAAGAACCGACATAGAAAACTTGTGTCCGGTCTAGAGGCCATAGGGATCACTTGTCTTAAGAGCAATGCAGGACTCTTCTGTTGGGTCGATATGAGACATCTTTTAACCTCTAAAACATTTGAAGCAGAGATTGATCTTTGGAAAAAGATCATTTATGAAGTAAAACTCAATATCTCACCCGGTTCGTCGTGCCATTGTGACGAACCGGGATGGTTTAGGATATGTTTCGCAAATATGAATGAAGAAACATTGAAAATAGCATTGCAAAGACTAAATTTTTTTACTAGAAGATCGACGACGACAATTTCTAATTGGATTTTTCGATTATCGTTTAACGATCGTGAGTTTGAAGAACGATGATTTGGTTTATTTTTATTTGTTACAATTATATGTAACAATTTGTAATAATTATCATACTTTTTTTACGTTTTATTTGTTTAATGATGTATTTTTTTACCAAAAATTATATTTTTGGTAATGAGTTTGGTAATCGAAAATTCGAAATATATAAATTGAACAATTTTTTATATTATATATTTTTAATTAATTTTATTAATCACCTTTATTGACCTAACCCTTTTTTTTACTTCAGATTAAATACTTTTCAAGTTTTAGTCAAAATTAAAACCAACTATTTGTTTAAGTGTTCACATACGATTTCTTGTAATTATTAGATAATTTCATAGTTTGATAGTTTAATAAATATTTATAAAGTTGCTTTATGAGCAGTGAACAATTTCGTTTTGATGATCTGAAAGTCAAAAGGTTGAATTTGAAATATAAATATAGAAAAATTCGAATAAATTTAGATCTAATTATAATTTTTAGATATTTATTAATTAAATAATGGTATGGGTTAATAATGTACTCAACTATAGTTTCCACAATAATTTATAGTAATTTTAATTAAGTAGACTTTGTTTATTTTTCTACCTAATAAAAAATTCATAGACCAAATCAAAAGTCATAAACTGCAAATATAATTATTGTAGTAGCACATATTGATCACTTTTTAATTATTAAATTAATATTAACAAAAAAGTAAATTTTAATTTCAATTAATTAAAAGAAAAACAACTCTTCATACCTTGACCGACTCGCTCAACATCTTTGAACGAACTATAATACATTCCTATTATTTGATTACACATATCTATATATATATAAACTTATATTTACTACATAAAGTTAAATAAAATATATCATGGGAAAAAAATATATGACTACGAGCATTTTGTTTTACTTTATTTTAAGAGCAAATTTTTTATTTTTCCTCTTACTATTTTTACATTACTATCTTGCTTTAAAACAACTAGAAATCGTATATGATATTTTTTTTTCTTAACCACAAAAGTTCCGGATCTTGCGACATGTACATCTTTCGTAGGACACCAAACCGGGTTTTTAAATGACTCTCTCCTCATGTCTGGCACTCGAACTTGGTCGTATATATATGATACTTGCCGAAAATGTTACTAAATTACTACTTATAATTTTCTTTACGGTAATACATACATATAATTATTTAACAAAAAATATAATATATGGATATTTATAGACATAAATATTTTTTAAATAGCATAAGTTACATGAATGATCTCTAGCGCAAGAAAAATAATAATTTATATTAATAAATTGTTATGTAGCAATTTTGGACTAACCCCAATATATATATATAAAGAGCAAACACAAAGAAATGACAAATTTGATGAAGATAGGATGTAAATTGTCACATGCAAAATACAGTTTTCTTCACACACAAATTAATATAATTTCCAACATATAAAGATAATTTGAAAACAACCTTTTTTACATTTATATATATAAAGGTTGATATGTTATGTTTATGTTAATTAAGGCATGGAGGGACCACAAGAACATGCCTCTTTGCTCCCTTGTTTCTTCACACATTATATGTTTATAATACTTTCATATATGTGTATATATATATATATATATATTAAAATAAACGTAATAATATTTATCCCATGTTATTTCAGGATGAATACAATGCAGATGATATTGTTATTAAAAACTTGATTTTATTTTTGTTTATCTTGTTACATATAAATTTATGAACGCTATATTTTTTGCTCGAGTTAAATCTATTAATCCTCTTTAGAAACGTTCAGAAATAAAAATACTTACTAGAAATGTTAAGTTTGAAAAAAAAAGTGCTTACAAATATTTAAAAAAATAACCATATATATCATAGATCAAATGTGTGTACTTAAGAAAATTTCTAAATAGAAATATCTATAAACTTATATAATACTTCTAGATATAATTTTTTTTTTAAAAATAGAGACATAGTTTATATCAAATATTTTTGTAAATTCATGTGAAACCTTTGTGTATGTCTGTATTTTATTTTTGTGTCTTTACAAAACATTATTCAGACAAAACTATAATTCAATTTCATATTTACATTTTTGTGGAAGGACTAAGAATATTAGTAACACTTTGTATTCTGTGGAAAATATATGTTTTGTTGTATGGAACATAAGGGACCATGACACATCATTTGTCAATAAAGTTTGGATCTTTGTTGGGTCACAATGCTTTTTTTTTCTTTCAATATTTGTTATTATTTCTAAATTATATATTTGGATCATAAATTTTATAAAAACTAATGATGTGGTATTAAAACTAATAATGATAAAAATAATTTATATTTGAATGATAATACACGGTTAATATGGACTTTTTTTTGTTAAGCGAAAAATATTTTTCAGCTGGATTCAACCAACAGTGACTGCATTTTATTTATGTATTTAATTTTTCACATTAGTTAATAAAACCAGTTTGTGACTCAAATGGAAAACATGATATTATTTGTTGTATTTTAGAATAACAGGGTTTATAAATGGTTTAATATTTATTAGGTTTTAACTTGAGAAAAATGAAAATTATAAAATTAATTTACAGTTATTTTTTTAATGTAACTAAAAATATGTTCAATTCTATTTAATGCTTTTTTATTTAGTATTTGGGTTCTAACAATATTTGAATTTCATAAATAATTTTCCTTATAATCGAATAAACAAGGCCCAAACTCTAGTCATACATTTCATTTTCTTTATATGGGCCTCAAGACAAATAATATTTTGTGCTTTTCAAAATTTTGTTTTTCTTAAGTAGCTTTAAAAAAGAACTTAAAAGATAGATTATTTTATTTATAAAGACTAGATTAAGGGTGGGCATAAAAACCGGAATCGAAGAACCGAACCGAACTGAAAATTTGGGATTTGTGTCGGTTTCGGGTAGTAAAAAATAACCGAATGGGTCCAAATTTTATTACCTACGGTTCTTGGTACCGAACCGAACCAAAGAACTGTGGGTACCCATATAGAACCGAACATTAACCTTTAATCTTATTTTTACCTTTCCTTTACTTTGCGATTATGAATTTTTAGTTACAAACATGACAAATAATCACATAAGCAACTAACATCGTTGATTGTCTATAATATCACAAGGTAGTGTGCTAGTCTTTTTTTTTGTTAAGAATTGACATGATTACTATAATAGTTCATTGTGTAGAATTAATTTGGATAATATGATTACAATGTAACCATTTAGAACCGAATCTGTTTGGAACCGTTGTATTCCGATTCTAATATCTTCTGATAAGTAATATACGTAACAAAGCAAAAATTATATTCTATAAGTTATTTGATATTATGGTAGCTTTTTTATTAATAGTAGATTATTATTATATTATATATATATATATTATATAGCGTACATATATTTAGTTACATTATCAAAGTCACCATTAAGAAAATTAATTTGTATGTATTTATTTGATTTTTATATATAAATAATTATAAATTTATTTATTTTAAATAAGAATGATATAGATCATGAAATAGAAAAAAATACTTAAATGTAATAGTTATGGGTTTTTTTTTTCTTTTTTTAATAATAGCTATGGTTTGTTGAATTCATTTTTTTTGTATATTAATTTTTAGAAACTCATAAAAAATACATATATACTAGAATATATAAGAAGAAAAAATCAAACGTCAATTTAATCAAATAAAAAATGAAGAATATTTTCTTACAACGACTCAATTTAAAAAAAAAAAAACTTAAACCAACCATATATTATTATTTACTATTTTGATAAATATAATTTAGAACCCAAAACAATATATTTGATAATTAGAGTCGACACAAACGGATGATATGTCATAATCACCCTTAGAAATCTTTTTACAAAAAGACAAAGAAGCCTTGTTCATATAAAGTATGGTCGACAATCTTGTGGGGGTAATTATGTCTTTTCAAAATCTTTTACGTGCCGCCCTTCAAATATTTATTTAAAATGATTTTTAAATTAAAAATATTAATTAATTAGAGAACACAAACATTTTGTAAATAGAATTTGAGATATTCAACTTCAATTTTTTTTATAAAAATAGTAACTTAATTACGTGTAATTTTACGATAATATATTGGCTGTTAAATGTGAACACCTCATTTAAATTTATAATAATTTATAAAAAGTCAAAAAGCTAATTATGTATGTTAGCTGATAATAATTAGAATCACTGATTTAATTAAAAAATTCATCCTATAGTCATCACTTAAACGTACCATTGAAATTATAAAATTAAAATTCAAACTAAAAAAAATATCATGTAGTTTTACAATTAATATCATGTAAGTTTACATTAACAAAAATTTTAAGACATGTTTATTTTAAAACTCTTTTTTTAAACAAAAACTAAAAACTAAAAACTAAAACAATTAAGACAAATATATTTCCCAAGAAACATATATAATTCATGTATATTTATTTTGGAGTTTCAAATATTTTTGCTTTATTTATTTTACTTTTCAATTTCTTTCCTTTATACAATTACAATTTACTTATTTATTAATGGGGTTTTTACTTCAAAGAAACAAATGAATAATTGCATTTTTTTTAATATCATTTTTTGTGTTAAAAAAAAGTATTTTATTGAAATTCTTCTATAACATATAGACTTCACAATTTATCTATATACAATAATGATTTTTTAGTTTAACAATTGGAAAAACAAATATACATACATAAAAATGTAAGATAGTCTAGTAGTTTCCATTGTAATTGCTTCTTTCTGATTAATTTCAGTTTCAGCTAGTATAACCGACTTATGACTCACATAATGATTTAGTGAGACCGACTTGTGATCCATATGTAGAAAAAATACATAAAATCATAGTAGATAAATTGAAATATTTTTATAAAATTTCATATATAAATTTTCTCATTGTGAATGTTAAAATTTTGAGAGTCATAGAATTTTGTAATTAAATAAAAGTAAATAAAAGAATCTATATAATAAAAATAAAAAGAGATATAAAAATGTGGAAAGATAGCATAAGAGAAAAGTGGTACCAAATTGTGGAAATTATATGTCTAAGGCAAAGAGTGACTCATCATAGTGGATTTGTGACTATGGACTCTCGCACGTGCCTACGTATATATCTTCACACGTGTGAAAAGTGAACTTTTCCTTCAACGCAAGCAATGATGCAATTCTTGTTCACATACATATATATATATACACATATAATTATATGTAAATGTGGCATGTCGATGTGCTTACATGAACTTTATTTTTTTATTCCACAGGTTATTTTTTTTTGGAGAGGTTGTTTAATATTTTACCAGTTTTTTTTAGATGTTTAGAATTTTTTATTTGTTATATCTTTTTTAACATCATTTTTGGGCCGCCTTGTTATATCTTAAGAAGCTTATTTAAATTTATTATATATATTGTATATAAATTGATGTTTTAATTATTTTTAATAAACTATTTACAATGTAAAATATGTTATATTTAATTATGTACAATTATAACTAAAAATCAATAGTTATATAGTGATAATGTAGAAAATATCTATCATATACCTAGAATATACTAAATTATAAAAAATCTAAATATGGGATATATTGTAAGAATAAATTTAAAAAATATTTGAATTTTTGCATATTGTAAATATATATACAAAAATTATATCTAAAGAATATCGTAAAAGATCATGCCAACAATCAACATATATATATAGATATATATATATATATATATTACATACCAGCATATATTCATGTACATATACATAGAAAACTTATATTATACACATTAATTAAATCTTTATCCTCATGTTAAACACTTTTCATAAGATTTTTTTTACTTAAATGATATTTGCACAATATATTTACTTTGATTTAGTCAGAACAATTTACTCAACAAATGAAATAAAATGTAATTATTTTGATTATCAAAAAAAACAAATGAAATAGAAAAAGAAACCGTAAATATGTGTTGGTGTGAAACCAAATACATAAAATATAAATATAAATATAAAATTAAAACAACTATATAAGGAATTGACTTTTCTTTTCACACTTTATTTTGGCGAATAAAAAGTTGATTTGTCTCTTCATTCTCCTAATAACCAATCATCCACTAAGTAAATCAAATTCTCAACCTGTATAATTGGGATGAATGCAAAAAAAACCTCAAGATTTGACGATTTCACCGATTAAACCCTCACTTTTGAAGAAGTGTAAAAAAAACCCTAACGTTTGTATTTTCTGCAAATTAAACCCTCCCGTTAAATTGACTAACGGAATTCAAAACACAGTCGTTTTGGTACT
>KE150789.1:77745-95484 GCA_000411095.1 Aethionema arabicum
GTTTTCCATATTTTTTGTACAAAAGCCTAAGCCGAGAACCACCATCGATGATGAACATAGGGTTCAAAGTCTAAAACTCAAAATAAAAAAACACTTTTTAGTATTCTCTTTTGAGTTTTAAAGATCATAAAACATTTTTTCAATATCGAAAACATTTTACCTACGGATAGTTATGACTATCGATTTTTAGAATTCCTTGAAGAGGATCTCTTTCAGCTTTACTGAATTCTTCAACCTAACAAACCAAAAAAAAAAAAGAGCTATTACAATAACAATTAAAAAAAAATCACTCACTCAATTGCATTTTCGTTGAATTAAGCTTTATAAATAGTTATATTTTATAATTTTTTTTATAGTTATAATTTTTTATAATTATAAATATGTATATTTTAATTTCCAAATTTTTCAAATATTTTTTAATTAATTTACAATTGCAAAATATTAATATGTTTCATATTTTTTTATAATAATATTAATCTCTATATATATATATAATATTTGTTATATGATATTATATTTATTTTTGTAAATAATATTTAAAATTAACAAATGGTTTTAAAATAAAAATTAAATTCAAAAAAATAATAAAAAACTAAATTATAATTTTAAAAATAAATAATAAATAATTGTGTATTTTTTTTAATTTCCAATTTTGTCTTTATAAACAAATATTTGTTAATTGATTTCTAATGGCATAACTTGTAAATAAGTGATTATTTTAAAGTACCTCTAAAAATGTACTTCTCAAATAATATAGAAGATATTACAATTCGTTTATACGTTTTGATTTATCATTTTTATTTTTATGTCAAAGAAAATACCAAGAAAAGAAAATATAAAACAATTCATAATTTTTTCAAATTTAATTATTTTAATAAAATTCGAAAACTTTACATACGATATCTACAAATATTTTTAAAATTATTAAATTGGTCTTTTTGGTATTTTCTTATATAGAAATTGGCGAAACCGTAAAGGAAGAAGATAAAACTTCTGATTTTGTCACACTTCCCAATACATAAAAAATCCATTTTTTAACCTTCAAATCATCGTTTCCACATCACTTTCTACATAAATCGTCACCTAAGATCAAACCCAGAAGCAACCATGGATCCAAATCAACGTATTGCGAGAATCTCTGCTCATCTTAATCCTTCTACTCTAGATCAGGTACTCAATTTCATTGCTTTTACACGATTCTCTCGTTCTTTTCTGCCAAATTCGTCAGCTTTTAGGAAATTTTTTGATGGGTTTGTGGCTAATTTTGATGAAATTGATTGCCCTAAGACGATTCTCTGATTCTTATTGTCAAAATTCGTTAGTTTGCTCGAAAAAATTCTGATGGGGTCTTGAGAATTTGATGAAATTAGTTCCCCTGAGACGAATTTGTGATTCTTCTAATCAAAATTCATCAACTTGTTGTAAAAAGTCTGATGGGTTCTCGAGAATTTGATGAAATTAGTTCCCCTGAGACGAATTTTTTATTCTTATATGTCAAAATCTGTTAGCTTGTTGTAAAATTTCTGATGGATTCTATAGAATTTGATGAAATCAGTTTAGTTTAAGATGATTCTCTGATTCTTCTAATCGAAAATCATCAGCTAGTAGCAAAATTCATGAATTGTTTATCGATAATTTGAGCTCTCTTTCGTTTTCTTCTGATGGTTTATCGATAAGTTAATGAAATCAATAGTTCTGTATCAGTTTCTTTTGTTAAATTTTTGAACTTTTGATCTGTTTTTCGATGTTTTTAGATGTCGAACAGGTCAGGTTTGAGTCAGGTAAGTTGCAGAGCAAAAGGTGGATCTCCAGGGTTTAAAGTAGCTATACTTGGAGCAGCAGGAGGGATTGGACAACCTTTAGCTATGCTTATGAAGATGAATCCTTTGGTTTCAGTTCTTCATTTATATGATGTGGCGAATGCTCCTGGTGTTACTGCAGATATAAGTCACATGGACACTAATGCTGTTGTAAGTTCAAACATTTCGTTAAAGATCTTGTCTTCTTCTAGGGCTTTAGTCTTTGATTGTGGGAGTTACAGAGAAAATTGATTCTACATTAGTTTGTTGAATCAATTCTACATAAGTTTGTCGAAAGATCTTGACTTTAAGATCATATACCAATGATGTTTAGCTCAAAGTTCTTTCCTTTGAAGATCTTATTGTGTTTTGTATAGGGGTTTAAGGCTTTGATTATGGCAATTACATAGAAAAATTGATTCTATATAAGTTTGTTGATACAAATTTATGTGAGTTTGTCGAAAGATCTTGACTTAAGATCATGTATCAATGCTGTTTAGCTTAAAGTTCTTTCCTTTGAAGATCTTATTGTGTTTTAGGGGTTTTCTAGGGGTTTTAGGCTTTAATTAGTTAATGAGCTAAGAAATATTTGATGTTTGTTTGACTAAGAAATTGAACTCAAGATTATATAAGCTGTTGTGTTAGCTCAAAGATCTTTCCTTTGAAGATCTTATGATGTTTTCTAGGGTTCTTTAAATTTGATTGATTTGGTACTTAGATGATAATTTCATAGATAAGTTTGTTGATATAATTAGTTATTAGCTCAAGTTCATATACTAATGCTCTGTTTTAAGCTTAAAGTTATTTTCTTTGAAGGTCTTTTGGTGTTTTCTAGGGTTCTTAAGGTTTAATTGATCTGCTACTAATCATAGTAATCTCAAAAAAAGATCTTGTCTTTCTCTAGGGTTCTTAGGCTTTAATTGATTTCAAAGATCTTTCCTTTGAAGATCTTATGATATTTTCTAGGGTTCTTAAGATCTAATTGATTTCAAAGATCTTTCCTTTGAAGATCGTATGATGTTTTCTAGGGGGTTTAAGGATTTGGTACTAAGTTTTGATGTTTGTACTAAAAACTTAAGCTCAAGATCATATACTCTCAAAGTTCTTTTCTTTGAAGATCTTATGATGTTTTCTAGTGTTTTTAGGCTTTGAAGATCATATACTAATCAATGTTTTGGTTGTCGTAAGGTACGAGGATTTCTCGGGCAACCGCAGTTAGAGGAAGCGCTTACCGGTATGGACTTAGTGATCATACCTGCAGGTGTTCCAAGGAAGCCAGGGATGACGAGAGACGATCTATTCAACATTAATGCCGGGATCGTGAAAACACTCTCTGAATCTATAGCGAAATGCTGCCCGAAAGCAATTGTTAACATAATCAGTAATCCTGTGAACTCGACGGTCCCCATTGCAGCCGAGGTTTTCAAGAAAGCCGGGACATTTGATCCGAAAAAACTCATGGGTGTAACAATGCTTGATGTTGTTAGAGCCAATACTTTTGTGGTATACACTAAATCTCTCCTTTTTTCTTGATTACTTGTTTGGTATATGTTATGATCTTTCTTGATTATTCTTGATGATTCTTGGTGATTCGTGATGATTCTTGATCTTACTTAATCTTTCTTGATTTTTCTTCATCTTTCTTGATCATTCTTTATCATTCTTTATCATTCTTGGTCTTTCTTGATCAATTCTTGATATTTCTTGATATTTCTTGATCTTTCTTGATCAATTCTTGATGATTCTTGATCATTCTTGATGATTCTTGATCTTTCTTGATGATTCTTGATCTTTCTTGATATTTTTGGTTTGTAATAGGCGGAAGTAATGAATCTTGATCCGCGAGAAGTTAATGTACCGGTTGTAGGAGGACACGCCGGAGTTACAATCTTACCGCTACTTTCTCAGGTTTTTTTTCGAGTTTTTTAAAATCTGATTTGATCCGAAAAAACGTAGATGCAAGTTGTTCTCATCTTTAGTGTTTTTTTTTGCAATGTAGGTAAAACCTTGTTGTTCTTTTACACAACAAGAGATTGATTACCTCACCGATCGAATCCAAAATGGCGGCACAGAAGTTGTCGAGGTATGTGGTTCGGACCGACCTCATCGTTACCTCGAAAAATGAGTTTGTTGAACTAAAGTTAGATCTGTGTTATGTAGGCAAAAGCTGGGACAGGATCTGCAACATTATCTATGGTAAGTCTTCTTAGGATCATAAGATCAAATAGACAAATATTGATTAGTTTACTTTCTTTTTTTTTTTGTCGATTTGTTTCGAGTTAAAAATTCAGATTCTCTCGTAGATGTTTTAGCTAAAAAAAAAAACTGTTACAAAATATATAAGATGTTTTAGGTAAAAAGTAATATATTTTCACTTTTTTTTTATATATTGGTAGGGATAATAGCAAAAACAAATTTCTAGAATATGAGTTTGACATTTTATACTTTGGAAAATAAATTTGGCAAAACAAACTTTGTAGAATATTTTTTTTGATTTTTATGTTATTAAAAAGGTAATATCATTGTTAAATGTGTTTTTACTCTGTAATTATTAATGCTATGTGTTTTGAATAAAACAAGTTACTATATTAGAGTATAAAATTGTTAAGTTGTTTACTCATAATTTTATGAAATTATATAGTATTTTTAACCAATTTTTATTTAGATTCAAAACGCATAGCATTATAAGTTAGAAAGTAAATGTATTTTCGTTTTTTTTATTGATTTTATTAATTTGTATGTATTTTAACAAAATATCTAATATGATTTTTTTTTGTTTTTTTTTTGTTTTGTTTTTTGTAATTTTTTTGTGTAATCTCGTGATTGGTTTGTGTATCTAACATAATATTACAGGCTTACGCAGCAGTAAAGTTTGCAGATTCTTGTCTTAAGGGTTTAAGAGGAGATGCAGACATTATTGAATGTGCATTTGTTGCATCTCATGTAATAAAATCTTTCTCAAAATTCATCTAAATAATCAAATCTTTTTCGTAGTTTTACGATTTAATTTGACGAATTTGACGTTGTGGATTTTAGGTTTCTGAACTCCCGTTTTTCGCGACAAAAGTACGTCTAGGACGATGTGGGATCGATGAAGTATACGGTCTCGGACCATTAAACGAATACGAAAGGTAAATAAAAATATGAAATTTTAGTTGTTATGCAAAATTTTGAATTTACTATTGTCGCATTTTTAAAATCAAAATTAAACATGAAATTAAATTATAATTTTAAAGTTTAACAAAAAAATAATCAAGTTTAAAATTGAGTTTTCGGTTTAAAAACCTGCTTATTAAAGTTTAGAGTTTAAAAAATCGGATTATCAAAGTTCAGGGTTTAAAAAATCATTTTTATAGTTAGAAAGTTTTTTTTTTCACTAAAAGATACTTTTTAATTATTTTGACAATCATAATTTTAAAAACAACGATATTTTTTCTTTATTCATTTATTGAGTTTATAGTTGAAAGCTTTTTTTACCAAAGGAAGATAGTTCATGGTCTGAAATATCATATTTTGTTATTATTTTGAAATTCATAATTTTATAAACAACGATATTTTTTCTTTTTTTCCATTTATTGAGTTTATTAGTCTATGCATTCTAGCAAAACACCTAATATTGTGAAACAAAAAGAGTAGCTTATATTCATATCGAAATTTTTGCGTTTTTTTTTGTGTTGATCAGAATTGGTTTAGAGAAGGCAAAGAAAGAACTTGCAGGAAGTATTGCAAAAGGTGTAAACTTTGTGAAAAAATGAAAGATTTTGAAAGAAGAAATGCAAAAAATCCGTATCGAAAATTACGATTTGCAATAAAAAGGGTTTTTTTCGCGTATAATCGTCGCGATTTGCTTGATGGTTTTTTTTATTATAAAGATTCAAGAAAGTGTTCTTGTTTTTTAGGGTATAGAAAAGAACAATCTTTGGAGACATTCTCTTTTGTTGTTCATTGCTAAAGTTTTAAACAATTTATAAATCTTAAAGCTTTCAAACTTTAAGATTTATGGTGGAAAAATGTGATATTGGAATAAAAAAAAGTTATATATATTTATATACATTTATGGTATATAAATATATATGTATTGTATTGTTCAGTTATATTTGTCATGTTTTTAAGTTATCAAAACAAAAACTTTTACACCTATGTATTGAATTTTAAATAATTATTGGTGATATTTATATTTTTCTTTTTTTTAAAATTGTTAAATATACACAATTTATGTTGGTAATTCTACAAATGTGTGTTTTAAAATTAAGAGTGACATTTTAAAATATTGGATTCATAAAAAAAGATCCATATGCTGAAATTACTTTTATATATATCAACCTAATTTATTTTCTAAAATTATATAAATTTTAATATTATTTTCTTGATATTTGATTATGCTTACTTTTAAAATAAAATAAAAGAATACTAAATATAGAAAGTAATTAATCATAAATTATTTTTAAAAATAGCTCTTTATTATTATTAATATCAAACCAATAATACACTCATAATTAAATTACACTTCTCCAAATAAATTATCATTTTTTTTCTAATTTTATTATTCAAACTATTTCAAATTCAACCAAATATTCGGTTGATTATTATTTTGTGAATGTCAAAATCAGAAATCAAATTTTATCGAATAAAAAACATTTTATTACTAGGAAATTCGCACAACGATTTAAAAAAAAAAAACTATTTAGCTAACGCAAATCTTATATTCTTCACAACATCTTCAACAGATCCAGAAAAATTATTATCCATCTGCAACAAATTCACACAAAAAAAACATTTACTTTCAACAATACAATTACTAAAACATAATATAATTTCTTATATATATTTTTTATATACAATATAATATAGTCTTACCTTAGCAAGAATGTTGATAACCAAAGTTGAGTTTCCAAAGGGTAAAGTGAAGCTATTAATAACTTCAAGAGAAGAATCAAAATCCTCTAAAGAACTCAAGATCTTGATTAAACAACTTTTATTTTTCTCACAATGAACCCTAATTAACAAATCTTTGTCGGAAACTCGAGCTTCGATCATCGGCATTGTTTGTTTTGAGATCGAAATATCGTCAGAAGAAGATGAAGAACCATTGGAACAAGTAGTTGTAGAAGAAGAAGAATCTTCGTCTATATAAACTTGTGATCTTTTTACTAATATGATTGATTCCATTGATTTCGATTCGATTCGTTCTTCTTCGAGCTTTTTTACACGTTCTTGAAGTTGTTTTAAGTGTTTTATCGCATCTTCAAGAACGGTTGCTTTATCTGCCTACAAAAAAATATTTGAGTTTTAGTAAATGAAAATGTGTTAACATAGAAAAACTATTCAAATTTCAATATGAAGAATTTTATAATTTTAAATATTATCTCTATTTACATTTATTTTATTTTAAATCTACTGATTTTGTTTTTTGTGTTGATGTTCGATATTTTATTCAAATTTTAAAATACATCGAGCTCAAACTTATATTAGTTTTTCTCATATTCTCTTGTTTTTAATATATATATATATATTCAAATTGTTAAAATTTCAAAATATTGATTTGTTAAACTTAAAAGTTATTAACTATATTTTTCTTATTTTTATTTTAAATCTACTCACATTTTCATAGACTATTTTATAAAAGTTCTTATATTTTATTCAGCTTATATACTGGAAACGACTAAGAATTTAAAAAATAAAAGCTTGAATGTAACATCATTATTTTTAATAATTTCTTGTTTAAATATATATATATATATATATATATATGAGGAATTACTTAAAATGTCCTAATTCAAATATTTTTTTTGTAAATGTGCTGTTTTTGTAGGGTTTATTAATTATACTTTTGGGTTTATTGTTCTGATATTTTTGCAAAAAATGTTTGAATGAAGAAATTTTCTAAAAATCAATTATGCAAAATTCCCTAATTGAATACATTTTTGCAAATTTTTAATAAAATGTGAGGATATACCACTTATAATGTTGAGTATAATGTTAGGGTATTTTTATAAAAAATATGTGATTAAGGCATTTTTGCAAAAAATGCTTGAATGAAGGCATTTTTGCAAATCCCCCTATATATATATATATAACTTTTATCGGAAAAACCCCACTTAATTCTATCTATTTTATTCATATTTAAACCTTTACCGGAAAAAAATCGATTTATTTTTAAAAGCGTTTTTTAACCTAAGAACTATAAATTATATAATTCTTTCTCATAAGTTTTCATAAAAAGAAAAAAAAAGCATTTTAAAAAGTTTCAAGATTCATCTCTCAAATCTGAACATACTAAAATAATTTCTTTTAAGAAAAACCTAAGAACTAAACCGGATAGATATATTGGTTAAGGATTTCCAATTTACTATCATCCCTCAAATCTGAATATATTCAAATAAAACTTTCTAAATTTAGAACTAAAAAAAAAAGTAAAAAAAACTTAACCGGATAGATAAATTTGTACTAGAGCCATGCCATCATCTAAAATTCACTTTAATTGAACCGGAGAGAGAAAATGACTAATTTTTTTTAGCATTGACATTATGCCACCAGCTAGATCCAATATCAATAACACCAAAAATATAATAAACTAAACCAAAAAGAGAGAAACGGTTAATCAAATTAAACTAAACCGTGAAATTAAACCGATTTAAAAATTTACCTTTTTAAGACCAGGAAGAAGAGCAGAAAGAGCAATTAAACGTTCATTAAGTTTTTGACGACGTTTTCTTTCTGCTAAAACATGTTCTTTTAGCAAATGAGGTTGTCTTCTACCACCAGTTTTAGTTACCGATTGTTCCAAATTTTGTAAATTCGAAAAATTCAATGTTTCGACAATATTTTTTGGATCGGGCGCCCCGAACGAGATCAATTGTGATGTCGGGGAGCCAGAAGAAGAAGGCGAAGATGGAGAAGAAGAAGATGAAGAAGAATTAACATTTTTTTTTATAGAAGAAATTTTCGTTCGTTTTTTAGGTTTTTCGGGTAAAACTCCTAATCCAGATGTAGCGTCTGGATTAGGGTTTTGATTATCGAAAATTTCACAAATTGGAAACTCGGATTCCCAATCATCAATTAAAAATTCATCGGGATCGACTATTATATCCATAATATTTGGATCTTCCATTTTTTGAATCAAGAATTAAAAAAAATGAAAGTGAAATAAAATTTTGTGAAGAATTTATTTTTTTTGTATATATAATGTGAAAGTTTGTATTGGTTTGATATGTGAATGTAGAGAAAGAGTGAAGTCTTATATATAGTGGTTTTTTGTGACTTTTACGCTGCTTTCATCTTTTATTTTATTTGTATATAATAATGTTTTATTTAATACTATATGTTTTTGTTGGTTTTATTTAATACTATATAGTTTAGGATATGAGAAAAATAATACTATGGAATTAATTTATTGATACATTTTCAATAAATAATTGTTAGATGAGATTTGGATGGTAATGGCAGAGAGGATTCGTGCATTGGCTACTTTGATTCGTTCTGATTTTGCATCATTTAATAATAATAATATGAGAAATTGGTTTTAAATAATGTGAATTATTTATTTACACTTTTCACATGTATCAAGAAACGATTAATAATAAACTAATTGATTACTTTTGTTTAATCACTCTTTTTTTTATAATTTATATTCATAATTGTACGTTTAATTGTTTTAGACTAGGTACATTTTCTCTCGTGACAAATTTTTATCATTAGAAGAATAAAAAACAAATACAATAAATTTTAAAATTAACTGTTTGAAATTTACACATTTTACGACTGCTGATTTAAATTAAATAAAAATAAAAATAAATCAATTTTATAAATTATAAAATAAAGTGAAAAGTCATTGTTTGTGAAAGGGAAGAACTTTTTAAAGAAATAATATATAAAAAATATTCCCTCTATGCCATATTAGGTGATTTTTTAGGTTTTTTACAAAAATCAATAAAATAATTAATGTATATAATATTCCAACAATTTCCTATAAACAATCAACTAACAATCAATAAACTATTTAAATTTTAAATTTGATTTTTAAAATTCACAAAATAAATATTTAAATTAAAAAACCAAAAAAATCAACTAATATGAAACAAAAAAAATTTCTAAAAAAATCATCTATTTTAAAACAGAGGGAGTATTAGTTTTGAAACGTCAATTTTAAGTTTTTTTTTTAATCTGCTTTATGATATACAATTTTTTCTTTGAAAGCATACTTATTATTAAAACAGTTAAAATAATTAAACAATCCATATACATAAATTTTTTAGTAAAGATTAAACTAAAAACCTAAAATAATTTTAAAATAGTGAAAAAAATACTTTCTATATTGAAAATGCAAAATATATTACAATTCAATACAAATAATTTGCCAAAACATCTAATATTGTTTTTTGTTAAAACATCAAAACATCTAATATTTAAATAATTACACACATATTGCAGCAAGATGAAATCGAATTTCGATATCTATGCTACATAAAAATGAGATTTATCATTAATTCACCGTACGGAATCTCTATTATTTTAGTAATTGTTTTTTATTTTCTATTTTTTTTAATTAGCATTTATTTTAAATTATTTTTATTGATATAATTAGTTTGGGTCCAACTTCCCAATGAAAAATTAAATGTGGTGATGGAGATTTGGGTCACCACTTACGGCTTATGTGATGGGATCCCACATTGGGAATCTAACATAAAATTAATATCATTATACAACTAGTGTAAAAATTTAATTTTTTTAATTTAATTTTTGGAGTAGAATTTTAATTAAATGGTGAACAAATATAGTATGTGTGTTTATTCTTCAAAAAAATGAAATATTATTCTTTCTTACAATATAAAATTTATATTTTCATAGAGTTATAACAAAATATAAATTAACAAATATCATAATTCTAAAATCTTCACTATATGATATATTAGAAAAATATCTTTAAAATATTTTATTTTAATTTTCAAGATAAAAATATTATATTTCCTAATATTTGCTATCGTTTCGTTATGTTTTGTAACATTTGTTCTAGTGAATCTAATTTTTATTCATTTTAGATAAACCGATTAATATATGATTCATCGATAAAAAAAAATTATTTAGATTGATCAATACAATTAATAACAATGTTTTTTTTTTGAATAGTGACAAAAACGGTTATTGAAATTCTATTATTCTAATATTATGAATACGACGAAGATTTGTGTTTTTATCGTTCAAAACATTTAAAATTATACATAAAAAACTTGTAGATTTTCAATGATATATAATGTGGATACAAAATTATACATATGTATAATGTAATTATAGTGACATAGAATATACAAAATTATTTAGTTAATAGCTAAAAGAGTCGTTGAGCTAAATTATTCCTACATGTTCGTGCAAATTTCACATTTATATACTCCCTCTGTGTCATTTTAAATGCATTTTTAGCTTTTAGCACAATAATTTAGGAAACATACAGAATTACTATTTTACCCTTATTTATTATTTTTTATTGCAATAATGTTTAACTAAAAAGATTTTGGGAATTTGAAAAAATAAGGGTAAAGATGGAAATACATTGTTTTTTTTCTCTAGAAAAATGAAAAGTGTATTTATTTTGAAACAAAATAAAAAACTTAAAAATGCATTTAAAATGAAACAGAGGGAGTAATATATATGTAAATAAAATAAAATAAATTATCTTTTGGGTTAAATCCAAAATTAATAAGTTTATTACAAGACAGTGAGAGCGTGAAAAGATAATATTAAAAATTAACAAAAATTTTTTTTTCCGACTCACATGGATCATGTGATTAGATTATTAATTGCATCTTAAAAATAATTAATAAAATCTAATTGTGGGACCTCTTTGATTCTTCTTGTTTGACATTTTTCTTAATTAAATACTCAATTTATTTTAATTAAATAATTGCTATTTAGTATTTACAATATTTGAATATAGACATTAACTATACATTATTATAAGATATTACAACATGTCGTAAATTAAACACTAAAAAATGATTTGTTACAAAATTATAGTATTATCTAAAAAAGGTAAGAATCTGTTTGTTGGAATCTTATTTTTCGATTTTATTAAAAATAGATAAATAAGTAAATAGAAAAATAATAAAAGATTACTTGTAAAATATATGATTTAATTAGATCTTCAGCATTTATTTTCATAGCATTTTTTAAAACAGTACTAAACAGGTTTATGAATCGATCTGATTGTGTTAGTTTTCTTATACAAAAATTATTACTTAGCAAAAAAAAATGTTAAATAAATTTTTTAAATGTATCGTATAATATAAGTTACTATTTTATAGTATTTTTTTTTTAAACTATTAACACTTTTATTCAATATTTTAATACTATTAGATCACTAGAAGTCTAGAACAGTTCAAATTAAAATGAAATCTGATATAGAATCGTTTGGTTGGATAATTTAGCAACATACAATATTATATAGAGATAAAATAAATAAACACTTTATAACATGTGCAAATAAAGAAGAGAATTTATAAGATAAATTTTTAATATTAGAACTAATCTTAAAAGTAACTAAATACAATTATTTGGTCAACAAATTTTATAAAATATTTTTTAGAACGTAAGTATTTTTTATCATTTTTTGTTTTGTTTTATATAGCTGGCAGATGATATAATATTATTTAAAGATTATATTAAAATATATATATAGATGAAACACACCAATTTTTCAACTATTCTATACATAGTCCAAAAAAATTTGGCGTGACTATAAAAGAAAAAAATTGTGAATTCAACTACAAATAATTTATCATCACATATAGTACTATATTTTTTTTCTTATTATTATTTATAAAAATACTTCAAGATTCATGTTATATAATTCAGCAAAAATTATTAAATAATTTTAATTTAATTTAAAGATATCATTAATATAAATCAAAATTATCGTATATATTAAAGTCCCATGTCTCCATGTTACTCCTTACACGGTTATTTATTGTTATTGTTTTTTAATCTTAAATGCAAAATTACGATAATTGATTAAAAAAAATAGATAATACGAAATGCTTGGATCGTTTAAAACTACTGTTACATCACATACATTAGTGTATCACATAACTGATTTTATAATTAAAAAAATATATATACTAGTTTGATGCATGATTTATAAAATACACATTTTTATGATTAATTTTTAGGGATTACTGATTATATTTATGGGTTAATGATTAAATTATAGGGTTTAATGATTAAATTTAAAGTTTGATGATAATATTTTAAATGTAATATGATCAATCAATATAAATAAAAAAAAATGTATTTTTGTACAAAAATTATGAAATTACATGTAAATACATAGAAAAGGAGAGAATTCACAAATTTTAATTAATAAATTTATTTGAGTGCGTATTTTTTTATAACATATCTATTTATTCAACCACTATCTACTAGTTTCAAACCTAAATAGAGTAAGAATTAAGAAACATTTTTAAATACCGAATAAAAACGACTTTTAAAAATAAATATTTTATTGAACATTATTTACTTATTTATTATTCTTATGTGTAAAGACGTAATGCATTATTATTTTTTATAAACAATTTATTATTAATTCATATCTTTCAACAAACTTCCACTCACATATTAAACACGTAATACAAAAAATCGAATGATTTTATAAACAAAAATATAAAATTAAATACGGTCGACAATATGATAAGGCTTACGAGGTCGTGGACCCACTTTTAGTTTTTTTCTCCTTACCCACTTTTAATTTATTTAAATGTATTTTTTATATTTATGTGCCAAATAGTAAATCAAATAATTTATGAATATAAAATTCAATTACAAATAAATACGGTCTATGGGTATCAATATCATACTTAAAATATTTATGATTGATTTGAATAACATAGTCAGTGCATTTATTTCGAAACAAGTGGTGCAATAATTTCAAATATTTTTTAACAAAAAAAGCAATTTCAAATATTGATTAGTGGTTTTAAAAAAGTAATTTCACATGATTTTTCTAAATTGTTTTTTACATCAATCATCATTAAAGTTGCACTAACTGTTTAAAAAAGTATTTTTTTGGAAAATGTCTTTTGATTTTTTTTTTATTATATTTAAAGTAATTTCTTTTTATGTTTTTTTTTTAAAATTAATTTTAAAAGAAGAAGATGAAATTGATGTGGACGACGTGTAAAAGTACGGCACGTGAATCATGTGATTATTTGATTTTGAATAAGTTTGAAATGTGATCAGATCACATCACACGTTAACATTAATTATATATAGACATAATTAATTATTCATCTAAATCTTAATCAAATCACTTAATTGTAATAATTAATAATATATCTACATAATTAAGTGTTCACACGTCTTAATCTTAATCAAAACACTTAATTAAAATAATTAATAATAACTAGTTTAAACGTTCGATGTTTATTTCAACCATAGTTGACTTTTTTCAATGAAATAAATGAGATAGATAATAAAATAAAATTGGAATTAAAACACGTTCACAAATTGCTTTTTACTCATAATCACTTCACTATCAGTTCTAACAAATGTTTGATTCTTATCTCATTTTAAGTTTTGTTCACACTTTAAAAAATATTTTTATTTATTATAAATATTGCTTCCTTTTTTCTTATAAGTAAAACCCAATGATATATATATATATAATTATAAATTGAAGTTATAAATATATATTTGTATTTTGTTCGAAATTCCATCGAGATTAAAAATGAACTTTTATTTTGTAAAATGAAGGAATATTAACTTCAAATGAAATATTAAACTAGTATTTAAAATCATTCTGGCGATATATATATATTTTACAAAAGCAAAAAATTATAAAGACGGATGAACATGTAAGTATTTTTCCCCAATGAACGTATACTTTTTTTTTTATGTATAATCATATGTTAATAGATAAATATTCTTGTTTTTTTAAATAAATCATAATCATATTTTATAGTAATATGTTATTTAACATATTTCTTACTAAAAAATATACAAAAGTAAATACAGTGGCAGACAAAAAAGAACCAAGTTGGTTTTTACCTTTGAGACAAAAAAGAATCGAGTTGCATCCACATAATTATTTATAGGGCCAGACATTCGGGTATCCGTTCAGTTTTGGTTTGGTACTTTCAGTTCTTAGGTTTCATGAGTATAGGATCTGCTCGGTTTTTTGAAATTTTCGGGTCTGTTTCATTTGGGTTCAGTTTGGATTCGGATACTTGATAAAAAGATCCAAAAAATACCCGAAAAACTTACAAATTATCCAACAATCGAAAAAAACCCAAAACAAATATTCAAAAAACCGAAAAATACCCGAAAAAAAAGTATGGTTATTTTTGGGTATCCAATTGATATCGGTTCTATTCCGGTTACTATCCGATATCCATGGATCTCGAGTTTTAAATCCAATAGGTACTTTACGTCGGCTTCTGTTCGATTCCGAACCTCTTTTTTCGGTTCAGACTCTTTTCGGTTCAGACTCTTTTCGGTTCGGATTCTTTTCGGTTCTTCGGTTCCGGTTTTTATGTCCAGCCATAATTATTTCCGATCATTTATATATTGAAATACAACAATTTCCATTGTTTTTATGAATGTTAAAACTATGCAAATGTACGGTTTTGTTAGAATCTCACATCGATTAAATGAACCAATATTGACTAATATATAAAATCATAGACTACTTCACTCATTGCGAATTGGTTTTGAGTTGGAATCTATGCTTCTTAGCGCAAAACAAATGTTTTATTTTCATAACTATTTAAGTTTAACTTTGTTCGAAATAATTTGTTTTGAAAAGTGATTTATATAGAATTAAATTGGTCCACTTTTTATATGAAAAAAATATTTATACAATAAATAGAATTATATTAAAAAAACATTTTTTAATATAAAGATTTATCTTAATGTAAACCAAATCTTTACATTAAAAAAAAGTTAATTGGTCCATTTTATGTAAGCAAAACCGTTAACTTGATATAAAGATTTTTTTGTTTGCTAAAACTTCATATATTATGTAATTATAAATCTATTACTATCTCAAGATCTATTAATAAAAATAACGTTTTCTCGTAATGTTCTATATAAATATTTTTTTTACTAATGCTATAAGAAAAAAAGAAGAAGATTAAGACCAATACAACCACATTTGTGTAAGAATATATAAAAGAAAATCAAAATAACAATTAAATTATTGCAAGTCTCAAGTTTTTTACAAGATCATTAAGTAAAGTCACTGAGAAATCTTCCCCCATCTGCAAATGAGAAAGATTTGTTAGTTAAATAGTTTCTTAAAAGCTATACAAATATTTACTAAGCTAAAAAAAATTAAAAAACTTAAAAAGAAAATTTTTAAAAATTAAAGAACTAAAATTCACCTGACCAACGATAATAATTTCGAAAGTTGATTCTCCAAATGGTAACACAATAGTATTTATGACACTTAATCGAAAATTATTGATAATATTTAGTATATTAATCATGCATCCTTTGCTTTTTTCGCAATGAATTCGAATAAGAACTTCGTTTTGAGATACTTTTGCTTCGATTTCGGGTAATGTATGATCAAATTGTTTATTTTCCGGAGGAGAAAACGAGAGAAAAGGGTTTTTTTCGACGAAAACTTTAGATTTTTTCGTAGAAATCATTGATTCGATCTTGTTTCTAGCTTCTTTTTCTTCTTCAAGTTTGTTTATTTGTTTTTGAAGTTGCTTCAAATGTTAAATTGCATCATCAAGAACCGTTATTTTATCTGTCTGAACAAACAAACAAACAAAAAATCAAAATTTATTGAAAATAAATGAACTCATTAAATATTGATTTTACCTTTCACATATACTCCCTCCGTTTTAAAATAGATGATGTTTTAAAGTTTACACACAAGTTAAGAATTAATTAATGTGATATTGTTTTAAAAAATTATCTATTATTAATCACATAACAACCAATCAAATCATTAATTTTTAAGTTCAATTTTTGAAACTCACAAATATAACTATTTTTATTAATAAATTTAAATAAAAAAATCATAGAAAATCAAATAATATGACACAAAGATAAAACCTAAAACATCAACTAATTTAACACGGAGGGAGTATTAAAATAATAATAATAATAATAATAATAATTGAGTGAATACTTTTTTTAAATATACATATGAAAATTATACGCTTTATTTTTTTAATACTAAACACAGTTCTCTCTCTTTAAATGTTTATATAATGAGAAGAAATGAGAAAATAAATAAAATATTTTTAAATTGGTTTCTTGGAATTTTTATTTTGTATGATTTTTATTAATTTAAACTAAATAAAAAAATGAAAAAAAAATAATCTTAATGGAACAATAAATAAGTTTTACACTGGGCATAAAAAAATATAGTTTTTAATATAATTTCTATATATTAAATTATACCTTTTTAAGACCAGGAATTAGAGCTGAAAGAGCAATAAATTTCTTAGAAAGTGTTTCTCGACGTTTTCTTTCTGCAAGAACATGTTCTTTGGCAAAGATTGAAGATTTTGTGCTTAAAGAACGTACTTTTCTTCTAATCTTTTGTTCAAATGTTGGATCCATATTGATTTTTTCTATCGATGGAGAAGAAATCACATTATTCGAGAAATCGAAAGATATAAATTGTTGCTTGTTGTTGATCTTCGTCGTAGGCTTTGGTTTTGGGGTTTTTTCTTGATTTTTATCGTCAAAATGTAATGAACATTGAGTTTTTTGGACATCAATGTTCATTTCATCTGATAGATCGCTTTCGATGTTAATATCAAAATCAAAATCGGTGTTTTCGAGTGAAAAATCGGATAAAAGAAAATCATCATCCATGTCGAAGAAAAGAAAAATTAATTTTTTTTACTAAAAAATAGGAGAAGAATAAGATGATTTATGGAATGTTAGTGTTTTCATGTATATTTGGACTAACTAACTATATATATATATA
>KE150789.1:117371-138066 GCA_000411095.1 Aethionema arabicum
TTATCGAAAAATGTTATTAAAATTTTATTTATTTTTTTGGTAACCGGTAATATATATATATATATATGTAACTTTTAGAGTAACTTTTACACAACAGCTTGAGTAACGAAAGAGTTACTTAATTAGCAAAAAATGAGACAATAAAGAGAACAAGAATTGGACCGAGAGAACAAGAGTGATTAACTTGAGAAACTCCATTGATTAGGCATTTGGCCATTGGATATTGGATAACTAGCTCGGTTGAAATTCTTGGAACCAAATGTGAAGAAGAGCTATAGAAGATCTTGACGAGGGAGACCCACAATGAACAGTAGTAGACAACCTATTACGAGTAACCTTACGGATGGACGAGACAAGCGATCCTATCTGGCGAGATTGGTGACGGAAGATGCGACTATTCCTTTCCAACCATAATTCGTAGATTGTCGCTTAAGTGAGGAGGCTGATGATGAACTTTCTTTCCTTCCCACCATGAGTGTGAGATAACCAAGAAAGGATACCGGGAACTGAGAGGTGGCCATGACCAGTAGGTTTGTGCAAGACTAGTCTCCACAAGTCTTGGGCGAAAGAACATCCTGCAAATAAGTGATCAGTCGATTCTGCTTGTGCGTTGCACATAACACAAATATCAGGGATATTGATGCCCCATGAGTGTAGGCGATCTTTAGTTGCAATACGCCCCCAAGCGACCAACCACAAGAAGAAAGAATGCTTTGGAATACCCTGCTTTAGCCATACTACCTTAGCCCAAGAAACAGGAGCTGAGGAATCCTCTAATATCTCCCACGTTTGTTTAGTAATGAAGCTAGAAGAGTTACACCACATATACTGATCTCGACCTACGGGATTGAAGGAAATTTGATGGCTAGATAACAGATTCCTAATTTGCTGGAGAATTGGACTTCGACTCCTGCGAGATAACTGGTTACCACCAAAAAAACCCGAATTTAATTGAGAAGCTTCTTTCACCGTTGCGTCAGCCCGAATTCTGGTTATGGTTGCAGCATTAGATTCCAAAAACGTCGACAGTGATACATTATTCAACCAAGAGTCATGCCAAAATAGAGCCTGATCGCCGGAGACTATTTTACAAGATAGCATCGAAGAAACCAATGACCTGAGTTTCCCTAACTGCCTCCAACTCCAAGAATCTCCTGGCCGAGATTTAGCCAGCCAATAAACCTGCCCTTTGAGTCGATGTTTAACAATCCATTGAGCCCATAAAGACTCACTTCCTGAGAAGAGCTTCCAAATAAACTTTAAGTCGAACACCTTATTCCACAATCCCAATCTTTTTAAACCTAATCCTCCACAACTCTTAGGTTGGCAAACCGAATCCCATGAGATTTTTGCTCCTCCGCTATAAACCGCTGTACCCTTCCAAAGAAAAGCTCTAATAATGGATTCCAACCGATTTATACATATCTGAGGTAATATGAAGATTGATAGCCAAAAATTGATTGTACTATTGAGAACAGACCTTATAAGTTGTAATCTGCCAGCGAATGAGAGGTGACGCACAGTCCAAAAGGAGATACGAAGAGTAATTTTTTCAATCAAAGGTTCGTAATCCGAGATACGCAACTTTTGAGTAGATAAAGGGATCCCGAGATACCTAACCGGGAGGTGACCATAAGAAATACCAACCCTATTAGACAGAATCTCCAAATAGTCATCATTGTTCCCATCCAAGAAAAGGACAGATTTGTGTGGATTCATTTTAAGACCTGAAGTTAAGTAAAAATCATCCAAAATTTTGATAATCCCATCCATAGAAGCCGCCGATCCATCGGAGAAAACCAAAAGATCGTCCGCAAAAGAGAGGTGTGATATGATAGGATCTGAACACTCGGTAGGGAGAGAGATTATACCACTTTGAACTGTCAAATCCAGTTTTTTACCAAGAAGGTCCATAACCAACACGAAGAGAGAGGATGAAATGGGGTCTCCTTGACGGAGCCCCTTTCCCCCTTTACAGAAACCGACCAACTCCCCACTTAGATTAAGTGAATAGGAGGGGGTTGAGATACACTCATTTATCCAATTAATGAACACCGTAGGAACCTCCAACGCTGCAAGAGTATTTAAAATGAGCTCCCAATTGATATTGTCATAGGCTTTGGCGAGATCTATCTTGACACAACTTCTCCTCGAGACACCAAACTTATGGAAATTAACAACCAACTCAGAAGCTAAAAGAACATTCTCTCCTAGACAGCGCCCTTTGACGAAGCCTGCTTGGTTATTCTGAACCACCTGTGGGAGCAACACTTTCAACCGTTGAGCCAATAACCCAGAGATCACTTTGTAATAAGCATTGCAACAAGAAATGGGTCTGTAATCCTTTAAAGAATCAGCGCCCCTAACTTTAGGGATAAGTGTAATGGCTGTCGCGTTTACTTCGAGTGGGAATCTACCGGATATGAAAAATTCCCGAATCGATGCACAAAACTCTTCTCCTATAATACCCCAAGCTGATTTGTAACAATCGATGGGGAACCCATCAGGACCCGGAGCCCTGTTATTTGGCATTTTGAAGACCATAGCTTTAATATCTTCAAGAGAAGGGATGCCCGACAAAGTGGCTTGAAGAACTGAGGTACACCGAAAAGGATGGATTGCCTGAATATCCAGAGGAGACAAAACCACCAAATCCTCATTCCTATTACCAAGTAACTGCTCGTAGTATCCCAGAATATGTTGCTTCAATTCCGGTTTGTGAAAAATTGTTGTACCTGAGTCGGAGATTAGATGAGTGATTCTGTTGGTGGCTTGATGTGAGATCACAGATCGATGAAAGAACTTGGTATTAGCATCACCCGCTGCTAACTACTTAATTCTGGATTTTTGTCTTAAGAACTTCTCTTCTACCTCCTTCAATTTACCCCAACGATGACGGTCCTCCATTTCCTGCTGAAATAACAATGGCGATGGATTGGTTAGGAGCAGATTTTGGGTGGCCAACATTCTAGCTTCGGCTTCTCCAACTCTGCACTCGATTCCTTGATAATCCTTTCTATTGAGAGAGCGACAAACCTCCTTTAGCAACTGAACTTTACTTCTAACCACATAACACTTCGAACCGGAGAAGGAACCTGAATCCCACTTCTCCCTCAAAGCAGGATAGAAGTCCGGGTTATCCGCGAAATACGAGAAATATTTGAAGAAGGATTTTGGCTTGGGACCAACGCGACCTAACTGGATTAAACACCGAGCATGGTCTGATCCGCCCGAAGTTTCGAAAGTGGTTAACGAAAGAGGATATTTGAGCAGCCAAGCTTCGTTGATGAGAACCCGATCTAGTTTCCTCGTTACTGGATTATCAGGTCTCCTATTAGACCAAGTGTGACGCACTCCCCAGAAATTCATATAAAAAAGTTGAGATAATTGTGTACAAGATTGAAACTCCCTCATTCCCTGAGAAGTGGCGGGAAGTCTTGATTCCGAATAAATGTCTGAAGTACACAAGGGTTGGTTGAAATCCCCCATGACCAAAATAGGACTCTCACGAAATCTCAAATCCAGTACCAAAGAAGATAACTTATCCCAGAGGGAGGCTCTTTCGCCCACCTCATTTGAGGCATAAATGATCATAATAAAACATTCTTCATGGGAGAGTAAATGGGTAAGCCTACAAAAAATCATATGATCATCCTTAACTTTAGGTACTAGTGATAACAGAGTGGGATTCCATAACAACCAAATCCTACCATTGGAGGCGTGCTCGTAATTATCCATCAATTCCCAAAGCGGGGAGATTTCCCGAAAAATCCCAACTGCATTAGAACTTTGAACATGAGTTTCTAGTAATGCTCCAAAACTCAATCCGTTTTGATTAATCCAATTCTTTGTCTCTTTACGTCTCTGAAGGTTGTTCAAACCTCTGACGTTCCAACAAAAGGTTTTTAGCTGATTCATTAACAAAAAATTTCCAAAATATCCGAAAAGCGAATTCCTAAGTGGAATCGCGAGTACCTCTCACACTAGGAGGCACGAGACTTATTGCTGGAAATTTTGAAAAGGAAAGAAGGGGCTTCGTGTTGTTCTTCCTTTTTTTTCCTTGATTTCTTCCTTCTCTTACTAATCACAGAGGAGGGAGGGATCTTAGCAGAGGTAGGGGACTCAGAATGGGCTCGAAGAATTTCTCCTTCCTCACCTTCTTCAGAGTTTGGAGAGTGAGACTGAGAACAGGCCGAGGTAGAGACACCACCTCCGATAGGGCGAGAAAGCTTGGAATTCTCCAAAACATTAATCCTAGGAGAAACTCCCTTAGAATCGCCATCTTGACCAATAACCGTTTTGACAGGAACGTCACAAACTGGAATACTAGAGATATCGGCTCTTATAACAAGGATAACCTGACCATTAACCTCATTGATAGATAGACCCAAAGCAGGAGTTATAATAGGCTTCAAGGGTGGAGGAGCCTTTAAACTGATCCAACCAATTTGAGATTCTGAAACCATTGGGTCTTCACCCAACACTACCGAAGTCTGAACAGACGTCACCTTAACCTGAGGGGACTCGACCGGATGGTCAGCCGGAGGAGCTGGAGGACCGGCGGGAGCTACCGGGCTCCTAAGACGTTCTGCTGCTACTAGATGTCGTTTTAAACATCTCGCCTTCAAATGAGCAAACTCGTTGCAGATTACACATTTGGGAGGCAATCTTGGATAAACAACCTTAACAATAGCTGTATTTCCTAGATCGTCGTCAACTTCAATTATCGAAGGAAGAGACTGATCGAGTTTTATTTCCACCTTGACTTTTGCCTCCCCTATAAGAAGGGGGCTAAGTCTAGATTTCTCCGTGTGCAAAGGAACACCGATAGCTGTAGCTATAATACCAATCCCATCCAAAGTGTAGAGACCACCCGGGATGTTTTGAAGAAGAGCCCAAATAGGCATAGAAACCATTTCCGATGTATCTAAAGCTCCGGAAACCGACCATTTGAAACCGAGAAACCGCAATTGTCTGATTGCCAAAATCCCACCTCGATTACCCATTCACGAATGGCCACTGAAGGAATAAAAATCATGTAGGAATCAATGGATTTACGATGAAGAGTAATGTTGCCCTCTCTACCCCAAATAGGATTTCGATCGGCGAAAAGTTTCCCAGGAGGAGGAGCTTCAGCCTTGAATTGAGCGTGGATGAAACCGGTCCATTGGGCCGAGCCCTTGAGTAGAACGGAAGCAGGAGCACGGACCACGGGTGTTCCGTCCTTCCTAAAGGTTGGAGGGTCATGCTGCTTAAGATTGCGCAATGACGATTTGAAACGAACTGCCCATGGGAGTGAGGATTCGCTTTCTGATTGGGGTTTGGCTTGTGCCTGAGTCGCTAAAGTGGCCTCAGATACAGGATTTACTGAGTGAAGGATTTCCACCGAATTGGTAACTCGGAGCCCCAAATCGTGAGATCTAGAGACTGAGTGAGGATGAGGTTGGACCGAGCAATCAGAGAAATTTTTTTACAAAACAAATGTTTAGTTTTAATTTTATTTATCAAGTAATATATAAGTAATATATAAATATACAATTTGAATATATAAAAATGTGATTCAATATTTGGATATAATACATAGTAGATGATCTAAAAATCTTGGATATAATACATCCTTTTTCATCTTGCATATAACACATCTTTTAAATATATTACAAACATTCTTTTACATTTTATTGGAAAAATTTGATGTGTATAATGATAGATTACTTAAAAATCTAATTAGCTTTAAATTATTCGTGCAAACTGTGTACGTATACGATTTCTATCTAATTTTATTTACTTAGTATTTTGATATTAAAATATTTAAAAGATTTCTAACATTATATCTCCAAAAAATCATAACCCACGTATTTCTAGTTTATAATTTTATACTAATTTTATTTATGCATTAAATATTTAAATATGTTATTTAACTATTTAATATCTCTATTTTTAAAAGTTTGTTTTAAAATTCACCCAAACATAAAATAATAAATGTCTTATATCATAAAAAAAAAATTTCAAATTTAAAAAATCTCTCCAAAAAAATAAATACTCTATATAATAACTTTAATATTCAAATTTTAATAATATGATTACAACGTCCCCATAATTGTAATCATACTTGTGATAGAACGGTGTTTCAGCTTGTACACTAACCGTTTCTTCCATATTTTAAATTGGACAATGCGATACGCATTGTAGTTGGATCAGAACATCATCAAATATCTTCTCCCTCACAATATTATCAACAATAAAGAAAAAAAAACCAATATTATATTCAAATAAAAAAAAGGTTTTATTTATCATATTTTATTATCTTAAAAAAATTTTACACATTCAACTTTTTTTTTTGGTACAATTTATATCATTTCAATTTATAGTTTCTTTTTTTTATCACATCATTTAAGACCAAAAAAAATGTTTTTTTCTAAACTCAATGTAACTAATAAAATGCAATTTATGAGAAAATATTTTGCTTTAAATAAATATTGTCTATCTAATACAATATAAAACTAAAATATACTTTTAAAATTATATATTTGTATATATATAAATTATTATATATTTAAAATATTTCCTTTCTATATTATCATATAAATAAAATAAATAATATAACCGTATTTTTAACATGGATATAATTCTAGTTTTAATATAAATGATGATCTAAAAATATTATAATTAAAAAAGCATCTATAAACGTTGTTCGTTAAATAATAGGAGATTAACGTAGTTCCAACAAAAAAAAATTGAATTCGATATCAAAATTAAACCAATTTTTTGCTAGTGATAATTACAAAACAATCAAACTTTTTTTTTATTTGCATAGATATACTGAGTATAATAAAATGAATAAAAAGGTTTCCTCTCTTATGTAGGAAGACACTATAAAATCAGAACAAAACTATATTTAATTAGGATAAATAATATATTCATGCGTATATTTAATTTAATCCAATTAAATTAAATTAAAAGATTTATTTTAATGTTATCAAAGTAAGTATTATTAAAAAAAGATATGTATATATATATAATTGATCATAATTCTTTTTTTTTAACTCACTAATCGTAATCATTAAAATTATAAAATCAAAAAAAAATAATTAGCTATAGATATAACTAGGATTGGACAAAAAAACTCAAACCGAACAAATTCGAACCGAACCAAACCGAAAATTACGCTTTGGTTTAGATTTGGATTTTGATAAAAAACCGAATGGGTTTAAATTTTTAATTTATTTGGTTTGGTTTAAAACAAACCCGAATAATAATCCGAACAAAATCGATTACTTTAATATTATTTGATAAAAATTATTTATAAAAAAATATAATTTATTTGTATATGTTTTAAAGATTTAATTTAGGTATTTAAAATTTTTTTTGGATATTTGAATTTTTTGGATGATTTTTACTTAAATAATTATTTTATCATATTAAAATTAAAAACTGTGTTATTTGTCTAATATTTTTTAGATTAAAAAATAATTTAACTCGAATTAATTTTAATTTAAATTCTATTTGGTTATAATTTTTGGAAAACCAAACCAAACCCAACAAAATCCAATCGAACAAATCTAAACAAACCGAGCGTCCTGTAATATAACTGGTGTCTCATTATATTATTTTTGGACTCAAATTTACATAAATAATGGGCCTTTTAAAATTCCTTCTTTATCGATTACTATTACTGTTTATTATTAAAAAAATAAAATAAAAAATAACTAAACAATCCAACGGTTGAGATTCGATCTCACATCAATTACGTGAACGTCATGAACAAAAAAAAAAAAATCGAAATCTGGTTTCTTCTCCTTCGTGTTCTTCCGGCTAGAATCATAAGTCATTTTACTTCATCATCTCCGTCGCGACGACGAATCTTCATCTATTTTAAGGTAATTCGCCGATTACGAGTATTAGATGCTAAATTTTAGTCGCGTTATTGGCGGTTTTTTTTCTGGTTCGCGAATCGTTACTGATTTTGTTTGAATTCTGATTTGTCGAATCCTGGTTAATTTTGGTTTTATGTTATGGCTTATCAGATTCGAAATTGAAAATCCCGATTGTTTCGTGTTGTTAGTTAAGTGATTTTCTGGATTTCAGCGGATCTCTAGCAATTAGTTACTTTATAGATTTGGTTTTTTAGGAGTTTCTGAAATTTGAATTTTATATCTTAGAGCCGTGATGATTTGGGGATGAAGAATCACTTCGTCTGATACAAATAGGTACTGTTTTCAATGAATCTAAGTGTAGATTGAAATTAACCGGATCTATAACAATTAGTTACTTTACAGTTTTAGGGTTTTGATGTCTTGTTCATGTGATTTGTATCTGTAATTTCTGGAATTTGAATTCAATATCTCAGATCCAGTGATGATCTCTATCAATTAATTAGTTACTTTTTACAGATTTAGGTTTTTGATGTCTTGTTCATGTGATTTGTATCTGTAATTTCTGGAATTTGAATTCAGTCTCTCAGATCCAGTGATAATCTCTAGCAATTAATTAGTTACTTTACAGATTTAGGTTTTTGATGTATTGTTCATGTGATCTGTATCTGTAATTTCTGTAATTTGAATTCAATATCTCAAAATCTAGTGATGATTCGATGAAATAATCTAATCAACTGTTCATATCAATGCATCACTGGTTGATTCTTGGTATAATTAACAACTTTGTGATTGAAATTGATTCATATTTAGTTCTGTAAGATTGTCTAAGATTATGAACTAAGAATCTCTAAAGATTCTCTCTTTGATTGTTGTTTCTCATCAATTTCAGATTCCATTTACAGATTCTCTAAACTGATTTCATCATCATCTTGAGAATGGAGTTAAAGACTGTGAAAGATGCATTCGATCGCGTTGCAAAAAAGCAGAAAGTTTCATACAACAAAACTCAAGAATCAGTAGATAAATTATCTCAAGAAATCCAAAAGACATTAAACAAAATCCAAGAGGAGATTCCAACACTTCCAGATTCAGATTCAGATTCCAACAAATCTCTTCTTAAAGATCTCAAGAAAACACTTGAAGAAACTACTCAACTAGAAACAACAACCAAAGAACTCAACATAGCTTTAAGCAAATACCCAAAAGTTCTTGAAAAAGCCATGATTCCAGACATCTCAAAAGCTTATCGAAACATCGAGTTTGATCAACACATCATTCATCAGATCATAGCCAAATTCCTCTACCGTCAAGCCATGTTCGACATCGGTGACTGCTTCATCTCCGAAACCAACGAACCAGAATGTTCCGCAAGACAATCTTTCATGGAACTTTACTTAATCCTCGAAGCTATGAACCGACAAAACCTCGAACCAGCGCTTACTTGGGCAACTTCAAACTCAACAAAACTAAACCAAACAAACTCCGATCTCGAGATGAAACTCCACAGTCTTCAATTCCTCAAGATAGCACAAGACAAGAACTCAAACGAAGCAATCAACTACGCAAGAAAACACATTTCAACATTCTCAAACAACCTCCCAGAGATTCAAAAACTAATGTGCTCTCTTTTATGGAACCGAAAACTCGAGAAATCGCCTTACGCAGAGTTCCACTCTCCTACTCTATGGAACTACACAATCAAAGAACTAACCAGACAATACTGTAACCTCCTCGGCGAATCAACCGAGAGTCCTTTAAGCACAGCGGTTCAAGCCGGTTCGCAAGCTTTACCGCCATTGTTGAAGTACATGAGTTTAATGGTTAATAAGAAACAGGAGTGGCAGTTAATGGATCAGATGCCTGTACCGGTTGAGTTACCGGAAGAGTTACAGTTTCATTCGGTGTTTGTTTGCCCGGTTTCGAAGGAGCAAGCGAGCGAGGAGAATCCGGCGATGAGACTAAACTGTGGTCATGTACTGTGTAAGCAGTCTATAACTAGAATGTCGAAAAATGGATCGAAGAGTTTTAAGTGTCCGTATTGTCCTTCTGATATTGAAGCAGGACAGTGTAGGCAATTGTACTTTTAGACCAAACTCTGTTTTAACTCTGTTTTGTTATGTGTTTTTTTTGGTTTTTTTTAATTTATTTATATAATAAATTAACTTTGGTTTGGTGTTGAAACCGTTAGATAATAGATGTATTAATGTATATATTTGTTATAATATAAATGTGAAATTTATTTATGTATTTTTTAGTTTGCTAATTTAAATATTTTTCAAAGATTTTTTTTGAAGCTTTTAAATGATAAGTTTTAATCTTTTATTTGAAGTTTTCCAATTGAAGTTTTTGAAAAAAAAAATTCAAATTCTGTAAATTTTATATTTATTTTGTAAAACATTTTTAGACTACTTTATTTTCTTGTCTTTTTTTGTGTGTTTTTAATGTAAACTTATTTATTTATATAATAAGTTAACTTGACTTGGGTGTTAAAACCATTAAAGAGTCGATTGGTTGTAATTGTAATAGTAAATTTTTATGGTTAAATTTACACGATTAAATAAAAATTATAGTTTTTTGGTAGTCTTTAAGACTGCAAATTTGTTTGTTTTAAATCACAATTTAGTAGTTTTTAATATTTTACTTAAACTAAGAACAAAACAATATAAAAGAAACGACTTTGAAAACTTTTAAAACTGCAAATTTATATTACTAAATGATGGAGTTTTTTTAAACTGCAAATTTATATATATATATATATATATATCAAGTTTTTTTAAATTTGTTTTAAGACTGCAAATTTGTATGGGTGCATTAAGGGATCGATTGGTTGTAATTGTAATAGTAGATTTTTACGGTTAAATTTACACCATTAAAATAAAAATTATAGTTTTTTTTGTAGTCTTTAAGATTGTAAATTTGTTTGTTTTAAATCACAATTTAGTAGTTTTTAAAATTTTACATAAACTAAGAACAAAAAACGTAATATCTTCATTGGTGAACTATAGTATTTTTTTTTGTATTTGAAATTTTCAGTCAAAAAAAAAAGTCTGAGGTATTATAGATTTAGCCTTCAAATGTGTAAAATTATCATGCACATGAAACAAAAAAGTAGTTAATGATAGCAAATTTAAAAAAACTCCATCATTTAGTAATATAAATTTAATATTAAGCTTACAAATTAAACTATTTACAAAAATTAGCTTTTAACAAAATATACCTAAGTAATTAGGAGTTAACACATGCAACAAACTTATCCATTTTGCCTTATTTCTCTTAAATTTTCAAAAATTCTTGATTTTTAATTGTTGTTTCTTTTCAATGACACAAAGAACTTTAAAGATATCATTTTTAGGTTTTATTTTTTGAAATGGTTGTTTGTTTCACTACAAATATATAATTAAATGTAGATTACATTAATTTGATATATATATATATACTACGATATTTTGATCATATTGTCTAAATAATCAAACCACAACCTCATCTTTTTGGCATAAAGTACATCTTATTTAAGTTAACACATTATCTAATGTAGAAAATATATATATATATATATATAAATATATATATATATATATATTTTAGAGTTATTGTCATATCTATATATATCAACTTAAAAATTTTCTATATATACACATAATATTAAATTTTTTAAAAAAAATCATACATAATGTTGAAAGCAATTTAATTGATTAAACGATATATGTAAATATTTATTTTTCAAGTAATGATAAATCAAATTATTTTAAATTAAATTTTCATATACATATGTTTTCTCATATTTATTAAGATAATTTATACAAATCTTTGAAAAAAAACACACAAAAAGAAATTGTTATACAAAAAAGTTGTAGCATAAATTTATGATAGTTACCTTAATACTTTTTCGAATATATAACAAAATGTAATAACTAAAAGATTGATAAAACAACATTCTTTATACGATCTGGAAACACAAATAAAATCAAATTATTATCAAATTATTCGTGCAAACTTTATACAAAAAAAATTAGACATAATAAAAACTACCAAAAACAAATATATTTTTTTTCTAGTCTTTTTTTGTGTTTAATGTGATTTTTTTCTATATAATAATTTAACTTGATTTGGGAATTGGAACCATTAAATAAATAAATAATAATACATGTGTTAATGTATTTATGTTATAATATGATACGTCAAGTTAATATTTAAAAAATGTAATATGTTCATTTATAGATATAGTATATTTATGTGGAAAAAAAAAAGATATAGTATATTTTTTTTATTGAATTTTTCAAAAAAAAAATCAGAAATGTTATATATTTATATTCATATACAGGTATATATATAACCTTCAAATATGTAAAATGATCATGCATAGAAAATAAAATAATAGTGAATGATAACATAAGTTAAGAAAAACTATGATATAATAATATAAAACTTATATCAAGCTTACAAATTAAGATATTACATTAATTAGCTTTCGACAAAATTTACCTAAATCATTAGGAGTAAACATATACAAATATTTTTAAAACTTTGGTTTCTTATAAAACTTTGGTTAAATACATCTTCAAATTCTTCTTTGGTTTCTTATATAAATTGATCTCTTGTACAAATTCAAAGATTTAAACTAAATATTTTAATTAACAAAATTTCAAAAAATTAGGATAACGCTTATAGATATAGAAAAATAATCACAAATTTCATAAGGAAAAATAAAATGTTTTCTTAGTTGCAATATAAACTAGAATAAAATGTTAACTTAAAATTATTGTCAAGTAAACATGAAATTATTTTAAATATTCAAATGTAACAAAAAAAAAATCAAAATGTGTAACTATATTGTAAATAACTTTTACTATATGTAATTAACAGTACTATATTTGCTTTTACTATATCTTAATATATTATATGAGAAAGGTACAAACAATCATTAATTATAAAAATAATAAAATTAAATTAATAAAAAGCCAATGAATACAAGACAAAGAAAGTGCCAAAATTCGGCCGTTAATATAAACATTCTCAAATCTCAATTATTCTCATCCCGATCATGTTAATATTATACTAGTTTAATTAATTATTTATTATATATAATGCTTATATTTTATTGTTTAAAAAAATCAATCAATTGACCATATATCTTAATCATGGGATACAGCCAAATTAATTAGTTTGTAGCCGCTAAAAGGCTACATTACAATAATTAATTATATTTTTATTATTTAATGTTTAATTTTATACCCATTATGAATAAGTACACATATTATATATCATGTATAATATATAATATATTGTAGCTTAAAAGTTGAATACTTTTAAGTATTAATAAAGCAAAGAGATAAAAGAGGTTCTTATAAAAGAATTATATAAAATTAAAAACTTATTAATTATATGAATTTAATTAATCATATTTAACCAATCCAATTCATATTATATAAACCAAAATATGATTTTTCATTATACACCAATTATATTCATTTTTGTATTAAAAACATTACATAAATTTAAATCTAATTAATTAAAATCTAGCATTTTCAAATCCATGCAAATCACTGACTCTATTCATATGTTTCCTCATCATAGCCACTTTAGCCAATTTCTCAGCCGTTTTCCAAGCCGATGTCGGCGTAAGCGGCTCACCTTTATTATTCACCCTAGGAGAATCCAAGCTCTCTGATAACGCCACGTGTCGACCTCTTAAACGGTTAAGATGCATCAGCTCAACGTCAATGCCACGTAAGCACGCATCATTTGAGTCATATTGTACTAATAAAGCTCGAGCCGATGTTAGTAATCTCTGAGCCGCGGAGTATTGATTTCGCTCTATTAGCCGCCGAGATTCAGCTACGGCTCGTGTGCTGACGTGGAGGTTTCTTAGCCGTGAGATGTTAGGGTTTGATGATCGGACGGTTAAAGGACGAGGAATCTGAAGCGTTCGATCTTGATTTGTTATCTCTTGTGTTGTAGGGTCCACGTAACGAGATCGTACGGTCATCATTCTGTGGGACCCAATCGGTGATTTAATTTCCACTAATAAAGCTTTCTCTTCTTCAGAATACATATCACCTAACCGAATTAAACCGGTTCCTAACCAAACCGGTTTGTTCGAAATTGAATAAATCGATTTAATCTCTCCTTGGTCTGATGAAACTAACCCAAGCTGTATAGTGAGGTCTTGTACAGTCAAACTCAAACAACCGTTGACTATGTCTTCAGTCAACGCGTGCTTACACGCTCCGAGCCAAATCGTGTGTACGGGTACTTCGGCGCGTGAGAAGCGCGTGGATGACACGTATTTTGAATGGGCTGATTGGGCCTGATGGGCCTGTAGATTGTTTCGGTCCGTTAAAACGAAGACGGTGGCGAAGAGGTTTTTCTGCCGGCGATCTTCAATCACTTTAACCGCTTTTTTCACAGCGTCGTTGACGGTTATTCCTTCGCCGGCGTTTCCTCCGCCGGAGACGGAGCCAGCGACGGTAATGATTTCGACGATTCGTCTCGCTGATCTTCTTCCGTTCACTGTCATTCTCCGTAACGGCGATAATCGCTTCGAGGTTGAAGAAAACGCGATTATCGATAAACGATCTGTTTCGCGCAGAGATGAAATCACTAGATTCATCGCTCGTTTCACCGTTTCGATGGATTCCGTTCCGCTGATGTCTAAAACCGTTACTAAATCCACCGGCGCTCTACGGATTCCTCCACGTTTTACAGGAAACGGTGGAGATTTCACCTTCACGACTACTGAATAAGTTTCGTAACCTTTTCCGACGGCTACGATTGCTGCTTCCGGCGAGAGCTTAACGTCAACGTTTTTTGAATTTGTTAACCGTTTCGCCGTTAAAGATAACGGCGTATTAACAGAAAACCCTCTGAATTCACCGTTAACTAACTCTTCGTCGTTTTCATCGGATTCCAGTATTGTATGAAACCCAGCTGGAGAAATCGGCGATGAAATCAACGGCTCGTCGTCGTTGTAAACTCTCAACAGTGATTTGTTCTTTGATTCTCGGATCTTGAGCTCGGATTGGGAATCGGATTTGGGGTAATTTTGAATATCTAAAGAAGATTCTCTCCACGAGGCGCCGCAAATCGGGCAGGAATCAAGTAATTTCCGATCATCGGAAGCTCTTGAGGTAACACAAGGAAAATGAAACGTATGAGAACACTCCGCCGTGAAAATCGCCGTACCTTGACCTGTCTTCGCCGTCTGTAAACAGATTCCACATCTGTTACTACTCTGCTCAAAATCAAAACAAAAACCCCCAAAATCATCAAAATTAGGTCAAACGAAATCACACATTACACAAATCAATCGAGATTGATTATTCTCTTACTCTATTGAAACGGAGCTTCGATTTGAGAAGAGAGAAACTCGCCGGAGATTTCGGAGAAGAAGTAGTCAAAAGAGAGACAAAGCTTGTGTTCCTCGTCGGAGTCGTTGTTTCAGCGGTGGTTCTACACTGTAGCTTTGGAGTACTTGGAAGAGACGGAGATGGAGATGGAGGAATAGCGGCGGTGGCTGTAGAAGTCCGGCAACGGAGACTATAGGTACCGGAATTAGAACGAGGAGTAGATGGATTAGAGAAAAAACTGAATCTAGAGATGGATTTGTGTTGAGTATTCACCGGAGATTCATCATCAACAAGAACTCCATCGTCTGATCTTTCTTTAGGTATAGAAGTGCAAAAAGCTCTTCTCCAACCGTTAATCATTTCTCCGATGAGATTTTCTCTGAGAAAATGGTGAGATTATAAAGGAAATGAGAATTTTGATGAAGAAAGAACAGAGCAGAGCAAAAATGGTGGAAGAGGTTGAAATTTTAAAAAGGAGACTCCTCTTTCTCTTTTTTATTTCACAGTCAATAATATCGTGGAAGATTATTAATTTTATATTATCACTTAATTTCATGAAAAAAAATTAAAAATACATAAAACGTACTTTGGTATTTTATTGCTATTTATTGCTTGCTTTGGTTTAAATTTTTACTTTATTTTTCTCACTTTTAAGTAATTTGATGAAATTAATATAAATTCTAATGGTTTATTTATATTTAACATTTATAAAGAAAAGGTTATGGGGTTTTTATTAAAAGAAATAAATAATTTAATAATATAAAATATCGTAATATAGCATAAAAATAGAATTTAATTGTCGGTCTAATATTTTTAACGAAATTTACTTTTGTTCGATATCAAAATATTAGTATTTTAAAAGAAAACGAGTGTGAATTGGGTTACAAAAAAAAAGAAAACGAGTGTGTATATGGGTTTGAACCCTTTATTAAATTATTAATATTATATGAAATTGATTAATAATAATTGAGTAAACATTTAGATTACGTAAAAGTTCAATAATTGGATCTATGAATTTGAACCATTTAATTATTTAAATTATTTATCAATATATATTATCGATCCATTCAACACATTTAATGTAGAAAATCAATAGTTGATATTTTGATCCCATTAGCCATCACCTGACGAATTGATAGAAAAACAAATACTATTTCAATAATATGAACATAATAAATAATAATACGAATAGTAATTTGAGGGAAACAAAAAATACTAATAGTAATAATAATAATATTATTGCAAACTATATATAATATTGGTACATAAGTGATAGTGCCCAACAACATTTGTCTCAAATATTTATTGCAAACTATATATAATATAATGCTGAAATCTAGGTTCAATAATGGTTATAAAAATTATGTAAAATAAAAATGAATGCACCCAAATCTCTTATTAATATAAAAAAAAGTTGTAATATTTAAATTTATACATTTAATTTGAATTAGTAGTATTTTTTTTCTTCGAATGAAATTACATATATTTATTTGAAAAAAAAGCCCAAGAACCATATTTTTAGTTTAAATAACATCTCAATTCAAAGTTTGTATATTCATTTTATTATATATTTTCTTGCATCATTAATTATAAAATATACTATAATTTACATCATATATATAGTACATAATATATATTAGTAATATTTAGGCTAATGTATACATATTATCAAAACATATATATATATATATATAATTATATATATTGTATTAAGATGAGAAGCTAAACGCAGGAAAATTATCAAAAGTATTTCACAAATATGGTAAGATTTTTCTGAATTATTTTATATATTGTGAAGTATTTTTCATTAAAATGTGCATTTAAATGCAATTAATAATGTTATCTTATCTACTGCACTTGAGTTGGTTTAAACGGTGCAAAAGCATTAAACACTAGACATATCTATAAGGTATATATAAGTATCAATACCACATAAAAAAATTAAAATTAAATATCGACCTACGACTATAGAATAGGGCACGAATTTAAAAAAAGTCATAAAAATAATAAAAATAAAATAAAAACAAAGATAATGAAACATCAATAAATACGTTATAGGGACGAAGATCCCAATAAAATTTAATTAATTACAAAAAACGCCAAAAATAAAACAATAGCTACTACTGTTAGTCTATGTACTCTGTACTTTTTAAAATTGATGTAAAATGGGTCGGTCCATTTTTTAATATAATTATATAATTTCACTTTTTTTATCCCATAAATGTCTGTTATGTTTACAGCTTTTTACGTACATTGTAATGCATACCTTAACTGTTTAGTCTCCGCTCAAACGTTTTACTTTGTAAAACAGCGTTTTCTGCGTTGCGTTTCGCGTCATTAATGCAAACAAAAAAAAAGCGTTTTGTGCGTTGCGTTTCGTGACGTTAATATAACAAGAGCGTTTGAGACGGTCAACTATGATATAATTACTTTAGAAAAAAAATACATCGAAATTCAATTTAAATAATCGAATTTAAATGATAATTCATTATGATTTTATATACATGCAGAATTATATTTTAAAAATTATTTTTTTTGTAATAAGAAAAAGTGTATAAATTAATTTTATTAATTGCCCTCAATGATTATTTATCATTGTTTTTATTTGATATTATAATTTAAATGTTCTTAACAATTAAATAAATTAAAATGGATATACATATATATATATAATACATAGCAATTTGGAATTATATATAAAGACATAGCAAATTATATATGTCGAGAATAATATTTTTTCTTCTTTTGTTCTATTTATTATTTATTCATAATATTTGTTGCGGCAAATTTTGTCTTTTTTATTTCATAGTCCATGTGCAATAATCGAAAATTAAAGTCAATTTAATTATAGAGAAAATAACAAAATATGTTGGTTTTAATTAAAAGAATAATCAAAATGTACCAAATTACCTACACTAAATTTGGTCTAACAATGATTATCTTCATACCAATTAAAAAGTTAATAAATATATATATAATTATGATATTTCAAATAAATATTAAGAAAATTATCTTATTTATCAAGATAAAGAGATTGTAAAATAGCAAAATCACGTAAAGTTGTTATTTACATCAACATTTTAATAATATAAAAAACTTATGTATAGAATAATCTCTTAATAATTACAAACACTATAGTAAATATTTATTAAAATACTCTCTTAATTTAATTTTAGCCGATCAGTTGAACTTAACCCATGTAGGTGAGAGTCGTTGTAATTAAAGTGGACAATAAAATAGTTAATATTTTATTTCTTACTAAAATTAAACATTAAAATAATTAACTTGATTAGGTTTTTTTTTTCAACTTAGTTAGGTTCATCTGGTTGAAATTATTATTTATTTTTAAATGTGATTTTTTTTTTTTTTGCCAAGTTTTTTAAATGTGATTAAGCTGTCCATTATTGGGTCACAAAGTATTGATAATGAGAAAAAAAAATTAACGTAATTTGTCAGTAAAATTAAATATAGAAAATGTATTTTTGTACGATAAAAAATTAACTTTTTGCCGGAAAATTTTTTTTTTAACTTTTTTTAACTAAAAAAAAAGACTTGCACGCACAACTTTTATTGAGTTGTTATTTTCGAAATTATTTATATGTTATTAAATCGATTTTACATTATTAAGATGGATCAATTACAAAAATCATAGTTTAATAAAGGGATAATAAATGATAAAAGTAAAAGAGAATAGTTCATGGAGTATATTTTAGAGAGCTACTCTCAAGTTTTAAGGTTATTATTTCAAAAATAAATGGAGACAAGCTGATATATTTTCTAATTTTAATGAAACTTTAGTTATTTAGTAAAAGGGATTAGTTATGTATTAGTGTTAATTAAAATTAAAACTAATTAATCATAGATCTTTTGACTATTCAACGATATAATTTATAAAATTTATTAGACCTTAAATGCTAAAATCAAACAAAGATCTTCTACATTATTTTTTTCCACTGTTCTACATTTTTATTTATATAAAATTATACTAGTATATTATTCCACAAAATATGCACACCTTCACAAACATAAAATAAGTATATCCCAATTAATGTATTAATTTAAATAAATAAAAAATAATAATCAAGTAATGTATATATATGATTAAAAGAATTGAGTGTAATGAGTAGAAGATTATAAAATAGAGAAGCTTTTAAGAGTGTATATAATATGAATATATTGACCATAATTAAAAAACCATAGCTTAAATTTAATAAAGGTTTTGGTAGGCACACCATATCATATATGTGGACCGATCCATGTATTATATATAATTAATTTGATTAATATTTATTCTTTTATTATAATTCAAATCTAATGTTGTGGTCCATTTTGTATTTATTTTATTAATAATACTAGACATGATCAATATTGGAATAATTTCAAACTTAATTACGTGAATTTTAAGCAATATTTTGGGAGTCTGGCCAAATAATACTAATTTATACATAGTATATATATATATATATATATACACACTTGAAAAATTAACATCATTGTAATATTCTAAAATGTGAATTAATTAATACAAAAATAACACTTTATTTATCATAGAAGTCTCAGTTATATGTAAACAAATAAATATAAAAATTACGTCTTCAAAAAAAAAATTGTTAAAATTTCATAAATATTTCCGACTTTCGATATTGGTCCGATTTTCATGCAACATAAATTTTATCAACTGAATTTTCTAAATCAATTTTCAGTTATAAAAGTTAATTAAAAATGTGTATAATTTTTGTATAGATTTGCAAAAATAACACTTCGAAATGACACAAAAATGACATTTTGAAATGATATTTTTGTGTCATTTCTTACAAAAATGTCATTTTGATTTAGCAAATAGACAACAATACCCTTAATATTTTTTAAATTTTAACTTTGATTTTTTCAAAAAAAAATAAAAAAGACTATGTGTGTGAAAATAAAAAATAACTATACATTTTAAAATAGTTTTCTTGTCATTTTAAAAACAAAATAATTATAAATAAGTGTTAAAAGTTGAAATATGCACTTTAAAAGACCATTTTTTGTAATTTCTCTTAATTTTTCGTTTATTATTATGAGAAATTGGCTGTTTTACACATTTAAAAAGCCTTCTTTAGTTTTTTAGAGCCATAGATATTTGGGTTAAGGGAAAGACTAAATTACCCTTCCACATATCTAGGTATCTTTTTAGTTGACTTAATGGGTTTAGGATTTCGGGTTTAGGGTTTAGGGTTTAGGTTTTAGGGTTTAGAGTTTAGGGTTTCAGATTTAGGGTTTAGGGTTTCGGGTTTAGGGTTTAAGGTTTAGGGTTTAGGGTTTCGGATTTCGGGTTTTGGGTTTAGGGTTTAGGGTTTAGGGTTTAGAGTTTAGGGTTTCGGGTTTAGGGTTCCGGGTTTAGTGTTTAGGGTAAATAAATTACAGGGGCATTATCGTCATTGTTAATTATGTGGTGTCTATAAAACTAAAACTGGATTTCAAATGTCTATAATA